>VXAA01005665.1:1400510-1492168 GCA_013399115.1 Anseranas semipalmata
AGTGATGTTTCCCTTTTTCCAGTCACCAAGGACTTCACCTGACTGCTATGACTTTTCAAATACGATGGAGAGTGGCCTGGCTATTACATCAGCCAGTTCCCTCAGGACCCTGGGGTGCATGTCATCGGGCCCCATGGACTTGTAGTTGTTCAGTTGCATCAGGAGGTCCCGAACCTGCTCTTCGCTTGCAGTGGGAGGGACAATGTTCCCCCAGCCCCCGCCTAGAGGTTTGGGGACAAATAATGCAAATAATAATAATGCAAGTTTAACTAAATTATAAACCATTTCATAGTCTTTGCCCAGAGAACTCACTGATGGTAGCCTGTAGGTCAACACCTGTGATGCCAAAACAGCTACTCAGATACCAGCCCTCCTTTTTTTGTTTGTGCAATTTCCCCCTCATTTTTCCCTCTGTCAGTTTAATTGCTTAGAGACCAGATTCCAGACCAGATAGCCCCCATGGACAAATATGAAGAAGTGATGCTATTGGTGCAGGAATGGAAGTCACGGGAACTTCTCACAAGAATTATTCTTGTTCCTTAGGATCACTTTAAAAGTTTGTCAGATTGCCTTAGGGCTTTATGTATGTTTTTAGGGGAAGTATATACAGGTGAAAAGAGCATTAACCTGATATATTGTTCAAGTCAGGGCAGCCACAACCTCTGTACTTGATAAAAAGCAGGGATTCTTCCATCTAAATAGCATCCCGTTGCCAAAGGATGTTGGGACTCTTTTTGCCTTTCATACATTCTCCTCAGTAACTAGGGACTAGATGAGAGGGGTTTCCCCTCAACTCTACTGTCTTTCTCTACAGCTCTTCTGCACTTACTTATTGGCTATACTAAGACTACCAGTACAGTAGCCTACTATGGCCTTTCCTGTTTTATAAAACCAGATTCAGAGGAGCTATCATCCACTCTTCTTCCTCAGTTCATGCTTAAAATGCTGTCAGAGATTTTCAGTAAGGGGAAGAAAGATGTGCCAGCTTTTTCTTCAAGCCTGCTGCCAAATTTGAGGAAAAAGAGGGTATGGGAGAGCATCTCCTTGTGTACTGTTGCTGGGAGGATAGGAATTTCTGTCAATTCTGATATCTTACAGAATATTAAACAAGAAAGTATGATTCTTTCTGGGCACAAGACTACTAAATGAAGGCTTGATTGTAAAAATAGCTGAAAATAAGATAATTAATGAGTAGTTTTACAAACACCAAGTATTCAAAAATCTTGAGAATACCTCAAAAAAATGAGTGTTTTTTAATGATTTTATTGTTGTTACTTTTTCTGTTGTTTGTTTGCACGATGGTCATTTTTTATTCTTGTTCTCAAAAATCCATAGGCACGAAATTTGTTTTAAAGGAAAATCAGGTGAACTGATATATTCACGCATTCTGATGATTCTGGTACCAAGAACTACTTGGAGGAATAGAACCCAAACAAATCAACTAACCAACCAACCAAGAAGAACAGTACTCTGTGAGACACCCAAGTTGCTATGATTGGCAATCTTGAATGAGCTCCCTCAGCTTATATTTCTGGAAACTTTTCCTGATTTAATGAAAGTGTTGCTCAACAATAAAAGAAGAACAGCACTTATTTAGCTAGCAAGTGTTTGAAATAACATGTCACTAATAAAATCTTTCTTGCCACCCACAGCCAGTCCCTTTTTGCCCCTCTCTATGATAGACCTCATGACTTAAGTATTTACATAGTCAGTTCCCTTTCACAAGTTCCAAGGAAATAAAGGACCTTCAGATGTTATTGCCATACTGAGAAGAAACATTTTACTGCAAAGACAAACTTTGGCCCTATTTTTGCTGGACCCTCCAAGATTAGGTTATCTATTTTCTGTCCTTAGTGGAGGACTGCAGTAAGATGGAACTTCCTCAACTGAGTTAGTTTATTCAGCAATATTTAAACCCTGTTTGTTCGTGTCTGTGCGAGAACGTGAATATTATATGTTATACGACTGTTTACAAGTGCTTAAAGGAATTTAAAAACAAGAAACATATTAAAGATGTCAAAAGGATGGTTTGTTCTGAGGGCTTCTGCAGTGTTTCTGCTTTTGTAAAATATGGTCTTGAAAAAAAAAAAGCCACCCTGGAAATTTAGTGCTGTTGCCTGGCTTATATAGGAAAAAAAGATATAGTGAGGTGCTATATTCCCCTAGCCAGCACATGTTTCTGAAATGTTTCTAGTGGGTAATAGTTTGTTAGTGGGATGATGTATGTTACCTTGTGGAGGCAACAGTGTACTGTCATTTCTGCAGTTTGTCCAAAGAATTTTTGCCAACCATACTATTTTTCTGAACAGAACACAGCTACCCATTCCACTTTGACAGAGCAGGATATGCTGATATAAATCACACTGTGGTTCCCGAGCTCCGATGAATCTCATAAAATGAGAGGATAGCCTGCTGTAATTAAATTGTGGAGCAATCCCTATAGAAAAACATACTTCCCTTAAGGTATAATATGTTTTTAATAAAAAGGATAGATCTTGATGCAGTGTATTCCATCCCAGCTCCCTGACAGTGCTTAGGTATGCAGGATGTTAAATCAAGCCCTTGCAATAATAAAATTTGAATTATGAGATGCTGTATTTTTTTGATGAGGAACTAATTGTACCATATCACTGACATACTGAAGAAATGTTGCTTAAAGATCAAGCTCCAACATCTGTAAGCACTTTTTGAAGTCACCTCCTTTCAACTATGAGAAGAGGAATTGTTTGTGATCTGTCAATTTTATTAGGTGGTGATCTTAAAAACTAAAACCAAAAGAAGTCCATTGAGGTAGCAATCAGAAGTATGCTGGTATTTTCAGTTCTGATTATTTTACTTAATCATTTTAAATTTTATTATGCAGTATATGGAATTACTGAGGATGACCGACCTAATATAGTTCTCATAAAGCAACTGAGCTAATTAAGAGATGTGAAAATTCTATGTTTAAACCGCCTAGCCAATATCTACCAGGATCAGAGGCCTTCATTTATGAAAAAGAAGCCCTCCAGTGAAGTTTCAGTAGCGGCTGTCTAAGTGGACTGTTTAATTTAATTGTCTCCTTTGGGGCTTCTTCAGTTTTAGTAATGAGCACTGCTCTACCACCTTGAAATGTGTGTGTGTGCACGCATGCATGTGTCTGCACCCACACACTTGAGAAAGCTTCACATAAAAGAATATATTGGACTTGGTTTTGACCCCTGAAAACAACACATGGAATTAGATACTCAAGCATGGGTTTCCTTCCTTGCATAAAGGCTAAAATAATGGTCAAATTTGCAGATGGGAATTTTGTGTTTGGCATTTTGGTAGACACAATTTTTTTCCTTCCCAACAAGACAGTAAAGGGTAGATTCTTTCTTATCTAACTTTTCTGAAATGTGAACTATACAAGGATACTTTGCTTTTCTTTTGTATGAGGGCATGTTTAAGAGACAGTACTGACTCTTTGGTTCTGCAGTTGGCTGGCTAGACTGCCAATTTATTATGAAATTGTAAACCCAAGAGCAAGATGAAGCTGCCTGTTTGGGGGACTATTTTCAGCTTGGCTAGCCACTTCCTCCTCTTTTCTCATGGGTGCTCTCCTGAGCAGTTCCAGTTGGAATAAGAAGGTGGATAGTCAGGAAGAAAGAACACTGTATTTCTCTCTTTACCATAACTATGTGACGCCCTCCCATTACCATGGTATCAGCAATTCCTCTTCCTACTACAGTTATCTTCAGAAAGCTTGGGTAGGATGGAACATCCCTGTTATCTGTGTTTTACTGATGAGTGCTGAGAACAGGGATAGATCTGTGTGCAGATCTACAGGTGTCTGCTAGGGCCACCCCTTCATGGAGAAGTGTAGTGGTTAAAGCACTTGAATGAAAAATTCAGCCTGAAGAGGCTGAATTTTCACCTTCTGGCTCCTCTGGGACAGCTGTAAAGGCAACACTATTGGGTAGCTGGGCTGAGACAGGAGATTGGACTCTGTCCCTCTTAGGGGTGGTGACACAGGTTGCAGCACAGAGTGAAAGATTCAAGGTGCTAAGAAAAAATGTTAAGAAGAAGGTAACCTCACCACATTCTTCTCTCTAAATTGGAGAGGTATGGATTTGAAGGATGGACTGTTAGGTGGATTAGGAATTGGTTGGCTGGTCGCAGCCAAGGGGTTGTCGTCAATGGTTCTATGTCTGGGTGGAGGCCGGTCACAAGCGGTGTCCCTCAGGGGTCGGTCTTGGGACCGGTGCTCTTCAACATTTTTATTAATGACATAGACGACGGAATCGAGTGCACCCTCAGCAAGTTTGCGGATGACACCAAGCTGAGCGGTGCAGTTGATACCATAGAGGGAAGGGATGGAATCCAGAGGGACCTGGACAGGCTGGAGAAGTGGGCCCAAGAGAACCTCATGAGGTTCAACAAGGCCAAGTGCAAGGTGATGCACTTGGGCTGGGGCAATCCCAGNAGAGTGAAAGATCCTATGCCGTTCTATGATTCTATGATTCTATGATAACCTGATTTTATGACCCAATGAGGACCAGTCTTTCTCAGAACTCTGTTCAAGGGTGTGAACCATGCTCCAGGAACTGCACAGGAATTTTTCAATTTGAGCATCATCAAGTGAAATGTATAAGCTGATCTGGTTGCAGTGCTGAGAAACTGGGATGGCTCTGCGTGGCTCTGTTTTGAACGAGGTAAAAATAGGGTGACTGGAATCAAAACTGAGTCAGGAGTGCATCATAAAGGACTGCTTTCCACTTAGTTTCCTTCCTTCATCAAGGCAAGGATTGAAGAGGTGGGTGCTTCTACTTCATCTTTGCTGTTGGTTCGTTCGCGTGGTTTTAAACAGGAATCCATGCAGTCTTAAAGACAGAGTTGCAGTACCATTCAATGAAGATCAGAAATGCCTCAAACAGCAAAAGGTCAAGCCAAATTAGATATTGAACAAAATCAAGAGGTATTCAGCTAAACTCCTTCTGTGCAATGGCTTGTGAATATTCATCCCTGGTTTGCCCTTTCTCTCTCTGGTTTTCCAGCTGACTGGAAGGACTGTGCTCAAGCACTCCAGAGCTATAGGTGCCACTGTGCAACAGCAGTGTTCATGCACCAATATCCTAGGGACGTAGTCCCATCAAGTCTCATAATCTAAAGCAGCAGGCTTTTGGGGTGAATAAATAGATATGAGACCAGCAAGGAAAAACAAAATGTTGTTGATGGCTTGATAAATAACATTTTTCTGGGGGACTGTTGTTGAGTCAATACCTTACATCATGCCCAGAACCACAGACTATGTCTGTTACCAAGATGCTGTCTCTTACCTGAGAGAAAAGCTGTATTTTGGTAAAGTAATATCGAGCTCAATCTCATCCTGCATTTCAGAACATAGTCATAAGCTGACTGTAGTTTCCTGCCTATTTGATTAGTTGCTTTTGATCTGCTCAATTTACGATAGATTGCATTTTCTTTAATTGTGTGGGGACCTAAAGTTGCAGACTTGCCAGTATGAGTTCACAAACTCTGAGGATTAAATTCCCATTGATACCGAGTCTCTGAAGCTTCAGAATTCTTTATTCTTTTCCAATACTGGTGCAATGTGATCCTCTATGTTGCTAAAGAGCTTTGGAAACTCATTGCATCCATGTCTGCATTTTAATGATAGGTGAAATGATCCTTGACTACAGTTTGTTAAATACTTTGACACTCTTTTGAACTAAAGATGCTATAGAAATATAAGATCATCATGTGGTTTTAGATTCCAAAACATCTCCAACATGTATTTGAATATTGATAAACCCATAGCATAAAAATTCTGCAGTTGCAACTTCAGAAATTTCTTTTGTTCCAGTTTGTTTAACCAAAGCTTGTTTAACATTAAATATTTAGCAAAATTCTTTCTTCAGATCAGCATACTCATTAATAACTTAAAATATAAACTATCATACATTAAACTTGCAAATCAGACATTTTATTCAAACTAGGTCCTCATTCTCCTACATATAGTTATGATAAATAACACCTTCTACAGTGAGTCATAGCATTGTTTCTGTCAAAACTGGTCCCTGAGAAATGAGCAAGGCAGCAGAGTCTGGCTCTGTCTTTGGCCCATTAAAACACACCTTTGAGTTTTTGGCCTTTGCTTTCCTGTTAAATTGCTCTGGCAATAAACTATATTTTATGGTGTCTTCACATAGGGACAGTGTTATAATTTTTATTAATGTGGTGTTTTGGCAGCAAGATCTCTGGCACGTGGACCTAATTATTGCCACAAAATAGCTTTTCCATTTTAGGAACAGTGGAAGTTGAGGACCAGCCAGTCTGGTTTGAGCTATAGGTTTGTAAGAGAAAGTGAGGCTGGAATATGTAGATGTTCGGGAAAATAGTATCTGTTTCATGATGCTACCAGGTTGCTTTCCAGGTATATAAGACAAACTTATGTCATATCTTAATCAATGGCATGTTGAGGAACACTGGAGAGTTCATAGATACCAACCTCCTGTGGAACTTGGAAGTTTAAGAGTGAAATATAAGCAAAAAAAGAAAATGATCTCTGTGTGAAAAATTTGTGATAGGTTTTTGAGAGAGGTTCCCCAGGAAATTCTGAACCATTGATAAAGACTACAAGAACTATTGTACCACTGGGACGACTGGAGGCTGATGAAAATAGAAATATATGCTGGGTGATGTTGACTTTGAAATTAACTACTGTTTTGTATAAACAAGGCAGATCCTGGAAATAGAAAGTAATTGCATACAAGTTTAAATGCTTAAATAAAAAGTAATTAGTCTTAGTAGGGGAAAAAACGAAGTTTGAAAAGATAATTCATACAGCCTGCACATTCAGTGTCTTTTTGCAAGGAGGGAAACTGAGGCTATTCATTGCCCAGTCCTGAAGTGGGCAAGCTCCTGTGGTTAGGTTGAAAGCATTCATTTTTATCATGCTAAACCCCATCATAATGCTGAGCTTTCAGATCACATCAGGATTTAACAGGCATGCTGCTACTCTGCCTTCAGCACAGCAGCTCTGCTTGTGTGCATTGCCAGCATGTCAATGCTGAGCATACTGTAATTTCTTGCATTTTTTTTGTCTCAAAAAAATTGAAGTCATTTCATAGATACACTTTTTGATGTAAGATGAAAAAAAATAAATTTTAAGGATTTTTAAACAAGAATCACCTTTAAAAACTAGGATGGTTTGAAAGCATGAGTGTTTCATTCTGAAAATGACATGCTTTTACTATTTGTTTTAGTTGACACTCTCTGATTTGATAAAATCCTTATTTGCAGAAAAGTTTTTCAGCAGCTTTAGCCAGTGCTGCATTATACCGCCTATTTCAACTTATGTTTAAACATGTAGGGCCCAGGTTGTGAGACGGTGAGACAGAGGGAGACTTCTACAAGGAGAGAAGGCATTAACAGGACACCCATCAGCGTATATTCTACCCGGATCCTAATTCAGATGCTTTTTTTTTTTTTTTTNTTTTTTTTTTTTTTTTTGCACTCCGTATTTGTATTTTGACTCTGGCACAGTATTGCTAAGTAGCAAACTCTAAATTCTGAAAACTCTACAGTCTGCAATATGGTGGCTTAGTTTATGTCTGAGCTCTTTGTTTTAAGGGTGCATTGGTCTCACCTAGTTATTCTCTTTTTCCTAGGTTTCATACCAGTGATATTTATTAAAATAGAAAGGGTCTGAACATTGTCCTTCAACTTTCTGAGTGCTTGGCTAAATGGCTGTTACACCACAGGTTGCATTTTGTTTTAAATTATTTGTATTACATCCAAGTATAGAAGCTGTTTAGTGCACTATAACCATCTGAAAACTGTTGTTTTCTTTAATTCTTTATTTTCCTTCCATCCTAGCTGATTACCACCTCCGTCAGAATTTATCAGCACCGCTCTGTGCACTGGACTGTATGACCTAAATTTTATGACCTTGCATCCAAAATCTAATTCTCTGGTACAAACTCCTATTTCTCTGTTGATCTTTTAAAGACATTTTCCTCATTAGCATGACAGGAAAGCATGTGGAAGCCAAGTGAAACAATATGCAATTTTGCCTTACATTCAAATTCCTTGCTGCAATGCACTCAACTAACTTTCTATTAAAATTGTATTTTCTTCCCATATCCTTGTTTTCTCTTTTGCAAACAAATAATTTATCCGTGCTAAGGAGTGGTTTATTTTGTCTGCCTTTTATTATTCCTGTTAGCTAACAGCCTTCAATTTGACCATTTCCCTGTTGCTACTCAGGTAACCACAGTGTTAGCCAAACCT
This sequence comes from Anseranas semipalmata, assembly GCA_013399115.1. Taxonomy (NCBI): domain Eukaryota; kingdom Metazoa; phylum Chordata; class Aves; order Anseriformes; family Anseranatidae; genus Anseranas; species Anseranas semipalmata. Next base: position 1,408,767 of record VXAA01005665.1, read on the forward strand.
TTCCACTACATTAAAAAAATAAAAATAAAAATACACCAGCAACTCTGTTTCCACTGCAAGGGTATCTTTATTTAAAATCATAATATTAACAGGAAATGACATACAATATTGAAATATTAACAGGAAATGACACACAATAAGAAAATAAATCCCTTGGCATAATGCCAACTTTTAGACCATTAATTGTTATTCTTGGATGAGGAATATTCAATACTTTAAACATCTATGGGAATGGGATAGCATGAAAGAGAAAAAGGAGATGTGGATAACTGAATCACAATGCTCTAATGCCATCAAGAAATTCGTGTAGAAATCAAATAAGTCATTGTGAGTAACAGCTTTTTTTTTTTTTTGAGTTCTACAAGAATTTAAATCTCTTCCATGTATTTATATATCCATTCTTAGGCAAGGAAAAGTATTTGTACATAGCCATCATTGCTTTTTTATTTGATCATGTCACTTCCTAATAAATGCACAAATTTTTATGGGTCACTTGGAAGGTGCATAACACAAATTTCCTTCCAGAAATACACAGACTCATCAGTTGAACAATTTTAGATACATATTTAAGGTGTTCTTTACAATCATAATCTTTTCTAAACCGAGTCCAATGATGAGAAAATAGGTTCTGTACTCAGTGTATGTAAAAAAACCCACCACAGTAAAAGGTGGAAATAAAACAAAAAAGAATGAAGGTTATCTAATAGATTTTACTATGATGTATGGCATATGCTCAGGTAGACATTTTTGGTTTTATTTGGTGAATTTACTGATCCTATTTAATACCAAAATAGGTGACACAACACTCTCGAAAGCACTGAACTGGGAATAAGATGTTGCTTTTTAGCTTTGTGTTCATCTCTAAGATATTGTCTGACCCTGGAATATAACACAAGCTGGATTCAAGTTGTGCTCCTGCTCAATATACCGTGGTTAACAGGAACCAATCACAGGTGAAGATTTTGTTCTTATTTGTATAAGGAGACCACTCTACTTGTTATGTGGTATATGATACACTACATATTAACTGAGTAGCTGGTGAAATTATTAATATTAAAGCTACTTGGTGGAAGGGAGGGGAACACTGTTGAGACAACAACACTGTTGAGACAACTCTTAAATACAACACTGTTGTATTTAAGAGACAACTGAACATGGCAATAAGGGACACGATTTAGTGATGGGACTCACTAGGTCAGGTTGATGGTTGGACTTGATGATCTTGAAGGTCTTTTCCAACCTAAATGATTCTATGGTTCTAAGAAAATGTGTTATGTTCACACATTTCCATGTTTTCAGTTATGAAGAATTGGCAGATCTTGAAACTCTGTACAGGGCAGTGAGGTGCTTTTCTAGTCATTAAAAAAGAAGAATAGTTTTATGGAGCTACAAAATTAGGAAATCCTGAAGCACAAAATTTTTTTTCTTCTGTTTACCACTATTAAAATATGTATAGCTTTAAAACATTCACTCTTCACATTACATGATGGTGTACTTGATTAAGTACTTAACATCCGGCTAAATGCATTGACTGTTGCTGAGTTAAGGAGGGTTGACTTGTGCACATGTTGAACTGGATACCTTTGTCTTTTTTTTTTTTTTCCTTCTTCTACCAGCAGAGAAGCTCAGCATTCCAAAATTCTTCTGCTGTCTCTCATGGGTGACCAAAACTCATTCTGTGTTCACTGTCAGAAGTGACCTGGGAGGCCCCAGTTCCCATCACTTCTCTCTTCTAGAAATGACCCTTAGGTATCTCACCATCAGGAGTATCCCATCAATCTGTATATACCCCCACAGTGGCCAAATGCAAAAAGTGGTTTAAGTGGAACAATTGAGATCACAATTCTAAGATGCATGACATCTTTTCAGTCTTAAGAATGCACATACCTTATTTTTGAAATAATTGCATACAGAAACATTCAAAACACAGATAATAATGAGACAACGCACGGTGCTTGCTATGGCAACGTAAGCTCTAAAGCCAGCAATACAATAATGATGCCTCTGAAGAGAAAAACGTGGCATCACTCTGGAAGGCAGATTGGAGACAGCTGGTGAATCCCGAAGTAGAAAGATAGTGCAAATCCATATAGACAGCACTTTTAATGTTGGTGTAAGGGAAACTGAAATCATCATGTGGCCACATTACAGACTTTACTGCTGTGTATGGTTATATTTACACTGCTACATTCTTCCATTTCAGGAAATAATTCTGTCTCTAGACAAAATGGTGCAGAATGGCTTGCATCCACACTATTTAAGGGTGTCTCAGCAATACTTGGCACTTGATCCAGACCTCCCCTGGACCCCACCTCTGCACCTGTAACAAAGTTATTTTTATGGGTGTGACTTTTTGCCTAATTTAAATGTCTGAAATGGTGTCAAGACAGTCCAGGAAGTACTTTTTTCTTTTTTTTTTTTCTAGCGTGAGAGCCAAGGGTCTGTGTTACATGATTTGGAACACAAAATGAAAATGCATAGAGGGATTTTAGGATGCAGAAGATGCTGTGGTAGTATTGGAGGACTATATACAGTGAGGGGAACCAAACCAACACAGTCTTATTCACAGTACATATGGGCAACAGTCCCTGGAGTGAAGTACTTGAGACAACTCAGTTTTGGTTTGGTGGAAACTGGTCGGTGATTTCAAAAAAGAACCTTTAATTGAATTAATTTGTATACTGTTTGGACAAGCAGGGTGCCAGGACTTTAGGGGTGAACTGTGGAGTGAAGTTGATAACAAAGAAGACAAAACCTTTATTGTGTTTTCTTCTATGTTCGGTGGTTGAAAGCAAGCATTGGGATGCTTATACATAAAATTCAGTCCAAATGTTACATTCCCAGGAGGAATTGTTTGCAAATGTTTTTATAAGCCTGTGGAGAAATCAAAGGCCAAAGTACGTCAGAAGCTTCTGATGTATCTTTTATAACCTCTAGGGACACAGTATCTTGAGTGACAATAACAAAATATTTCAAAACCAGTGAACATCAGATCAAGACTTTATGTTGCGAAAGAGGTAGTTGAACAAGTCAGACCATTCTGATAGCTGAATGATCAGAACCTTGCTCATGTGTTGACTAGTGTTGTGTGTCAGTAAGACTTGAAATAGTATTGTCAGAACCCATCTGTTACCAAAGATAATGTGGTTAACATGTTGACTGCAATTAAAGTAGCAGAGCTGTCCTCTCATATTAGATGCTTCACATACACTCTCTGTTCAGTCTCTGAAAAGGGTTGAAATGTGCACCAGGTGAACAATGTTTCCATCATTTTTCTAAGGCGTCTACACAGTAAGTACTGTGCTGGAAAAAAAAGCAGCTCCTGTTGGCTGTTTCCCAAGGTAAATTAATAACAGATGTTCCAACGAAGTTATGACATGTTATCTAGATAGTTAGAGCAACAATCAGCTGTTAGTGCCACATTATTGTCAAAACAGGTCTGGAGGAATGGATAAGACCTCATGGCTTCTTCAAAGGTGATTTGACAGGAGTTGAAAATGTCATCAAGATCCTAGAGTCTGTGCAAACTGTTGTTACAGTACTCTGTGACAAAGAAATGCCCACAGTTTCAGTGATCCATACATGTTACGAAATGATGCATGTCACTGAAAGTTGCCAAACCTGGTTTGGCAGCTCTTTGGTAGTAACAGTGAAAACTTCGGTGGTTAAACATACAGGTTTAGCCACAAAACAAGATACTGTGAGGTGTTATTGTTTTCTTTAGGGGGTGGTGGTGGTGGTGTGAAAAGGAGTGTCAGGGTGGTGGAGGGGAGGAAAAGATGTTCATTTTCTGCAGGGAGCTATGTACTGGATTCCAGATGTAAGATCTGTTCCCTTGAGGAAGCCCAGAAAACTAAGATTTATGATAGATTCTCTAATTCTAGGCCTATGGTATTGCATGGGCAGAGAGAGGCACAAGTAGGAGGTAACAGCACTTCTGATAAACCTTTAGAAGGTAAATCCTTGCAATTTACCCCCTACCCGTGAAGTAATCAAGTGCAAAGATTCCAAAATATGCGCTTGAGAAGATATTAGTGGGTGTTCTGGTACAAGTCAAGAGGGTATTAAATATGCTCATGTATGAGATTACCAGCTGAAAATTGAAGACAGTAAAATGTGATTCCCCCATGTGGTTGGAACTGTGCAAAACCAGGTATTCATTACTGTCAGCACTAGCAAAGGAATACCCGACATGTTCCAGCAATTTCAAGTAGTTAGTGACAGAATGTGCTCAGCTGCAGGTGATATTATCAGTGTTCAGAAGTCTGCCCCTCTGGGGAGTATGTCAATCAACTCATTATAATTAAAGAAAGAAGCAGAAAGAAAAGTTTGAAACATGTATTCTGCTACCCTGAATTTACAGTGTTTTTGACCTGTTCCTCATTCATTAAAAACATTTAATCTGCTTTTGTTAGAGCTAATTTAATTTTGAAACTGTGGCAAATATCTTGTTTTCTATAACGGGACATACCATAAGCATGTGGTATATATAATATTGCAGGGAGGCTTTTCTCATTCCTCTTTACTAATTACCTTAAATAAACTACAAAATTCACAAGTTTAGCTAGATTGTGACTATTTTAAAAAATGAGCAATTCAAAGCACAGTTAAGAGGTGTGGTAATTGGTAGAAAATATAGTGAATTGAAAGTAAAGGCTGATGATTACCAGAAGGAAGGAAGAAGAATATGTGGTATATCCAAATGTATGTATATGTTTCATGAAAGCTCTGCTTGACAAACTTTCAAGATGAGCTATAAAACTCCAAGATTAGGATACTTTTAAATGTGACATTTGAAAGAGAGAGAGTCACAATGTTAAAAATACAATAGCACTCATATCTCTAGAATTCATTACTCAGTCATAGTAAGCAACCCGCTTTAGATTTCATGATTACTTGAAAAACACTTTGTGGCTTACACTTTGCAGACATAGCACTTAAGATATGCTGTCATTCATGTATTGTAGGATGCAAGCTAGGAATCGCATAAGAATCTTACATTTATTGCATAGGAAATCAGACAGGAAACTTAACAGTAAAGATCACATTAAAGATGTCAAAGGGAGCTGCGTTCAAGGATCCTTTGCAATTTTTTTTTTTTTTCAATTTCACATAATAGACATATGATGGTCATTGGCCTTAATCTTTCAATAGCTCACTTCTCAGGGGACAGAAGTGTTAAACAAATGAGAAGGAGTAACAGTTGTGTGAGCGTGGCTTATCCAATTCTGAAGCAAAGATGATGACGTGCATCTGCTAGATTAACATCCTTGGTCAGGGACAGTAGGCATTACAAAGGCTTTTAATTAACATCCCCAGAGCACTTGTTAAAACATTGTTGATAATCAAAAATATAGAGAGAGCTCCTATTTGTATCTTCTTCCTTATGAAGGAACACTTACCAAAATGAAAGTAATAAGAATGAAAACAAAACAAACAAACAAAAAAGGTCTTTTTCTCAGTGGCGATAATTGTAAATGACTTAAACACACTAAATGGATGTTTCATAAGAGATGGTGATGATCCCTTTGAAAAAATATGTCTAGATAATTACCTGTGCAAGAGAAAAGAGTGGGAGAAAAAAACACCTTATTTTGTATAGTCAATGCTTATGCATAACTGTGCAGAGGGACGAAGAAGTAGTAGCACAGGGAAAGCAGCCAGTCCTCTATTCTTAGCATTTATATAGTGTTTTACAGGCTTAAAGCATGAAGGACTGAACAATCTGTATTTATTAAAGTTGTTTTAATTCTCCATAGGCCTTCTGGGTGGTAATACATGCTATGTTTTTGTTGTTGTTGTTGTTGTTGTGTTTTGCTTTGCTTGCTGCTTGGGTGTTTTTTATTTATTTTCCATTTTCTGCAAAATTATAATCTCTTCAACAATCAACCATATATAATTATCTTGATCCATTTTACTGGAAGAAGTATTTTTTTAAGACCTCATCTTTGAGCAGTCACCTACGAAGACATGTTGACTGGATCTGGCTTGTGGAAAGTGCAATCTGTCATTTTTTCCTTCTGTCTTCTAGGCTCTACCAATAAAATTCTCTCACCATTTTGCATTTCAGTATTAACTTGTGATGGTGTGGTGGTTTTACCCTGCTGGGCAGCTGAACTCCACCACAACCGCTCTCTCACTCCCCCTCCTCAAAGGAAGAGGGGAAGAAAAAAAAACTCACAGGTTGAGATAAGGATAGTTTAATTAGAGAAGAGGAAGAAAAAAAAACAACAAATATATATATATATATATACANGTTTAGGTCAGCTGCCCTGGCCATGTCCCCTCCCCACTTCTTGCCCACCCCCACCTACTGGCTTTGGGGGGTCTGGAGAGAGTCCTGGTGCTGTGCCAGCACTGCTCGGCAGTAGCCAAAACACTGGTGTGATACCAGCGCTGTTCTAGCTACAAGGGCTGCTGCAGGGAAAGTTAACTCTATCCTGGCCAGACCCAGTACAGATGGATGTAGAGCTGTTTGATAAGAGTGATGGGTTGGTTTCTGTAGTAATTTATTAATTCAGCCAGGAAACTGGTACCTTTTCTGCTTGATAAGAAAATGTAACTTCAGCTTCTCCTAACAGGAGGCACTGTAATGGTCCATGACTCTGAAAATCTTTTCTGTAGAACTGGCACATCCATTTTCAGTCAAGTTTTGTTTTTTTTTTTTTTTTTTTTTTTCCCCTCAGCTCTGAGAGGTTTTCTCAGAGGAACATATAAATCACTTTTATTTATTTATTTATTTTTTATTTATTTATTTTACTATGTGTCCCATCTCTTGCCACTTAGTTAGTTATAAAATTGTGTTTACTAATATTTTTAAGACCACCATCTGTTTGACTCATTCTTCATGTTTGTGTTTATGTGTTGACTTTAACCCTAGAGTGGCAAAATGCATACTGTTGTATGTTGTATTTTTATTCTATTCTTTCCTTCATCTTGGTTACTATTATCACTTTCTCCGTGAATTGGAACTAGTTCTAGTTCTCTGTCTTTTTCCAGCTTCTCCTCAAAAACATCCTATTTGGCAAATTCCTTATCTTCTCTGTTATCTCTCCTTCTTCAGCATTGTCTTGCTGGAACTCTTTCACATTCCTGGCCAGAAATACGCCCTCTATGTATTGGCTGGGAGGCAATCAGTGAGCAAATCATGTCCAGTATCTCCTTCAGTACTTCTTTGATGCTTTTGAATATCAGCTGCATCTCCAGATCTGTGTAATTCTCTTCCCTGAAGTCCGTTAAGGAAAACTTTACACAGTTGCAGAATATTTCTGATTGTGTATGCTACCATGCTCCAGGTGATCTTGTTTTTTTTCCAAAACTTTGCATCCACCTTCAGACCATTCGGTCTCTCTCATCTCATGCATTTAAACAGAAAACCTCCTCTGCCTTTGCAGAAGTAAAACCAAGTATTTTTGCATAATCTTCAGTAAGCTAACGTTAAAAAAAAAAAAAAAAAAAAAAAAAAAAAAAAAAACTCTGTTATTAATGTTTGNTCTGTTACTTATGATGAGTAGTTTCACAGTATTCGTGCCTTCCACTAGTGACATTGGGCTAGATTTAGCAGACAGCTTAAAATCTCAACCTTAAATTTGAATTCAAATGAAAGCTTAATTTCTTTGCTGAATCTGTCCTTAGGCACAATGAACTCTTTCTAGACCTTTTCAGAGGGTCAAGACATCTAAGACAAATGTCTATGTAAAATTTCCTCCTCACATAGGTTTCATCAGAATTTGTACTGTACAGAAGCAGTATCAGACCTGAGACTTCACATCTCTAAGAAGTGCATTTGTGGATAGCTAACCCTTAATTTCCGTAGGGAGATGTTTTATGTATAGTTTAGTGCTCTTCTGTATTTCTGAAAGGTGGCAACTCTGTTGGTTTAAATCCCTTGAAAACTACAAAGCAAACCAAGTGACACAAAACAAGCTGTTCCTGTGAAACAGTTTCCTTTTAGATTAAAAGCAACCTCGTGTTTTTGCAGCTGAAAAAAGGTATATATATGTATATATATATACCCCAGAAGGTGTTTTCCCCAACAGGGAGTGGTCATCTGGGGCTTTAAAGCTGTTTTCACTTTTTGCAATTCTGAAGCCATGTCATGTTTCAAACCGTGACTATACACCTTCATTTTTACTTGGGGAATGACATTCTCCTTCAGTTTTGAACTACTGTCCCTCTTTCCAGTGCTGAACTGCACAGCCTCCATATGTTCAAAATAGTTTTGTGTTTATATGGCTAACTTGAGACAAAAAGGATCCTTTGGCAGGTATCTGTCAATAAAAACATGAGTGATGCTGCAAACTGTATCAGTACTAAAAACCCAGGAATGTGGGTAGTGGAAGTGTGTGTACTCAGTATTTTGCAAGTTTGAAAACTGCTGGGGTTTGCATGATACATAGAGAGTTTTTTGAAGATATTGAGCAATGAACTAGCTCAGCTCACTTTTGCTTCTGAGAGCTTTTTTCCATTCATTTGAAGCAGTGTTCAGTCAATACAGAGTATCTTTGAAAGCATCATCCATTCCATATGCACTACCATTTTCACAGCTCCAGAATTTCTTTTTTCCCATTTATGTTTTCTAGTACATTCTGGTATGCATTTCTCTTCTTCAGTGTCTTAATAAGGATATTGTTCAGAGTTAATACCTTATGTGATGATGGCTGGAGTCAGTTTTTTCCACATCTGGGGACTTTCTGGTCTGATCAGGTTTACTTCACTATCTATATTGAAGTTTCTCTCTCTTGTTTTTTTTTTTTTTTTTTTTTTTTTTTTTTTTGTTCAGCATTAATATGCTGTTGCTACTCTTACATTGATTGTTTGTCTCTGACTTGCTGTTTTTATTGAAGAAATATACTGTTTAATATCTTCATCAGTGACATAGATAGTGGGATCGAGTGTACCCTGAGCAAGTTTGCANGAGCAGCCCTGCAGAGAAGGACTTGGGGTTTCTGGTGGACAAAAAGCTTGACATGAGTCGGCAGTGTGCACTTGCAGCCCAGAAGGCCAACCGCATCCTGGGCTGCATTAAAAAAAGAGAGGCATGGCCAGCAGGTTGAGGGAGGTGATTGTCCCCCTCTGCTCAGCCCTGGTGAGGCCCCACTTGGAATTCTGTGTCCAGGTCTGGAACCCGCAGCACTAGAAGGATGCGGAGCTGTTAGAGCGGGTCCAGAGGAGGGACACAAGGATGATCAGAGGGCTGGAGCACCTCTCCTATGAAGATAGGCTGAAAGAGCTGAGGCTGTTCAGCCTACGGAAGAGAAGGCTCCGGGGTGACCTCATTGCAGCCTTTCAATACTTAAAGGGGTCTTATAAAAAGGATGGAGAAGGACTCTTTACTCATGTAGATATTGATACGACAAGGGAGAATGGTTTTAAACTAAAAGAGGCTAGATTTAGATTAGAGGTTAGAAGGAAGTTTTTCACTGTGAGGGTGGTAAGACACTGGAACAGGTTGCACAGAAAGGTTGTGGATGCCCCATCCCTGGAGGTGTTCAAGACCAGGTTGGATGATGCCCTGGTCAACCTGATCTAGTGGGTGGCATCCTTGCCTACGGCAGGGGGGTTGGAACTAGATGATCTTTAAGGTCCCTTCCAACCCAGGCCATTCTATGACTCTATGACTCTGTGACTCTATGATTCTATGACAGAGGCTCTTGTAAGATGTGCGTGAAAACTCAGATCTTTCAAAATTCAAAACTGAGCAAATTATTTCTATGTACAATTATATATTTTTGCATATACAACGGTACAAAACTTTTTGTGACAAGTTGAAGATAATGAACCCTCACATAAGTGTCTACATATAATATAGCAGTAAATTACTTTAATTTATTGCACTCTATTTGTATAGAAAGCCCATGAATTGATGTCCTATGCTGAAAGTAATATAATTTAACTAGAACAAATATGTAGCTAAGTAGAATTAGAACTTGATCGCTAGTCTATAATAACCTCTCAGAGTAGAATAATTTCTTATTTTTCTTTATTTTAACAAGGTATTTCTTTCATGGTATTCTACTTCAGTCCCAAGATGGAACTCCAATCCTCATATTGTCCCTCCAAAATTCTCTGCTGTGACCTGAACAGATAAGTCATCTTGTGCTGTTTTAATGCAAAGGCTGTACTTAACAGGTGCAAGAATCAAGAATGTGGTGGTGTGAACAACCTCTTTGTGGAAAACTTGTTATCATTTTGCTTACAACTGCAAGTCATTGTTGGACTTTACATCAACGGAGAAAAGGCAAGATAGCTTCTTATACCAGTGGTAGACTTTTACAAGGTGTGTTGTCAAGTTTCACTAGCAAATAAGCTTGGTCTCGTAAGTCCCTGTTTTGTGTTCTGACATAGAAAGGAAGTGGATGTAAGGAAAAGCAGTATGGCTAAAATAGGAGACTGATAGACAGGAGTTCATTAGGTCCGTTACCTTACTGTGATGTTAACTTCTGTTACTTTTGGCTACACCTCTGAGGTTAATTTCTGATTTGCGCTGTGCTGCTGTGTTAGGAGGAAAACAGGTTGCTATTATTCACAGCTATTTTACAGAATACACATCTAACACTATTTGAAAGGTGTAGGGTCCCTACTGATATGCCAGATATATCCTACAGCCTATAGCATCAATTTTTAGGCTTCCATTGTGCCTTATGTAGACCTTGAGACTGCTGCTGGTGGAGAAGGGGCTGGGTCTGACGCAGTCTGAAGTGCGATGTCCTCGATTACTTATGTTGCAAAGGAATGTGTTTCACTCTCTACTCATGGTAGGAAGTCTGGGAGCAAGCTTTTTTCCTTCAGGCAGTAAAACAGGGCAACATACTGGTTATTGCATCCTTTTACCCAGAAATGCAAGAGTCCAGCATCATTCCCACTATCAGCAAAACAAACATAAGAGAGACCTTCTGCCAGTACATTCCCACTGAGCCAGTAGGGTAGGAAGGAAACAATTAACTGATGTACTGCCAATAATAGCTGCTTTAGGCAGCACATTAAGCAGTGCATTAATTGATGTATTAATTGATTTATAAACAGCAACTTCCTGATTAGCTTGATTATTGCCATTGTATTGGGATGAGGAGGATGGTGGTGGTGGGGTGATTAAGTCTTAGTGACAGTGTAATTAAACATTTATTTTGTTGTATGCTCTGTAAAATTCACTAAGGCAGTACAGATATGGTGCATTTTTCTCTGCTTGATTAATGTGTTGGATTCATTAGAGCAAACTTTGCAATGTTCAGAGATGCATTAGAGTTTTCTGAATTACAAATTATATGTAAAAGGTGGTGGTTTAGTGAAACAAACAATGCAAAGGTACAGGGGACGGGAAGGCAGAGAAGGGTTAAGAACCAGATATTTAGCTTTAATGAAGTGTGTAAGGAAAGCTATTTTGCTCACTGCCATGTCTTAGACCTTAGGAGATAGTCTACATAAGGAGGGGCTTTCCAGATCCCTTTCATTGTATGAACTTCAAGCTTCAAATACTCACAAGGAACTAAATTGTGACTTTGTTTTGCTTAGTCAAGCAGCTAGGTTAACTGTACAGTGGTTGTCCCCTGCTGGCTCCACTTTGCTTACAGGGAAGGTGCTGTGCCTCCATACTCTGGGTATTTCCACTGGCAACAGGCAAAGGGAAAGCTCTGAGAAACAAGGAGGCTGTGCATCCCTGGCCGGTCCTTCCCTGATGCTTGGCATAGCTGTCAGTTCAAGAGTGTAAATTGCACCCTTCAAGGGCCACAGGAGAGGGTATGCGTGAGACAGCTCAGCTACATGTTTCTTCTTGACAGGGGCTGTACCTGAAGGTTCAGGTTCACCCAGGCCTCCTCTCTTCCTCTGCAGCATCATTTGTTCACCTTCACTCTGCAGCCTCTCCCTCCCTATCTGTCTCTGCAGCCTGTTCCTCTCTTCCCAGTGGATCAGCTGGAGCTCTGACTCATTCTACATCTCATATTGAAACTCAGAACAATATTTAATCCCTTGACATTCCCCTCAAGCTGTTAATGGACTCTGTTTCTTCTCCTTTTGCCCTCTCACCACAGAGGGGGCAGAGAAGCATCTCTGGGGTCCGTCAACACTTTGCTCAGTCAGTTGATTGGACATTGCTTCTGTGTCAGCAGCAGGAATTAGAGAATCAGGAGTGTAGGGAGCTTTGGAGGGAGCTATTCTAGCTTTGAAGTGGTGCAATGCTGCAGTTTAAGGTACAGATGCTGCTCCTTGCATAGATGGGGTGTCATGGAATCATCACTAAGTAGGTGTTATGGGAAATCACACAAAAAAGTTACATACACGCACCCCCCTCCCTCACATGCCTTTTCAAACATTCCACTGACTGTTTTTAAGGTGAAAGGGTTTGTCATTGCCTGAAGTACAACAATGGAGAGAATCAGAAGCTGCAATAGAAACACAGAATAATAGTATTTATGTAAAAATCCCTTATACCAAGATGTTTCTTTGCTTACCTTTTCAGTTATATATCTTACACTATTTTTTATCTGTTCAAGATATTTGTGAGTTTCATGGAAATGAAGATCTAGTGATCATGCTCTGTATTTGCTATGAGCCAAATATATTGCCAGTACTGATGAGGTTTTGTTCTTGTAGACATTGACATATTCTTCCCCATGTATGAAGGCTTGAGGGCTTCTTAGTGGCCAGGGCATAAAACTGGTATTCTTCCACTTTGGAAACTGTATTAATATTTGGGCTGTGAAAGAAGCTACTAAATCTAGTTTTACCTTAGGAAATGCTGCAGATATTTGTAATCTAGGTACAAATCTGGTGAAAAGAATGCCTCAGACTTAATTAGGAGAGTGAAAAGCAAATAGGAGCAAAAGTCCCATTAGTTTCAGTGAAATTTGTGTTGCTGAAATCATTTTGATGTTCTTGAAAATCCCCTTTTAGTTTGACTAAAGAAGTAGGAAGATGAAACAGAAGATATACTTCTGTGCAAAATAACTCTCCAGAATCTACCTTTCCCTGTTGATTGCAACTAACAGTGAGTGGTCTTTTGTTGCTTGGGTCATTGGCACTGTCTGAATAACATGGGGCAAGAAATAGAATAACTTTCATAATGTTTATCTTTTATTTAACTTGTATAGAAGCTTTCTCCAAAGAACTCCAAAAGGAGTCTGTTTCTTCTTTAACAGCAGTGCCATTAGCAGCCTGCTGGTGGAAGAAGGGATCTGGATACAGAGGCAGGGAGGTTGGGAACTGAGGTTCACAGGCTAATGCAATGGTTCAACTTGAGACAGAAGCACAGGGATGATTCTGTGCTCTGTTTGCCATTTTGCTCACCTTCAAATCTTGGCTATTTTTCCTACATGCTCTATGTTTCTTCTTTTTACATTAGTAAAAAAGCAATAGCTGAAGAGTAATACAACCATCTGGGCTCTAAGTAAAAGTGATATGACCCACTTATATTACAAATGGATAAAACACAGAACAAACTTAATGTAGCTCAATACCTCACATGAGGGCATCTCGTCTCTAGGCAGTTTGTTTCTATCTCTTATCAGTAAGCCAGCTCTTCTGGCTAGTCCTTTTCTATAAGAGTCCTTTCCTGTAATAAATGGTAACTCTGGTCTCCAACTGCACAAAAAATTGTGGATGAAAGCATGTTTATTCTTTATAAATGCCCAGAAGATAGTATTAAGATAAGTTAAATCCCCTCATATTTTACCGCATACTGTTTATAACCTAAATGCTCCAGAGGTACTGAATTCATGCCTTCCAATACAGCTGGAATGGCTTACATTGTATTATTACTAATAATTCATTAATATGTTTTTTGACTGGTAGTGTCACTTTAGGCTGGCAACCTTTATGACTTTGGAGATGTGTGCAAAATCTGATCAACAGCTAGGGACAGGTACTGTGTATTAGCTGTTATTACAGGGATATTACAAGAGTATGTCAGTGTTGTTGAGTATTGTTCATCTATGTCTCTTAAATGGAATGATTAATAAGCAATACAGCTACCTTCTACAACTAGCAAAGGAATAGTAGCAGGCACTATGCATGTTTTGAAGGAAGTAATGCGCCTAAACTGATGCCTTTTAATAAGTTGGCTGCGTATGTATTGCTACTCGTCTGCATTTGCTGTACAGGAAGCCATGCTTATCCACTGTGGATAACTGACTTGTTCAGGGATTTCTTGAACTTGATGCTGATGTAGGTACAAAGCCTGCTTTAATATTCTCAACAAATGATCTTATATAATGCAAAATGTGATTTCAGAAAATGTGGATTGTGACTCTTCCTTACCTTCTGTGGAGTGCAAATGAACAGATTAAAGATTGTCAGGTACTCAGGAATGATGGAAATGGGCTCAGCGTCTCAGATATTTCTGGAAGAGTGTCATACATTTCTCCCCCGCTACTGGGGGTTAGCATCAATGGCATTACATTGGCACCCATTCTATAAGTTCATTTCAGCCACAGAACAGTTACTGTGATTCTAGGGAGAGGGGGGTGAGGAAAGGGTTGTGACTGTGGTCTAGCTTCCACCAACAGCTGCTACCAGTAATGCTCCACTTGGCTCTGCTGGCTTTCTGCCATTTCTTATTGCATGGCAGAGCAGTTGCCTATCTGAGCTGTCTTGTACTCTTACAACAGCAACACTGTTGATATTTCAGGGGAATAAAAAATAATGGAGATTCTTCAGCTCACCAGACATATTAGGATGTTTTCTCATTACTGTTTGTTTTGTGGTAATACCTAGTGCCTTCGCTTGCGAATCGGGCACTGCCCTGCCCTGAGCTGCCTCAAGTGGAAGGCAGCCCCCTCTATGAAACAATATGCTCAGAAAACTTTGGCCCAGCAGACATCAGAGCAGGATTTTCATAGAAAGTGGTTCCCACTGCCAATAGTGGCAAGGGGCATAAGATTGACATAAGGAGAGGGAGTCTTGTGGTAGCAGATAAAGGAAAAGACCATTGAAGTTGTAAATGAGCTTCTCTAGTTTAAATGGGTGTTAGATCAGGGATTCTTTGAGAGGTAAACAGAAAAGACTGAAGAACCTGACTGATGTCATACCTGGTTTTGTCTCATTTTCCTTCCTCTAAATCATCCTCATTGTTATGTTCAGATATTCCTAGTCATGAAAAGATTTGAAAACAGGAAGATTCACGAGGGTTCATTGGTATGATGAAAAGTACTGAAGCTTATGCTGGCATTTTAAGTTTTCCTTCTCTTGGCTAGTGATGCAGTATTGGAGAATGAAAAAATGTCAGTTTAAGACATATAGCTCCAAATACCCACTCTTCTGTAAGGCTGGATAAAGCAATATAATGAAATTACTGCTAATACAGTGAATTATAGTTTAGATTAGTGTTCACAGACAGTCTGTTGATCTTTTCTTTTTTTTTTTTTCCTATTTTTTTTCTTTTCCTGTAAGTGAGGCATTTTTATTTCAGCTTTAATACTCTCTAATAACCTCTTTTTTAAGGTCTCTGCTAAACTAACCGTATGGGGTAACTGTCTTTGATCTTAACTTGTTTTATGGTCTATAGATGACCAAGCAAAGATTTGCAAAACTACGTTGTGCTAAAGAATAGTTACAAAACCTACTTTCCCATCAGATTGAATTTTGTTAGTCTGAAGATTCTAGTAGAAAAAGCTCTGTATCATGCTCACCAGATAATAAATTATCTGCAACCTTTCCCAGTCTGCAATCAATATGTTATTCACTATTTATTTCCCAATTTTAATCAAATCTAAAGACAGAAAACTCAGAAAAGCCAAGCCAGGACAAAACTGATGATAACAATGACATTTATTGACATTTCTGAGGCAGAAGGAGATTTAAATGAAGTTAAAATACCTTTCAGCAAATGACAAGGGGTGTAATGAAAACCCAGTGAACACAATAAAATATGCACTACCAGCTGCATGCAGGTCAAAGATAGAATTTACATAAAAGTGGGATAACTTTGCTTCTGTGTCAGTTTATCCTGCTGCTAGACAACTGCCTGGTTGTTGCAAGCCACAGCAATAACATCATGCTGCCCTGTCCATGAATACTTACTTCTGATTATACAGAAGAGGAAGAAATATTAAAAGGGGATGAGAGACAGAGACAATCCAGAAGCTAAAACTTGAAGACCTTTAGGTTCTGTTTTAGTCTTTTATGACACATATACATTTAACTGGATTTCAATTTGCTAACAGACTTCTTTATTTGCATCTCTGATTCTGGTGGATACATGCATCTTGACATCCCAACATGTTTGTCCCTTGAATTTCTGAAGCATTTTATCTGGTTTCATTAGGTTTTCTGCATGTACAAGCTCTTACTAAGCCCAGTTTGCAATCTAAAGGTGTCTTGCTTTTTCCAGTCTTACCCAGGCACATCACTGCTTAACATTACTCTGCTCTGTATAAGACCTTCAAAATATCTGAAAGGTTCTCTCCTAGATGTCACCTATCATTTATGTGATCACCTTGGCCCTAACCTGCAGAGAGAGAAGGGTATGCTGTAGCAGATCATTCTAGGTATCACAGTACCGTTCAGCTGATTATGAGGCTAAGTAAATGAAAACCTTGCTGGAATCTACTTGAACTGCCATATTCAGCCCATCCATAAAACAGGATCTTACTTTTCTCTGCAAGCCACAGTTCTGATGTGGCTTGCAGGGCTTGCAAACATCTGTAATCTAAAGGACTTGGGTTTCTGTTTCAAGTCACTCATTAGAACAATTTCATGCTGCTATTGAAAAAATCTGAGGCTGAAGACAAAAGCGGGCAGTACAAGGAGAGGAAGCAATGGTGAACAGCCATTACTGGTGTGGCTGAAAGTAGGCAAGGTAGCAGTAGGTTCATGGACTACTATGTGTTGACTGTGTGTATCTATACATATATGTATATGTACTTAGACACATATATCTATACATAAACACAGACATAGACACATACACATTTTGGGTTAGTGATGGCCTTGAACCTGCTCCAAATTACTCTCACCTGCCTTTCCTACTAACAGAGGCAGCCTTAAGAATGCCTATGAGATCCTGCAGACCACATGAACCCCCTGGCATGTTTAGCACCACCACACCCACTTCCATCTCTGTGACATCTGTATGGACAGAAAATATGTAGGACAGTAAGCTTGCAGCATTTTCAGCTGCTCAAGAGGCCTTTTTCAGAGAGTGCACCATGAACAAGGTAAAACAGAAGTTTGCAGAACTTAGGTGTCAGTTTATAGACTCTTCAAAATAGAAACTGTTGTTTATTCTCCTGGCACATAAAGGTCTTAATTCTGGAACACAAATAATAGTTTAGCAATGTGGAGGGGTGGAGAAGGTATATACTTGATCATGGCTTGTTATGATGGCCTGGCCTATAACTATAGGAGATGTTTAAAGGAGATATTTTTTGGAAGCAGCAGGACAGTCCAAAACTCAAAGCAGCATTTAAATGACACCAGGTACAGATGATTTTACGAAGATATTCATATACCTGCAAATTGCACATCATAAGACTCTACCAAACATTGCAATGCTTTTGAAGAACTGCACAACAACTGTTCTGTTACAGTCCCTCCAAATTACTTTTTAATGGCTCAGAGATAGTTCTGTAAGTCCAAAGGGAAGTTTAAAAAAATTGGAATTAACTTCAGTTTTCATGATCCTATCATGGGTGATCAGAGAGATTCAGGTTATTATTTAGAACTGCATCTGCAGTTGCAGACCTGGATTTCACATTGCTACATTCTATACAGACAGTAAAATAAAACCAGCCTCTCATTTTTAAATTCAAAATCACAATAGAATAGAGGCAATACAATGAGATTATATTGGTACCTAATGAAAAAAGGCATCCAGTGGACTTTTTGAGCACTGGGTCAGGCCTTCAGTAAATACATACAGACATTGTAAATCATTACCAATCTTTGCACTGGCTGCAATATTGAGACTTATTCTGTTAGTATTCCTGTTGTATGAATATATAAAACAACATATGTATAATTACTCCTTTATAATAATACAAAATAGCAAAAAGCATACAACCAAGCAAAATTTTTATTTTACCTTTTTTACTAGGCTGGCATAAACTATGTGATATATTCTTTTAAAAGGCATGTTTTTAATATTTTTCCACAAACAGAAATGAAACAAACTTCTGTGATATGAATTAGAGCTTCTGAAGGGCTATTTCTCTTTGTTTAATTCATAGAATCATAGAATGGTTTGGGTTGGAAGGGACCTTAAAGACCATCTAGTTCCAACCCCCCTGCCATGGGCAGGGACATAACCCACCAGACCAGGTTTCTCAAAGCCCCATCCAGCCTGGCCTTGAACATCTCCAGGGATGGGGCATCCACAGCCTCTCCGAGCAGCCTGTTTCAGTGCCTCACCACCCTCAGAATGAAGAATTTCTTCCTAAAGTCTAAACTAATCTACCCTCTTTTAGTTTAAAGCTGTTTAATTCTGCCATTTAAATATTTCTTATTGTATAGCTGATGATTTGCTTTTAAAGCTGTTTCTTTATATGAATTGCGTAAATAACTTTAGTGTTCTGGGCATCTGCTGAAATATTTTTACAGTTCAGCAGCTAAAAGCAATAGCTTGGTTTTTATTATATGTTGGGTATTTGTATTTGTTTTTGCTACTTCATGTTCTCTTGTGATCCCTTTCTGTCCTGATAAGGTTGAAATCACAATCACATGAAATTTAGATTTATTTTATATTTATGCATATTGTCCTACATCATACAGTTTGTCAAGAAAGTGGCTTCAGTGCTGCTGCTGCTGTACCTGCTAGAGTTGTCATACCATAGTTCCATTGTACTGGTTTATGAGACCATAATCTGCTTCCTTATGAGGAAACTAGATTAGTGCCTCATAAAAATGGCAAAAGCATCACTATTACTCTTCTATAAGTTTGTGTTACTGAATTTTTTCATTATTGTTGTTGTTGTGCTACCTTTAGCATAGCCTACTCGTTGTGGTTAGTTGGGCTAAGGCGTGGTTAGCAGCAAGAATTCTTTGTCTGAGAAACCTCAGTACCTAGCCAGAAGTGTAACTCCTGTTTTGTCTGTGGGTTTTGGAAAGGATATATGCCCAGACTGCTACATGTTTATGATACTGTTGATGGGGATGTTTGATATGTGAGGCTAAATAACTTTGTAAGTTTGACTTTTTAAGTGGGTTGAAATAGTTGACAGTAAAATTGTTGAAGTGATAAAAGGGAGATACATATCTCCACACGCTTGTTTAAATACCTGTAGTGATATTTGAATGCTAAGCTTCTATAGCTGTTATGGAGCCCCTTAAATACCCATACTTGTCAATTTTGACACACAAGTTTATTGGCACACATCAGTACTTTCAAAATTGGAACTATATATTTTTTTTAATATCTCTGTTTCTGGATGATAGTCTAGACAACAACAGTCATTAGCATGCTGAACTTGTGATGAAAGGGGGTTGTTTTGCTTTTAACCGAGGACAAGCAAATAGACTGATACCCATTTAGTCTGTGTGGAAATTCCCTAAGGAAACCAAGGGAGTCTTGTCTGTTTATTTACATATGTATTTATCACTCTGGAAAGCTATGAAAAGTCTTTATTTTCCTCTAAGTCTGCCCTCCATTTTAGAAAAGCAGAATAATCAAAGGAGACAGCAGTCTGCAAGTTTTAATGATCACTTCTGCAGATGCAGAATTATATGAGTTATGTCCCTTGTGCCAGGGGGAGGAAGGGAAATCCTCAGAGTGAGAGGGCAGGCAATTTGTCTGCCACTACAGCTTTTGAGGGAGAAAGGCCCTGTTGTAAGGATAGAGAGCTATATTTTCTGGAGGGAAGAGCTGAAATCAAAGCATCTTGGGGGCAGGTGGCAATGTCCCTGACTCTTAATCCAGGCAGTCCACCTATGCTGGGACAGAGCTCAGAGCTGACCTCCAGAAAGTCAAAGTGATTCAAGGGCCTGTGACGGTCCACAGTAAACCATTATGCTACCTGGCTGAGTTATACTCAAAGAACTGATTTATTTCTTTGTAGCCATTTGCTTAGTGACTTGAACCGTTTAGTCATCTTTTGGTGCTACAGTTTCTGAATAACCCAACTTTTAAGATAATTTTTCTTCTGTTGTATTTGATGTTTTCTATCAAATATAAATTATAAATAGAGACACAAGAATATTACTTTTGACATCACTTTTAATATTTCATCATGGAGTGACTTCTTAGCAAAATACCTCTATTCGGGTAGGATCATTTCCTTTTCCTTAGCCTGTCAGAAGGCAATTTCAGCTTCAGACCCAATATCTTAGGGGGCCTCTTGGTTTAAATTTATTAGAAGCTTGGGAAGTTGCCCTGCTGCAGTGTAACCTTGGATGTCCTACAGGTTTTCCAGCTATGGTATAAGGGCAATGCCCTGAGTAGATACAAATTTAACTAGACACAAGAAATTGCAAAATCCCTTTTTTATCACCAGCTTTCAAGTCCCTTGATTCGACCATCAGAATAAATTTTCTATGATCTCATAACTTCAAAAGCTCACTTTGCTCCCCACTTCCCCCATCTGTTTAACCAATAACCTACTCTCACAAACACTGAAAATCACGTTATGAACAAAGTTGCCTTGATTGGCCCAGAATGTACTGTGCATCCATGCTGTGTTAAGTTATATGTGTGCTGAGACTGTGCAGTTCAGAGTAGAAGCTGCTGTTACTTTTTATTTTTCTTAAAAGTAGATTTTCTGAAAAATACCTTTTTTTCAGAGGAAAAAAACAATTAATTTGAGACAAATTTAGAAAAATAGGATGTGATGCTTTACCATTGAAATTCTTTTTGTTTGTTTGTTTTTGTCTTTCTTTTTTAATTTAAAAAGATTATAAATCATCAGGGAATACAGAAAGAAGGATTATTTTTTCTCATTTCCTAATATTTCTGACAAGCCAGAATCAAAATATGGTGACTTGTTTATTTAGTTCCCTTAAATAATTCAAGTCAAAGTTGCCAATAATCTCCCTCTCAGTAAATATACACTGAGTATCCAAGATCTGAATCCATTTATAGGGAATGAGGTCAGGGTCAGTGTGGAGTGTTCAGAGATGGTGGTTATCATGAGGGATACCAAGATGCCTATCATGAAAAATTGAAATACCTTGTGAAGTATAGATATATTAGGTAATCAAAATTTTTAGAAAGATATTAGACCAAAGCTCCCCCAACTATTCTAAGCACTTGGAAATTAATATGAAGACAAACAGTGCCAGAACAGATTTTGGAAGGATTTTTGGAGGAAAAGATGTGTCAAAACAACCTACTTCTATGGTATGTCAGAGAAGTGCTGGATCCCTTATCTTGACTTGGCGAAGTTTTCTGACCCTGTCACTCCCGTTATCCTTGAAAGTAAAAGAAGCATGGTCTGCAAAGATCTGTGACAAAGTGTGTACAAAACCATTTGAAACTTCTACACAGAAGGAAATTATCACTGTTTCCCTATCAAAACAGAGATACGTATGGAGCTGCCCTGAACTGCTTGCTGTTCATTAATGACCACCACCCTTAAGGCATTAGCAAGCTGGGATGAAGGAAGATGGATTCACTGGCTGACATGAGCAGAATTCAAAATGATCGTGACAACTCAGGGAAGACAAACTGAAATGGAATAGGGGCAAGCGTGTAGTACTTCAAGTAGGCAAGCTGAATCAACTGCATAAATAAGGAATGAGGAGCAGCTGGCTAGGAAGCTGTTATACAGAAAAGGGTCAGGGGTTGTACTGAACCACAAGCTAATACATATGAGTCATAAGTTAAAAATGTCATACTGCTGTGGTGAATCCAAATACCATACTGGGAGGCAGCAAAGCACCTGAAGTAATCTTTCCTTTATGCTCAACTTTGATAAAGATTCAAGGGCCTCAGGACTAAAGGACTACATTGAATTTTGGGCCCTCACTTAAAGAAAGATCTGGATCAACCAGAGATACTTTACGGGAATGTTACAAGAATGACTAGATCTCTAGAAACCATCATCTGAGAGCAGAGACTGCTCTCAAATTGAAATTACATAGCCTAAAAACGCAAAAATAAAATAAAACATAATAAAATAAAATAAAATTAAAAAACAAAACAAAACAAAAACAAGAGAAGCACAGTCTTTAGTGTTCTCAAACTGCAGCCGGGTAAGTTTAATTTATTGGAAGGTGCAGGAACAGAATGAGGGCTTTGGGAAGGGGAAGAGTTCAGAAGGCTCTTGGCTACCTGTAAATGAGGATTAAGAATCTTTTAGAATATTATGCAAAAGGTGGCATAACATCACTACTAGGCAATTAAGAAGGTGGGATAGTTAGTCTTGTCTTTCCCAGGTGTTTAAAATATCCATGTACATTTCTGCTGATATGTAGAAAATGGGTAGTGGCAATTTAGAGTGTAATGTGACAAGGAACAACGTGCTAGGTCAAACTGACCTGGAAAACAAGAAGAATAAATGAAAGATCATTTATGGAGGAAGAAGAGACTATGGAATATTGCTACTTTGTTTACATCAAATGGTTTTCATGCAAACTTTATATTTCTCCCTCCTTTAAAATTAAAGTTCTTCTTTTGAAGTTTTAGGAGGTTGAATGTGCTTAGGAGATGCTAGACCTGTCTTTGACAGCCCGACAGCCGTTATTCTCCCCAAAGAGCAGTCAGTGTACAATGGTATGTGCCTGCAAACCCTCCAGGAACCATCTATACCTACTTTGGCTGCCACTGCATGGTGAAATGCACATCATCAATGCTGTATAACTGTACTAGCAAGATATGACTGGCAAGGTTTACGTTAGCAGTTAATACAATTACACCTTTGTTTTGCTTTGTAGACATGCCTTGTGGTGCAGAAGTCTTATGGGCTCATGGGTTTTGAAAGATGAGGCCAATTCCAGTGTGTAGAAATGGAGTACCAATGAAATATCGTCTTTAATTTAGATCTCACTTGAAAAACACAATCTGTATCTTGGATTGTATTAAAGCAACTACTTAAGTCAGGAGGTGAAGTCAAAACCTCAGGTTACATTATGAAAAAAAAAAGGGGGGAAAAGAAAATTTCTATCCTTCTGGTACAAAAGAAAACAAAACAAAACTGGATATGACTGATGTAACAACACATTTCTGACTCTTCACCTAACTGGACAGAAGAGAGATGAAAAGGAAGGGCTGGGATGGAAGACGGAAGTGGTAGCAGGAGCAGGAGATATACTATTTCTGTCCATCGAGGGTTTCAGCTATGACATTAGGGAAAAGCACTTGGGCTGTGGCAGCAGAAAGGAGTTGTTTTGGTGACAGATATGCTTGCTCATGAGGTCCCTTCTTTGCTGTATTTCTTTTGTGAGGGTGAAGGAGGTACCCTGTTTGTTTTTCAGTTATTGATAATCCATCCACAAGTTTGACAATCTACTGCTGTTCTGTGCCCCATGCTGTTCTCTCCATGGCTCAGAGAAAAATAAAATCACAGTCTGGCCAGCTGAGAATGGGTAGAGATATCAACGTAAAGTATATGGAGCCGTCAGGGGTGCTTTTTACAGATCTGAGCTGAGCAGGTCTGACCCAGAGAGTTCTCAATCCTGAGCAAATTTTTAGTTCATCCCTACATCCATGTAGGTTTTGGAATGACTTGTTTGTTCTTTCTTTACTGAGATTTTTAAAAAGTGCGTTACTTTAAAGTGCCTGGGTACTGCACATATCCATAAAAATGGCATTCTCAGTGAGATCAAGAAAGCTTTAGTCTCCTAAAATAGTGTCTGAATTCTAAGCATGAAAAACAGAGAAAGGAAAAAGAAAAAAAAGGAAGGAAAAAAAAGAATCTTTCACTTCCTTTAGATTGCAAGGCCATTTATCATTCTATCATTAATCTTCTTATACTGGGGAAAGATTATGGGAAAAGTGGTAGCTCTTCAGTTACTTCATTATCTCTTTAGCCATGCGTCTTCTGAGAAACTTCAGTGTTTTTCTGACCCAAACATAGCAGTGAGATAACCTCGCTTCTTATTAACGTTGACAGAGGTACCTTGTCTCAACAGACTCCATAGATCTCTCTTCCTTTGGCATTGTACATCACAGAGTCCTTGTAGGAACATCTCAAGGATATGCAGTAGCTGGCTTTGCAGCTGTGTCCTTTAAAGCTTTTCAATCTTTCATATCACTCCCCCCAACCTTTAGAAATGATGTGTTATCCAGTTCTGCACATTAAGAATTTACCATTCCTCGGGATGCCATGCTGGCATGTATTTCCTGTAGCGCTTAAAAAGACAGCAGTATTTCATAGCTTTATTCAGTGTAAAAGTAACCTAGTTTTATACCCACATTTAAATAGGATTGCTCTTACAACTTTGGAGTGAGCTTTAAAAATTACTTGAACTCACCCCGGGACCTGAATATTTACATTCTTGTCACACCTATCCATTTAGATCCAATGACGTCATAACAGATTTGGGGGAGGCTCAGGCAAGTGGCTTTTCAGCTTAAGTAATTCTGCAGAATTCTTTCTTCATAAAAGCTAAAGCACATTAAATCCCCATAGTGCAGGAGCAGGGCAAGGTTGCTCTGTGTGCTTAGAACAGATATTCAGCATTGAAAATGCACAGGAAAGAGTGGAGGAGAGGAAGTTTGTAAACTGTTTATGCCCCTGGAGCTGGGAAAGGGGTATTCAGGATTTTTTCTTGGTCATATGAGGTAGAGATCTTATAGTGATTAAGTTCAGATTAGTTATCCAGTCTTTTTGACACAAATCCTAAGAAACAAGAAATAAGACGTATACCAGGGAAGTACAGCAAAATAATGGAGCACAAATAAATGAAATGACTTAACCTCAGTCTCTCTCTCTCTTTTTAATACCTATATCCTGCCATTTGATTATGCAGTGTCAGTTCACTTCACTGCCATACTAGTAATTTTGTTTCCTTTTTGAGTATTGTATTGCAGACTGCATTCTGCCATCTGAGTTGATACTGTATAGCTCGCATTCTGCCCTCCCAGTTACAGTAGGAATATAAAGGGAGTAAAAGACTAATCAGAGTGAGCACAAAAGGAGACAGAATGTGTCCCTGAATGCTTAAACTCATCAAGAGAAGGCCTGCTGCCTTTTCTATTTTGAATGCACAGTTTGTTCCCAATATCAAATACTTTTCTTTTGGTGGTGAGCTCTATGGTTGCTTGTACTGAAAGAATTATGATCCAAGTACTAATTCTAATTCCTTACTCTATTCCACAAAACATTGTTAGTTTATGTCTTTCGGCTTGCATGCACCCATGCTTATATTTGAAGAGGGTTAATTCTACTGTCTTTCTGACACCTGAACGAAACCCAACTCCCTGCATGGGTTCAAGGGGCTGAACAGATGTCTCCACAAAGCAGAAATGAAAACAGGGATATTCAGGTCAAGAACATTGCAGAGATAGTAGTCAAAGGCCAAAAACAGTGTGAGATGTAGCAGCGAGTTAAGGTGAAAGATCTCTGGTAGGCCTACCAGAAGGTGGAGGGAGAGCAGGATATCATCTGCTAACTCCCCACTGATCTCCTCCTACCTAAATATATGTACAAAGGAAGAAGTGAATTAATATGTTTGTTTGTGTACAGCAAGTTATGTATAACTGCACATATATTTGCACATGCAAAAGAAGGAGCATGTTTCTCTTGGATGCTGTAAATACACAAAATATACGACCCAAAGACAGCTTCACCGGATGCCAGGATGAAGAAGCACATGGGATGCAATCCAGGCTCTGTTAGGAATTTGTAGTGCTCTGAAATTCAGCAGGATTGGATGTAGGGAAGACAGAAAAAGCCCATTAAAGGAGGAAGTTAGGGTTGAGAAAATATATGATTTGTTTTTCCCACTCTTTACATTTTTAACCCCCTTTCCCTTCAAAAAAAAAAAAAAAAAAGGAGTTCATTTCATGTCCAAAAGACAAAAGAATAGTTTTTAAAAACAGCCTCATAGAATTTAAACTGTCATAAAACAGCAACATCAGAAAATGCAGATCTTGGCAACAAAGAAAAATCTACAGATCTAGGTATGTAACTAAAATAAAACAGACTGTATCAAGATATGCTTTGCAAACGGTAATGGCAATTCAGTTAGAGGTCCCAGCTTTTAAGAATAATTTTTCATGAACCTTTAGTACATAGGAAATGTAAAAATTGCAGAAGGCAATAGTTCCATTTAGAAATCCAATTTTGCCAGTTTCAGGTGTTCCACAATTACCCTGTACTTTCACAAGGGTTAAGGAGCAAATAGAATAGCTGTGTATTCGATTCACGACTTCTGCTTTCTTTTGTCTTGCAGGGGGACAGCTAATCATAGCATCATAGAATAATTTAGGTTGGAAAAGACCTCCAAGATCATCAAGTCCAACCGTTAACTTAGTACTGCCAAATCTACCACTAAACTATGTCCCTAAGCACCACATCTACCCATCTTTTGAATACCTCCAGGGATGGTGACTCAACTACTTCTCTGGACAGCTTGTTCCAATACTTCACAATCCTTTCTGTGAAGAAATTTTTCCTGATATCCAACCTAAGCCTCCCCTGGCACAACTTAAGCCCATTTCCTCATCTTATCACTTGGTGCTTGGGAGAAGAGACCAATCCCCACCTCGCTACAGCCTCCTTTAAGGTACCTGTAGAGAGCGATCAGGTCGCCCCTGAGCCTCCTCTTCTCCAGGATGAACAACCTCAGCTCCCTCAGCCGCTCCTCGTAAGACTTGTTCTCCAGACCCCTCACCAACTTCGTTGCCCTTCTCTGGACACGCTCCAGCACCTCAATGTCCTTCCTGTAGTGAGGGGCCCAAAACTGAACACAGGACTCGAGGTGCGGCCTCACCAGAGCCGAGTACAGGGGACAATCACTTCCCTAGTCCTGCTGGCCACACTGTTCCTGATACAAGCCAGGATGCTGTTGGCCTTCTTGGCCACCTGAGCACACTGCTGGCTCATATTCAGCCGACTATCAACCAATACTCCCAGTTCCCTTTCTGGCGGGCAGCTTTCCAGCCACTCTTCCCCCAACCTGTAGCGTTGCTTGGGCCTGTTGTGGCTTGAGTGCAGGACCTGGCAAAGCTTTCCTTGTGGGATGGTTGTGTTGGTTGGTACAGAGATGTCATTTTTGTGCTTCTTGATAAACAACAACCTTTTCCATGAATAGCTGAAAAACCTTTTCCTGAGGTTTCTAGGAATAAAGGTTCTATTTCTTCCATCCTGATC
This sequence comes from Anseranas semipalmata, assembly GCA_013399115.1. Lineage (NCBI taxonomy): Eukaryota > Metazoa > Chordata > Aves > Anseriformes > Anseranatidae > Anseranas > Anseranas semipalmata. The sequence continues at coordinate 1,435,946 of VXAA01005665.1, forward strand.
AAAGATCTTCCTGTATCCAGTATCTTAGCTCTTCTGGGTCTTCATCCAAATAACTGAGCAGCAGCAAGGCCCATATGCCCCTAAGCTGCTTGTAGCTTCTGCCTTACCTGAGCCCTTTTCAATCTCCAGAGCAACACTTTAGTTGTAATCAACGCTGTCTGGAGTAATTTAGTGGCATTTACTTCTCTGTTCCCACATTGATAACCTGAGACCCCTTGAGAAGCATTTTTTTCCCTTGTAGATGCTGTAGATGTGGCCTTCCTATGATGGTACATCCCTGAAACACCTTCACTACTCTTCACAAAATTTCTTGGAAAACAATTTAGGAAGTTGGAGATCCTTCCTTCCTTCCTTCCTTCCTTCCTTCCTTCCTTCCTTCCTTCCTTCCTTCCTTCCTTCCTTCCCTCCTTCCTTCCTTCCTTCCCTCCTTCCCTCCTTCCCTCCTTCCCTCCTTCCCTCCTTCCCTCCTTCCCTCCTTCCCTCCTTCCCTCCTTCCCTCCTTCCTTCCCTCCTTCCCTCTTTCCTTCTCTCTCTCTCCCCCCTTTCTCCCTTTCTCTAAGGAAGTAACTTCGTTATTTCCTGGAAGACTGACCAGGAGTTAGAAGATCTGTACTGCCCACAGTCTGCTTGTGAAAAAATTTTTGTAGGCCTGAGAAGGAAGGATGGCAAGGTACCAAAACACTCTGTCATTCTAAGGCTTCATATTACAGTACTGCAGATTGTCACAGACTAGAAACAGCAAAAGCCATTATCTCACCACTTTTTGGAGGCCATGTACTACCCCGACTATGACATACACACATGGCTAGCAGCCTTCTCTATTTCAAATGTGTGCTAGTGGTAAATCAGGAAGATCTGTGACCTTCCTTATAACCCTAAATCAGGCTATACAAGCACTGTGTTCTCCCCAGTGATGTTATGAAAGAGTAACTACAGAAAGTATTGGTCTTTCCCTGTTTGCTGTGAAGTGTTTACACCAATTCCTTTTTTCTGATACTTGTATTTGATAAAAAGTGTACATTTGTTAGGAAATTTATTAGAAGCTGGAAAATGCACAAACTGCAATCTTCCCTCCAAAACAGTTCAGATCACTTGTCTATATGACACTTAATTGCAATATTCTAGCCAACACAGTCCAAAAGCACACAATTCAGTAGTCATGCTGTTAAGATTTTGTAGGGCCTCTCTGATCTAAGTAGTCTTGATAGGCTTTCATAACTGCATTTGTACCTGGATGTTGAAAATTAGCAAGCACATTTTCTAATCCCAGTGTGCTTTTAACCTTTGCTGGTAATGTTCACCTTAGCTCACAAAGATGATTCAGCACACTGTACATAGCAAAAAATAATAGAAACATTAACTTTGCTAGGTATCAATCTGACTCATGATACCTACTCATATCCTTTCAGGATACTAAAAGTATGTTAAGTTTAAACTGTGCATGCTCTCAAATATTAGCTGAATATTTCTGCAAGTATTTAGATGTCTCTTTTATGTTTATGGACCCCAAAATGAGGGAAATGAAGGATAAAATTACCTTTGCCATTGCAATCCCAGAAATGTGGAGAGGGTGATCCAGAAGAAAGATCCCTGCTTGCATCTTCTGGAAATGACATATGTTCCTAGTGATGTAAAGGTTATGTTACACACCATCTTTGGCCAGCCAACACTGATATTGAGTGAAATGTTCCCACTTGAAACAGGTGCTTACAAAGCAGAAGAAAACTAACAGCTTTCCTGTTTATGTAGTCATAGGAAAAAAATCTCATTAGGATATGGGTCCTATCTCTGACTGCACTGCTCTTCAGGAAGCTATTTCCTTCTGACTTTGTATGGCAAAATACAAGTACTGGCCTTGCATACTTGAGTGACAGCCCTTTTCTCTGTGTGCTTTCTGACCTGCAACTGATTCTCTTTGTGCCTGGCACAAGCTAGACTTCCGGTGCTACTCACCTCTTTTTCTACTGCCAAAATTAACGTGCTTTCTGCTTCTGAGCTGTAGAGCTCTAGGCTAGATTGCACCCTTCCTGGCCAAAAGTTTGGCAGCCATTGCCAATAATGCCAGAGTGGTCCCATCATTTGGTATTTGTTTCTTAGACACTGAAGTATCATTATTCCTTGTGTAGACGCCTGCACTAACCAACATTATTTTTTTTTTGTTCATTCAGTAAGCTCTATATCTCCTTCCTGATGTCCTCTAGTGCTATTTAAGTAATACTTGTTGAATGGATGTTTTCCAAAGGGAAATATTCAGAATATTTAGGAATTTAGGAATATTCAGAAAATCTTGTAGGTTAGAAGAAAGGTAATTAAGTGGCTCACATTCAGCTGACATCTAATCATGCATTGTAACTTTATCCTTGATCATGCTGGGACATTGAGTCAGCCAAGAGATGGGAACACAGGGATACTGGTCATGGGGCACTGAGTCTTTGTCCTGCTTATTAGCAAGCAGTAAGGGCACAGGACATATAGTGTGAGCACCCAAAGTGCACAGATGAATAGAAGATGAAGTACTGTTGATTAATAACACTTCTGGCAGAGAAGTTTCTTCCAGAAGTAAACTTGGCTGATCTTGGCAGAGATGTAGTTCTATGTACACAGAAGGGTACTAACTTATGCTTTAGCACCTTGTAAAAGAGTATAGATCAAACTTAGCTTTCTTATTAGTAAAGAGTAGCATACAAGAAAAGAAAAAAAAGCAAAAGACAACCAGCAAAGAAGGTAAGAAACAAAAGAAACACACCCAAGTGATAGTAAAGCTTTTAAATATATATATTATTTTTTGATGAAGATGAGTTATTAAATGTGCATAACAGCAAAAGAATGCCAGCCTGCCCTGCAATCATGACTTGCAGTGACACCAAGGTGACACAATGAGCTTCTTTGCTGGGTCATAATCAAAAGACTGAAAGGCGCAGTTCACAGGAGCATGCTGTAATAAAGGTGTTGTAAGGCATTAGTGGTTTGCTGCTGAAGGGAAAGAAAACAAATGTAAATATTTCCTGTCTAGTACATGTGAACTTGGTTGAACTTTCTAAACCCTGGAAAGAACATAAATGATGTTTCAGCCTTGCCTTGCCTTGCNTATATCCCTTTAAGATAGCAAAACTCTTTAAAATAAATTGTCAGGAGAGGTCAAAGACTGAATCAGGAATGTACAAAATGCTATGTCATATCCTATAAATAATAAGCATTTCTTTAGCATGTTGCTAAAGGTAGCCAGGATCTGCTATTTTGGATAAAGTACAGAAGGCCTTGTAGGTGATGCTTTTACATGCTTGAAGAAAAGAGAAGGAAAAAGTAAGACAAACAAGAAATTCAGCATCTCCTGTTAGCTGTAGATTATTTTTCACAATCTGTTATTTGATCAGTTGTTGGGACCGATCAGACCCCATAACAGATATTGGCAAGGATGAAAAAAATGCTGCAGACAGGGAAGGAAGGTACTTGTCAGCACAAAGATGACTCATCTATAAACAAGATATGGGTAGCAATGAAATCTGGTTGGCTGTACAGCTCTATTAAAAAAAAAAACAGGAGCAATCTTACTGAAAACCTCTCTCTTTTTTTTTTTTTTTTTCTTGTCACTCAGAATTTTCTGGAGTGTTGCAGTTGCTTCACTTCAACATCTTGCTTTCAGGTATCGCATCTTGAGCAGGTCAGCTGCTTTTCTGTAGATTACTTCTGAACACACAGTGCTGTAATAGTTGTCTTGAGTAACAGTGAATGTGCTATTCTCTGCCTTTCCCAAAACTGAGGCATGGTATGAAATACATGATTTTTAAACATCCAGAAAGGAAACGATTCAAGTGGCAGCCCCAGGAGGATTTATTGTGGACAGAGAGCAGACCTTGCCTCCTTGCAAGCTTTTGTTTCTTTCCCCATATGCTCCTCAACTTATGTCTGCTCTACTTCCCAGGCACCCTGACAAATCTGTTTGGAGGCTATAGGTGGGCTACAGCATCACCACAGTGCATTACACAGCCAAGGGTTGGTAGACATTGCTGTTAGTCATGTCCCCGAGAAGCAAGGCTTGTGGCATAGAGCCCTCGCATGCTTCAGTGCTCCATTAAATACAGCTGTGTGCAAGAATTAAGGCATTATGTGGCACTAGCTTGCCCTTTAATGCTTTTCCATGCTTGCATGCCACATAGATCTGTCCTGGGATGGGTATCAGGAGAGTTCCTGCAGTTGTTTCAGAAGTGTAGTAGGTCATTACAGCACAGAGTTTATAAGACATTGAGATGTGTGTTTCATGGCTGGCTGCACCACTAGCTGTCTGATGGGTGGGTCACTGTCCTTGTGAATATGAATTGTGGTGGAAGAGAAAGTTCCCATCTGTCAATAGACTCTTACCTAAATGGGGACACCACTGAACTTTAACTAGGTAAAAATGATATTTCTTTTAGTAAAATAAAACAGTACATTAGCTGGTGAAAGACAAAAAAGGAGAGTTAATGACATATGTTCCCATGAGTCAGTGACAATATCCAGCTAGTTATAGATGGTAAGGTTCTCCTTTTTTTTTTTTTTTTTTTTTCCCCTAAACGAACAGTCTGGATCTGCTCTTCATCTGCATTTTCTCCGCAGAAGCAGAACTCCTCAGAGTATGAAAAGAGATTATATGTTTTGCTAAAGTTAGAAAAACTGAAAAATGAATGAAGAAATCAATACATTTCTATTTGGCTAAACAATTTTAATTCAGAATATTTATTTTGCCTGAAGCATCATGATTTAGGCCTGGTTTTCCAAGAAAGCAAGAGTATATGATCCTGTTGTGCCACACTCCTGCTTCCACTTGCTTCTGAAATTGTTCCTCAATTAACCAAGACTTACATGGAGTAAGAGACCTCAAAGATGATGAAAGTCCTATCTATTTTGTGAAAATTGGTTCAGGAGGAAAACAAATGTCCTTACTTCTACAAAGGAAAAGCCACAGAATCTTTGATTGCCCTGCTGGCCTCTTTTTCTTTAAGCAAATTCAGAGCTTAGGGGAAGTGCTAAGGCTGGCTCTCTAAAGAAGGAAAAAGGTAAAAACTTGTTGGCACAGACAGGAGGAGCTTCAGTCATACGCAGAATTAGGAGTATTCTGGTGATAGAGGGATAGCAAAACCTGTCTCTGGAAAAGATCTTCTCTTCATGAAATTAGTTGTGTCTTTTCTTTTCCTTTCAGCCTAGCTGGTGAAGCCAGTTCTCTCTTTGAGATAGAATTATATTTATCTCTCTCTCTCTCTCTCTCCATGATATTATCCCCACCTTACAATGGATTCTGTGGAGATCAATTGAGTTCAGTTTTCCAGAAAAATTCCTTGAATACTCTGCAGAATGATTTTTCATCCCTTGTGCTTGTGCACCACACTGTGGTAGTGCCGTACAAACAATAAGCATGTGTAGGAGTCTCAGTAGGAAAGGATGATTAATTTATAAGTATGATATTTTTTTTTTCATTAAACTGTCTCATTTGCTAGCTACCATTGACAAGTCCCCCTTCTAATATTCTCTCTTAACTCTCTATATCAATTTTCAGCTTGGAGCTCTCTGTTTTTAACTCCAAGTGCTTTTCTTTGCTGCTTTCTTAAGTGTATAGAGGGAAGCCTTGCTACACCTCATTCCTCTCTTGAGTGCTGGAAGCAGGGGAAGTGAGAATATTGAAGGCAAGTGAGTGCAAGGCAGTGGCAGGTTCTGTTTTTTCTCATCTGCATTGCTCTATGAGCTGCTCTTGTAGGTCTGTTCTTGCTGCTTGGCTGCTGAGCTCTGGCCCAAGGTAGGACCTGGTCTGCCAGAGGCTTGCAGTGACAGCTTGATGAGATGCTTCTTCAGTCATTATGTGCAGAGAGAAACAGGGCAGGAGATTTAAAAAAATAAACAAACAAGCAAACCAAAACCAGGGTTGACTGCACCTGTCTACAAAATAAGACCACAGGAATTGCCATGCCCTATTAGACCACTGGTCCATTGAGTCTTGTGTCCTATCTTAAATTCTGGCCAACACCAGATGCTTCAAAGCGTGAAACAAGGCACTGTGCAGCAGGCGGCCATAGTAGCAGGAGGTGTGTCTATTAATAATCACTTGCTTATTCTTCTGATATTTCCTTTTTTTTGTTGTTGTTGTTGTTTTGTTTTTGTTGTTTTTTTTTTGTTTTGTTTGCTTGTTTTTTAATTAATAGTATTTTTTTCTCTTGGATGCTTAACTCATTAAATGAAATCCAGCACGTTCCTTTCTTCTAACCTCTTCTCTGCTTCAAAAATAGTTTGTCTCTATTATTGCAATAGCAGTTTCCCAGTCATCTTTGTTACGCAGTTGAAGGATTCACTTGCCTGGAGAAATATGTGTTCCCTTAATAGTAGATTATTTCTGTGGGGATTGGAAGCTGAGGGAATTCATCTGCAGTTATATCTCCTCTTTGGCTGAGTGCAGTAACTTCTCAGGCAGGTCATGTACTCTGTTCCATTGCTATCTGCTGTTCCACTGTATATTTTCCTGCATTTTGCATTATCATTTGTTAAATATATTCCAACCTGTAATTTATCTTAGCAGATTTAGGCCCTTTGTGTCTCTCTGCACACCCAGGGAATTCAGAAATAAATCTCTACTCCTAGGGGTTGTTTTCAATGCAACAAATGTTTTAGAGGAAGTCAAGTGGGGTTTGGTCAATATCGTCTGGACTCTTCTGTGCAATAAAACATTTTCCACATGCTTTCCCAGGTGGTAGGAGAACCCTGATTCAATTCAGTGTTCTCTACTTGCTATTTTTAATTTTTAATATGTATATATTTTTATCGAATTCTAGCTTTGCTGCTTAAATTTCATGTGTTGGAGATAATGCAGACGGTAGTCAGAATTCTTTCTCTACCACTTATGTATTGATTTTTGTTGGCATGTTTTACACAAAAATAGTTTTTTCTGAAGTGTTTTGTAGGTAAGATAATGCAGAATGAGCTAAGAGAACAAGAACTGCATACAGCTCAAGTCTGTTAGGCAGGGTTTCAGAGATATTCAAAAATGGAACATTTTTTTAATAAGATGTTTCCTAAACTACACTGGTTTACCAAGGTGGAAACTTGGTTAAAATAAGACAAACATGTATTTTCCTTAAAACCTGTCAAAAATAGGATTCTTTGAAGAGAGGAAGTGTTTACGTACAGATTTAGGTCTCCCTCCTGCAACCATCTAAACAAGTGAGCACCTTTATGCATCTGAGTCTGTTCTTATTGCTGTGAGATCTAGACCCTGCTCCCAGCGCGATGAGCTGCCCTTGCTAGGCTTGCCTGCCATACCTAGACAGTCACCTAACTACTGCTAGCTCTTTCCTCTGAAAGCCGGTGTAAATAGGCTCTGTTGGTACTTGGTTGAAAGACCCATGCCTCTGTGCTCTTCTGGACCAAAACCAGAGCTTCCAGCACTGGCAGGGTTGTACTGTCACCCCTAGGCATGGATGTGCTCCCCAGGGTGCCGTGTGGGTAAATGGTGGAGCTCCTAAATACGGCACATTTTGGACCCTTCAGTGCAAACACTCTGGAACAATGGCTGCTTGCCTATCAATTCATATATTGCTCTCAGTGGGACACACCCTCTGCAGTGATAGGAGCTCCTGAGCACTCAGGTAATATGTGTAATAAAAAATCACAGAGTAAAAAATTGTTGTGAGACTTGTGTAAAATTGATTCAAATGGGAGGCAATTGTCACAACTTAGTTCAAAAACAAAAGCTGTGTTTTTTAACAGTGCTGTAGCTATAATACTTCATTATTGCAATCAAGTTCCTGTCAAGTGCTAAGAAAGACTGGGAGCTCACAGGGACCCCTCTTGATAAAGAAGGAACATTCACCTTTGTTTGTGAAATTAGTCTACGGGTTTAACAAATTATAAATAATTGGTGAAATGAAAAATGATTGACTAACACATTCAAGAGACAGGTTTTGTATTAGCAGACTGATCTGGTGTACATTCAGAGGAATTCTCTGCCATGTTATTTAGCAGCAGGGATCAGAGATGTTCATTTTCTCACAGTAAGATGCATATAACACTTTTTTTAATTTGGAGACAATTAAGACCAGAATGTGGAGGGACTGTTGCAGTGGAGTGACTCATGCCATACTTATTGGGGTACAATGAGATTACTTTGATTTCTGAAGCAAAGCTAAATCTCCAGACTACTTACTTTTGAATAACTGCAGACTATATATGAATTGGGATAATCGGATTCTAGAGATTTTTCTCTGTTACTGAACCAACAAAAAGCTGACACATCTATTTGCTGTGTCTGAACAAAATGAAGAAAATAACAACAGCCTAGAGAAAATGACTTAGGTTTACAAATAAAATTGATGTTTGCATGTTTGTGTTTATATTCTCAGTGTGTTTTTTGAGGTGCTCCTAGCACTGTTAAGTGAAGTTAGTTTCAGGTGAGGCAGTGGGCAGATATTTGCAGTTTGCGCTTCCTTATCACTCCATCAAAAGTACAGTCCTGATATGTACAGACAACCTTTGAAGGAAGGGAGATATTATCTTGCCAATGCACCTATCCTTGCCTATTCATTATGATGTAAGACTGCTATGTGTTGCAAATGTAAATTTACCACACATGGCATGCCTCTGCCTCTAGCTGGACAGGCGTACCTCTCTTCAAAGTTGTTTCCTCTTCAGATAGTCACAAGACTTCCAGATAGTCATCTCTCTGCCTTATTGACCCAACAGTCACCATCTTAAAAATACTTTGCTCGGAAGTCCTGTTCCTTAAACTTATATGGCAAGAGAGCACAGCTGAAAAAAATGTGTCTATGACTTTCACGTTTTATAGTTTTATTGACTTAAACAAATCTTCACATGCAATTGTTTATGTGGGCCTCAGGACTAAACAAAATTTGGAAATAAAAGTTCTGATCTCAAAAACAGATATTGACCAGAATTAGGTAGTCACAGAAATAGAACACACTAGGAAAAATACTCCTTAATTTTCAAAATACGAGGGGGAATGTGGTGTGCGGCCTTTGTGGCTTTCTTCACTCTTCTTCTCTTTGGGGGATATTTGTCCTTCACCAAACATCAGGTATAGTAAGAAACTATCAAGGAAGAAGAGGTCAGTTCTGGTCAGAGGAAGGCTTTTATAGAGATGTGAGGGCATCATATATGAATGGGGTGAGAAGGAGAACATGAGAAAGGGAGTACCGCCTTGCTATAGCTACAGCAAGAAAGGAAGCTGAACTTGGCCTGGAAGCAGGGAGAGGAGATGAGCAGGGAGGCTGGGACAAAGTGTTTTAGTAATTGCAAAGGAAGCAATAGCAGTAGAAATGACGAGGAATGATCAGCTATACAACCCCCAGACAGTACAGAGTTAGCTACAGGGAAAGGAGGCTCAGGAGTTGATTACATAGATGTAAATCATAAAGCAATATGTATAAAGGATTAAAGAAGAAATGTGGTAAAAAAAATCAGATATTTGTTTTGTATTTTCAGCTAGATTTCAGCTCAAATACATTTCATTTAAATATTCACTTTTTTAAGGATCAGTGAGGAAGTTCTTTGCAACATCCTTCTGAGAAGGGAGTTTTGTGACATTTCCTGGGAAACACAAGGATTTTCAGAAGATAGTGTTGCCTATTTACAGATTGAGCTTCCAAGAGAACCTAAAGCATTTTAAGGCACCAGTAAAGTAGCCAGTGGCATGCAGTTTGAATTCTCTGAAGATCCAGACACCATTTTTTGCAGAAGTAATGGCTGGACACTGAAAACTTTTTGAAAGTCTGTCTCACACTGTAGGCACAAAGGCATAAACATATGAAAATCACCTTCTCAGAAAAAACAACAACAACAACAACAAAAACTTTTTTCCTCTTGAGATTTCTGTCTTTATTTTTGGCTTCTGTTTAGATTTATTGAAATAAAAGAATCTAAGAAAATAACCTCAATTTCTTCTAGTCACTTCTGATGAAGACATTGTCATTAGGGACTATTACTGTATACCTCAACCCACATCCTACCAACAATGGGATATCCAGTGAAAAATGAATTCATTGTGATCCCCTCAAAATTCTCAACACTCCCTGATAACCTCTGAATACCTCAATTGGATTTAGTGGAATTGGGGATGCTTTGAAATCACAGGAGAGTAGTTCAGTGCTCTTGAAGACCATATCAGCAAAAGAGCTCGATAGAACAACAACAAAAAGCTATGAGTTGCAGTAGCATTGGGATAACTTTGCTTAATAAAATTCCTTATTTGTCTTACTGTGCTGATCATTTTGATCCTAAACATAGAGGAGCTTAGGAAAAGCAATTTACTTATCCAATTTCTCAGTGAAAAAAAGGCACAAGAAAAATACTAAAATTCAAAAACTAAAAATGTAGGGAGCTCATGACTGTTTGCATCCAGCTGTGAGCCATTACTCACATGAGTAGTCACACTGATTGCTGTGGTTCTATTTGTGGAAGCTGGAGCTTATGCCTGGGAGCAGAGCCAGCAGAAGGTATGGGAAACATAGGCATCTGTTTAGGGAGGCAGGCTGTAGCAGAGAAAGGCTGCTCTGCCTATGTTGGAGGACATGTAGGTCAGCATGGATGTACAGTCCTACTCTCTGGTGGCACCAACATGCACCAGGTAGGATGGTAGCTTTTGTGTTATTGCCTGAAGCCTCTGCTCTGCACTGCCTCTCTGCCCAAGGGAGGACAGGAGCAGTAAGCAAGGGACTGGGATAAGGTTATTGTGATCATGAGTAAGGGCAAATAGATTAAGTAACAGAAGATAGAGGTGAAACTCCCAAGCTGGGGCTTTCTTCTGCCCTTGCTTTTCTCGTTATTCTACCAATGTCTCTCTACTGTTTTCCCACTCTTTCCTTTCCTCCACACAGAGCCCCAGCTCTCCCACTCCTTCCCACCTGCTGTGGACCCCAAATCCCTCTCATTCACCCAATAACACTATAACTTCATCTCATTCATATGAAGTCCTTTCTGCCACACAGCCTCAAAATGTTACTACATTGCCATTACCACACAAATATCCATTTGCAAATCCTTGTGACCCTTCAGCAGTTCCCATCACCACGCCATGCTCACTTGTCCGCAGGTGACTCCTTCAAAGACTGTTGCTTATGCTGCTAAATTTAATTTGCTTGAAAGCTCTTTGGAAGAACAAAACTGAATTTGTAGCAGAAGAGCCTTGAGTCTACTCATCTATGAAAAAAGGTAGGTGGAGGAGTCAAATTCAAAATCCAGCCTTTAGGGATTCATAGGTGAAATGAGTTTACATGAATGTCTTAAGTAGGCTGTGGCATAAAACTTGAAGACCTCTGCTAACAGTTCAAAGCCAAAAGAGTAAGGCATGACATGTTAAACCCCCTTCCTAAAAACTGCACACCTATTCCAATTACAGAGATATTTCAACAGTGACTGAAATATGATCTGGAACCCAGTCCTCAGAATGTTTTTATGGTGGCAGAAATTTATGGTCAGTTCATAGAGAGGCAGTGTGATAGATAAAAAAAGACGAAAAATGCCCTTTATCTTTGTTATAGTTTCCTCATTTTATTTAGGACACGGGGGCTGCTGTTTTTGGTAAATGCATGGAGTGTGGTAGGCAGCTATATGCATCTCAACTTTCACATGACTGTAGAAAACTGAAAGAATAACTGGCCTAACCTGTTTATTGTATTTCTTTGTTTGTATGTTGGTTTTCCCACTGATATACTTAATATTCCTTAAGCGCTAATTTGTTTCAGATGTAAGATTCAACTGAACAGATCTAAAAGTGAAATACAACCAGATACAGTTGGATGTTTTGGCCAGCTTCAAAGTGTCCCTGGGAAGATGATGACTCATTTTTAGGAAAATATCTTCAGACAATATAATATTTAGACAAATGCTTATGTTTATGCTAAAATAAATATAGATTGAAGTAGGTGCTTCAGTGCTGTCATGGACCAAAGGTTAAGATCATAATATGCACCTAATTTAAATTTCATTTATTTTGTCTTTAAATGTTCCAAGGATAGCTGCAGGAAATCCAGACAGTTATGCAATTCAGTTAATATGCAATCTAATAAGGTTGACATAAATTCTTTGCTTTCATTATATTTTTCTTATACCATCTGAATTGTTCTTGCTTATTGCTGGTTTTTTATTTCTCTGTCTACATGGCTAAGATGTATCTAGTACTCTGTTCCATTGTTTAAGCTCCAGTTTGACATTCAAGACACTTGAGCTCTGTGTTCTGTCCCAGCTGTAGAAATCTTTTACGCTTTTGGGTGAGTTGGGGCTAGAGTCACAATGATATGTGCACCCCTTGTTCACAAGGTGCCCAGGAAATTTAAACTTCTGTGCCAGAAGCTTAGCTCCTTAAAAAAACCATTGCTTAGCTCATTGGAGGCCTGTACTATTATAAGCAACACTGCTCAGACATGTGATCTATTTGTGAGTGTGCCTCAATATCTAATCCTGATAAGAATTTAGCTCATTAACAGTGTTGTGAGCACAAGGAAGGGTTTCCTCCCCTGTCTCACCTGTGTGGCCAAATCCACTGTGGCAGAGTAAATCTACGTAATATTTTCTTACAGAAAAGATGGCAGGTCATGATGGACATACTCTCCTTGTTTTATTTTCCAGTACCACTAAGATAAAGAATAACCCTGGCTTATTCCTTCCGGCTCCCTCCCTCCTGTTTCTGATCCAGTTACTAGTAAATTATTCAGTACAAAATGAACTATTTCTGGCATTGGAAGCAAGAGACTCCAATGATTCCCAAATACCTGCTATCTATTACCAGAACACCTTCCTCAGAAGATAGAGAGTATGGGTTCAAATACTGTTTGGTGACATTCTCCCCGTTTCTGTCTATAAACTTTAAAATGTCTGCAGACCTACCAGGCTGTGCATCTGCTGAGCCCAGCAATCCCAGAATATGTCAGATTTAATCTGTGTGGTGTATAGTGAATCTAAGATATGCTGGACTTGGAGCACATTTGCTCTAAATTGATCCCAAATCTACAGTGGCATTTGTCTGACACTTTAGGTTGTCCAGAATTCTTGCTCAGATGGTCAAAATCCTCAGGTTCTGCTGAATGGAAAAAATAATTTGTCTGAACAAAACCTGGGTAGTCCCACTCAAAGGAAAAGGTATTCTGGACATGCCAAAAACCTGACTTCACATGTGAGGGGTTAAGTATGAGGAAGACTCTAAAAGCCTATGTTGTGGACTTTGGCAGCTAACCATGCAGTCATTAAATACAGGGGAGCCATTACCACAGCCTGTACTTTGTGACAAGCAGACACCTAAATCCTGAGATGGTGGAGAGACTGCTAATCCCAAATAGAGATCAGAAGTGTACCACTCTGCAGCTCATCATAGAGCACCTGAACATCTTAGATCAGAATGAGACCTCATCCATAACTCCACGTCCCTTAGGTTACTTAGGGTTGGTGACCCCTTCAGCGAGCTGAGGTTGGTGAACACCCACACATAGGCATCGATATTCCAGCAATCTCCATGCACTCCTCATCCTGAGCAAGAGATTACAGTAGGTAGCAAAGTCTCTAAAGACTGGGAACATGGTCTTGCAGCTGCAGTTTTATGTGTGGCTGATCTGATCTTGTGCCTTCCATCCCAAAGGGAGAGATCTTACTTTTTCCTTCTTGAAGCGCAGCTTTGGTACCTGTCAGAGGCTTCTGAGAGTTGTGCTCCATCTTTCTGCTTTTGGCAAGAGAGGACTTTCAGACTGGCTCAACAAAGGTCTTGTGCAGCTCTACCATGAGATTTCCGGTCTATAAACCGTAAGTAAAAATGACTTTTCTTAGTGGATGCACACACCAAAAGACAGTGAGGAGCTCAGGTGTTTCAGTAATTGAGATGATTTAACAATTGTAGACAAATTTAGCTAGATTATTTTATCTAGTTTAGATCAAATATTTCAGATAAGATAGTGTAGTAGGATCCTGGAGTGCGGTATTGTTAAATTTTGCTCTATGTGCTGATTATGGTAAGAGAGCCTCAGTGACAGCAAGGATCTGCACTGGCTGGACTGGATATCCCCAGAGAAGTGTAATATTTTTAGGCAATTGTTACATGCAGTCAAGTACATCATACAAATGTGTGTGCTATTTGTGTCCTTGATTTCTGCACAGCAAATGGGGCCTTTTCAGTCTGCACAAGTCACATGAAAACGAGACTGGATATTCTCATTAGTTATTTTAGACTTATAAGTATTTTTAAAAATTCTTTAACATTTGTCTAACTGCAGACTTATCGTTATAAATTCTAGTGTTTCATTTTTATTTTTTAAAAACAAGTTATAAATGATTTTTGCAATTTTACACGCTGTGATACAGTAGCATTATGCATAAATACATATTTTTACTGATGGTTTTCTCTTTTTGGCTATTCTAACCATTGCCATGTTCTAGAAACAATTCTCCCACCCTATTATGCAACACAAGTCTGTTGAACCCCAGTATGGGCTGTTTTAACACCTCAGGTTGCTTGCTGAACTTGCTTGGTTTACTCCTGGTAGATATTATAATTTTCATTTTTTTGTCACTGATTGCTTTTTCATATTCCTGAGGAGATGTCACACTCGTGAATTCATGAAATATTTTTAATATTATTATAAATGCTTCTTAAGTGTTGTCAAGGTTAGGACAGAAATGACACAAGTCAGAAAGTTTTCAGTAAAAGTAAAAAGTATTTATCTCCTGCTGCTTTGGTTCATATGAATTAAAGATGACATGACTTTCTCAAATCAGCAAGAGAGGATGCAGCCTAAAGTAATGTGTTTTGAAACAAAATATTTAAATAACAGTTTCTTTCTCCTTTTGGTCCCAGCTTTTGCATATTTATGTATATACATAATATTAAGTACATGTTTATTAAGTAACGAGGTATGGATGTATGTGTATACATAAATGTACATGTACACATATATACAAGCATTCATATACAAATATTTGTAGAATTCTTTGAAAAATAATGTTAGGTTTACTCTGGAACAGTTAACAATCTATTTCAGATGGTTGGCTCTTGATATATTTAGGAGCATTGCTCTTTTCACTTAGTTTTTAAGAACTACCTTAAGAAACCAGCATTTCCCAAAATTCTAATTTAGCACTTATTTGTAAATGTTTATGTGGTTAATAAGCTTTATTTTTATTGATTAGACATACATGGCACTTTTTTTTTTTCCTATAGTTTTAGATTCCCTAGTCTTATTTGAAATAATAAATGTGATATTGGTTATCATGTACTAAAATATGTTATTTAAAATATGGTACATGATATACCCACGAAACTTACTTTCCTGATGAGAGATAAAATTACCAAGAGAAAATAAAAATTGTAAGTCACACATGAATTATCTGGAGAATTAAATTTCCTCCTATTGCATGATAGCTTTTATAAAGCTACTGGTCCCACTGAAGATTTCATATTGCTCACTTTATAATACAGCTGCTTGCAGGAACTTAAAACAATGGAAAAATGTTGAAAAGGGAGCGAAGTCACTCCTTTATAATGGTAAAGTTATTGAGCTATGTGGCAAATTTCTGTGGAGTATACATTGACTGAGGAAAAAAAATATGCTCTGGATGGTAAGTCATTGGGCTAAGAGAGTGTCTGGATTTATTCATTCCGTCTGTTCTCCCTGAAATAGATGGTTAATGTAGAAGACACTCAAATCCAAGGTGTTTTTCCAAGCCCATTTTAAGCTACAGACCTTTCTGGAGCCTTAGAGCTTGGTGAAGGGAAAGAATTGACCAGTTGTCCAGAATGTGCTGCCTCTTGCCATGCAGGTGGGCTGTGTCCAGCTGAATCTGCCTCTCCCTACCTCGTAACGCCATGGGGTTGACTGACAGGGCAGGCAAAACTCTTCTTGGATTGGAACAACGTGTGTGTACATGTATGTTAATGTTGCAGTCTGAATCAGAAATGTGCTTTTCAGTCAAATCCCTCAGTCATCCTCACTTGGTCACTTATGTGATGAGCTTTGGTTTGCACCATGAAACAGCCTCAGAGCACACAAGCTGGGTTCCTCTGACAAAAAATTAAACAGGAAGATTCCCTCCAGCATGCTATCAAGAACTCCACCCACAGGGCTAGACCTGAGTTATCTCAAAGTAAAACCCACTGAAACGCTTACAGTGTGAAATCCAGCACCAAAAGGGTGCCTTTGCCACTAGCTGGGTGACTCGAATCTCCTCCTACTGAGGTGCTCTACACAACCATGGTGTGTACCAGATGGATAAGCACTGAGTTAGTGATATGGTCTTCTTGACAGTGTGGAAGCCCAGAATGTGGCATATAGGGAGTACTGTGTGCTTGAATCCACTCTTACACCAATTGCAAGGCAGGAGAGGCAAGCTCTATGTAACTCAAAGCAACTAGTTTACCAAGTCTTTGTCATTTTCTTCTCTTATTCATTGCATTTCATTTAAGTGAGAGTGAGTACAGAAGTACTTACAAAATACCTACAGTGATAGAGATCTGATCTCATCTGAGTTTTCTAGACACCACTCTTATACGGATAAGATAATAATGATGTTAATTGTCTCACAGTACTTGTGACAAAGCATTGCAAATTTGCGACCAAAATATCTCATCCAAGTCATCTTTAGGTTGCATTTTAGTTTACCACAGTAACATGAAATCACCATGCTTCCCAAGCATCCTTCAGTTTGAGGGCTCTCTTTATGTAAAAGTTAATTAGAGTCAAAGTTATCACCATTCTCCATAGTTTAAAAGCTCCTTTTCCTTTCAATTTTCTTGTTAAAATAACCTCTGAGGCAACACGTTCCTTCTACACCCTAGTGAAATGACGATAGTAGAAAGAGCTGTTTCTTAAGCGGAATGAAGTTTGTGGTGTTTTAAGGATGCTGAGTATGGGGTACTGATTTTCTTTATTTTTTCCACTACTAAATATTTGGAGTCTCTCCTTCAGGTTCCTTATTAGATATTATGCTCCACATGTGGACTCTGGCAAGTTAAGAGCTATGGGAATAATGCAGAGTTGAAACGGCCTTTTGGTAAACATAAAGACGAGTGTATACCAATTTCAGAACCTCTCTATCTAGATTTACCAAAACAAACAGCTTTGAAATTGGAAATGTGTTTACCCTGGCCCTTCAGCCTGGCAAAGCAATCTGGCCCCACGGAATATAAACTATGCATTTGAAACATCATAGACACTATAAAGATTTAGAGACCAAACATGGAAAAGGCTGTGAGCACTCTGGCTTGAAATGCATAAGGAAGAGAGGAAGGAGCTATCTGGATCCACAAGATAATGTTAGACCCTTCAGTTGCACAGAATTAGTCACAAAACTCTTCATTTCTTTCAATGCAAGCAACTAACATTACTTCAGGAATCTGAAGTTCCGTGAATGCTAAAGTAATGCTCATTATTTTTCAGTGGCATTACAAACATTGTAATGGGTACCATAGTATGCTTCTGTCTGCACTGTCTACCAGCAATAAAATAAGAGGCAGAAAATTGTTATTTTTTAACTCTATAGTCACCAGTCTCAGATTTTTTTTTTGGCAAAAAACATTACATGCTCTTTTCTACATCTTACATGATTAAAATACAAATTAAAATTGCAAAGATTACAAATTAAAGTACACAGAGAACAAAAAATTAATAAATAGTTTGATGATCCCAAAGTTTACTGATGAAATCATTTTATGAGGTCTTCTAAAAAGGTTATTGAAAAAGATAATCCAAAGTAGGTCACACAAATAAATTTTCTGGGTTGTTAAAATACGTGCCACTTGGCAAGAGGTTTTAATGTAGTGTGGTTCTCAGGGTAGACCACTATTTTACAATTATAATGGGCTAGAGATGAGTGATAATGGTTTGTCTTAATAGTATCCATGGACTAACTAAATGCTCAAGCATATAGCATTGTTGCTATATTCAGTGTATTTATAGAGAACCTAAAAAGCAGGTAATTAGTGCATGCAATTTTATTTCCAATATCCACTAGCAATATGAGTCTGTAAGCCAAATTCACAGATGGCATAGTCAGTTTTAGCTCCACTGATTTCTATTGTGCTGTCCTTATTTAATCCACCAATTATTTCAGAATTAAATCTATAATTTCGACTTTTTCTTGGTAATCCTGAATGATTCTGGCCAGTGATGTCCAACTTACTTATATTTATAGGCTGGATTTTATTCAAAATACAACTGTGATCTTGTCATATTTCTCTCCAGATATATTTAGGCACCATGGAAAATTACAGGCCTTTCCAAAGTTGTCTATGTCTTAGCAAGGTGTGCGACACAATGGAGAGGATTTATGTAGAAAAGCAGATGGTGCTGAGGATCCAGCAGACACACTCTAGGCATTCCTAGGTTTTGTTTTGGACCAGCTCTAGACCGATCCCATGGACTGAACACCCAGTTGTGGCTGAAACATATCAGTTGAGATCATGAAGTGCATCCTGTGGTTTAGCTTAATCCAAAAGGAATCCAGTTTGTGCACTCTGAGACTGCTTTGTGATGAAAACCAAGGCATGGTAAACAAGACCAACCAGGAAATTTAATTCAAAAGCATATTGCTGGTCTGAACTGCAATGCTAGTATAGAGGCGTTCTGTAAAAGACATTCATCATTCAGAGGCTGGATATTGGTTTGGATAATCTCATTTTTTTCAGCATTTTTCTTGTTTCAAGTCAGAATCACACAGCCTAACTTCTATGTATCAGTTTTCGGTAACTCATGACACAGGTCTAGAATTCCTTCCAAAATATTCTCATTATCTTTCCTCTTTTTTTGGTTTACAATGTACAAGCATCCTTCACCTTAGTGAAGAAAATCTGCACTGATTTGAGGGCTTTTCTTTTCCTTAATGCTGTTAAAAAAATGACCAAGAAAGTAATTGGCTCCAAAAATCCAGTGCAGTGAAGATAAAACAAGCAATGATTTTTCAAGACAGTAACATCATGGAAGATCAGTTACCAAATTAGATGAAAGAGAAAATAAAAACTGTCAGAGGTTCTTCACGTAATGACTTGTCAGTACTGGCAAAGCAATGAAGTATAGGGTTTTCATAAGTGTTTATGGTGACATCGAAACTGCAGTACCTGCATAAAGATGTTGAGATGAAATATGAGTTTGTAAGAAAAGCTAGATCACTTAACTAGTCCTTGTCTTGCCTTTGAATGGGTTGCAGTCTTCATGAACAAGTCTTCACACATCTCTTACAAACACTTCAGCCTGATAGTTTCCAAATGTCTGAAAGGCTTTACCTTTTGGCAGCCAATGAGCACTGCAACAGAATATTGTCTCATTCTTCTTCTTTGGAGAAGTTATGAGTGCTTTGGTGATTTAATGAGCATACATATAGATGCTGCAGTGAAGAGCATAATTTTTAACATGTGGACAAATAATATCAAGTCTTTCATCCAGATGGTACTTTTAGGTGATATGATACATTTAGTATCATAGTATTTGAAAAAGTTGACATCGACAGCGCAAGCATTCCTTCTCACATGTTCAGGCATGCCAGAACAACCATTCTCCCTTCCAGTCAAAGTGTGTGCCCTGTTTGAGTATATACTGTCTAATCAAGACTACCATTTTCACTAGCTGTCATGCTTTCAGGACATTTTTTCCAGCTCTTTCAAAAAATTTTGGGCAGTGTTTGTAGCAGACAGTGAGCAGCATCCTACTTTTCTCAGTTCTTCAGCTACAGCAAAGCTTCTGTGCATACACTGATCAAAGCCACTCAGCTCTATAGTGAGAGTAGGATTACAAATCTCACCACTTGCAAGCAAAAATTATTGATATGCAATTGCTGAAAATGTAATCTAAGTTGATGTATCATTGGGAACCTCCTCAAATCCTTTTAATCGTTATAGTTGCAAAAATTGCTATCTGCTGTCTGCCTCTTCTGGGTCACTACTGTGCACATCAGTGCTGACTGATGTTTTCATCTCTTTTCTGCTTCCTGTAAACTGGAATTAGGGTTATTTCATGTCATTATCATAGATTATATTTGATTTTATTATATATTATATATATAGTCTGTTTTTATGTGCATATATATCCTACGCCTTTTTACATGTACTTCCATATGTATGTGTATATAAAAGTATATATTTGTATGCGTGTGCATGTGCGCTTGTGTGTATGTACAGAATGAATGCATTCCAAATGCATATTTTATTGGGTGGTTGTTCTTTCTGGTATAATTGATAATCACATACCACATTTGCCAAGATACTGTACAATAATTTCTTTGTGGTTTCCGTGAAATGCTACCCTGTATTGAACTTCTTTGTTAGTGTAGTCCTAAAAACAAATCAGGCTGAAAATCAGTTTGTAAATAAGATGTGATTTTCCTATATTGTATTATTTTTTCTCCTTGCTGTATCATCATCATTTTTCCTTCCTTCCTTCCTTCCTTCCTTCCTTCCTTCCTTCCTTTCTTCCTTCCTTCCTTCATGACATTTTGGGCTTCTTGTTCATGATCACAATTTACCCACTCATAATAAAATTTGAAGTAACTCTTGAAGTCACTTAATAAATTGAGGCAGGTGAGACCCTGGCTGCTTTCTCTGAGGGCCTTTTTCCCTTTATAATTTTCTTTTTCTGAAGCTGCATCAGTCACAGATGAGGCAAACCTTGTACTGTGTAATGCCAGGCCTGCAGGCAGCTGTTAAGAATTTGTGCTGCTGTGACTACATGCAGAACTTTTCATCACTGTGTGTCTTCCTGACTGTAAATTGTTCATTTTGGTTATTTGCTACTTGAATTTTGTTGCTTTACAGGTTTGTTTTCTGGGAGTACCACACTGGTTTATAATTCTGTCTATGTGTAAGATATGAGTTCTGTCACAGCTCAGACTGTATTGCATCCCTTGTGGCATGTGAGCCATGGAGTGGTCACTCCTGCTTTAAGGTTAGAGAGCTAAAATAAATTCTGTGGCTCTTTGTGCCTCCCATTGGTTCTCAGTATTTGGAGAGAATCTGTAGGCCATGACTGCAAATTACCATAAACCCTGTAATAAAGCAAAATGAACTTAAATACCTTAGGTTTCCATATGACCAAGCTATAGGAGTCCTCATCCATTATCTTTATAATTCTACTTGCTAATCAGTTCTGTGACTAGTTTCTAGATCAAAATGCAGCTTATCAATATTAGTGAATCTTTATCATTTCTCCCTTAAAAAGTTGATGTTCTGAGTCTTTGGGCTTGAGGAGTGCTGCTAAGAGAGACGCCTTATAAAGGAGCTATTAGTCTTGCGCAGCGTAAGATTTGACAGGCTGGGAGGTTACCGAGACCATTTGCCAGTATCATTTCACATTCCTTAGGCATCTCCTTCAGCAGCCAAGGAAAGATATAATACCTAGGTTAGTTTTCTTACGAATCTGTGAGACATTATGGTAAAATATTTATTTTATTACAGCTTGAAACAGGAGTTTTCATCTAAATGTTTCTTAACAGTTATTTTTACACTATTAAGTTTCAAGGTTGGCAAATGTGTTGGTATATGAACTTGAATTGCAATTGACTTAAAAATATCTGCATTTATGTTTCTTAGACAAGGGACTTAATCAGCTTAAGGAGTTATTTATTCAAACACTTATTCAGAAGCTGGAAAAATTTCAACCTTGGAGATGCATTATTCTTTGAGTTGAACTTAAAACTGCAGCTGACATAGCAGTGAGGTATAGGTCCCTGGTTTAAAGAGGGAGAGGCAGACTATACTTTTTCCTGACATTTTTGATTGGATTAATGTTGGGTGCAAATAAAACTATTCTGTGTACCTGAACATGGACATTTTTCAAATGGACAAATGCATGCTGTTTAAATATTAGATAGGTGTGTCAAATGTTCCTTTTTTACATATTCTCCCAGTATATTGTTTTTACCTTGGTTTAAATTACTGCATTTCAACTTTAAAAATTTTAAAATTATTATTTTCTGGATTCAGTTTTTTACATTGATAGTTTTGTCACATCATTCATTTCAGCATTCTGCTTCTCTTTGGGAAGCATTACTCTTCTGGAAAGTAGCATTAGGATTTCATGGCAACAGCATGTTATCCAAGACAGTCAATTACAATTGTAATTTCTCACAGATGTTTTAACCTGGTGGGCTTAAATTGATACCCAAGTAAGTTTTAAGAGACTTCACAAAATGAATGTGTATTGCCACTCTACATATGATTATCTTCCTGACAGTACAACATATTATCTGTAAGGAAACACCATATGGCTTTAACTCAGATGAGACAACACCACTGTGTAGTAGATGAGTTTCTCTGAAGCTGAACAGCAAAACTTTAATGCACCATGCTAAAATGCATATGCGAAGAGACCAAGAGTGTTATAAACACAGGTGATGGCCTGGCAGGCTTTGCTGGAAGCGTTACCTGCCCTGTCAAGATGACGCATGAACATATATTGGCTGTAACCTTCTTCTTCCTTATTTAGTGCTTGGTGATGTTTATATTGTTTATACAGTCAAGTTCTTCGGTAGTACAATTAATAATGTTGTCAGTTTTGACCTCTAAAGACCTATGCAGTAAATTACATTCTTCAGTGCCTTATATTAGTCAGTTGACCCTAAATCCTTGTGAAATGCGTGTGTTATAGAGCTTTCTTATAAGCTGCATTTCCCACTGGGCTGCCTTAACAGCTGACATATGGCTTCATGTTATGTGTAAAAGTTAGCACTGTACAAAACCCACTGCAACTTACATGAAATATATTAAGAACTAGCTTAAATGAGAAATCTCACAAAGAAATAAGAGTAGGGGCATTTCTCCTGGGCTCATGGAGAGATTTGCTTTTCACCAGTATTATTCAATAAGTTGCCTGTGCTGTGACTCTTGCAAACCAATACGTTGCCACATTTCACTGAAATATTTTGGTGTTTGATATTTTGCTGAAATACCTATAATTTCTATCAAAATAGATTTTGTTGAAATGCTTCCACTGAGAAAATAAAGTAGCAAAATGAAGAAAAGTGTTTAACACAAGATTTCTGTTTAAAATGCAAATACCATGGTCACCAGAAGTGAGTTTAATGCTTGTGTTTTCTGAGCCTAGCTGGTGATACTTTTTAAAGGGGATGGGTGTTTAGATGAGATGTCCCTGCCTTAGCCAAAAATAAGATTCCCTTAAGGTAATACAAAAACTACCCTATTTCTTTAACCTTAATTTTAGTTGGATTTTGGTTGACCACTGCTGTCTTTTTTCCCCCTCATTTTTGTATGAGTACAGGAATTGCTTTTTTTTTTTTTTTTTCTATGCCTATTTCAGCTGTAATTTCCCTTCCACTTGGGCAGTATTTTCCAGTAGACTGGTTTTAGATATTATAACACTGGTTGAAAGCTGCTTTTGTACCCAAGCTCTCAGGTACTCAGTCCCAACATAACACACTGTCAAACAACTGTAATTTATGCAACCATTTTAAGGTTTACTGGAAAACTGCATAGGAAGAGTATCACTTCACCACATCTATTACCATCATTCTCCTTCATCTCTGATATCACATGGGAAAACATCAGTGCAGAACCTCATTGCTCCCACCCTCTGCACAAAACTAATAGAATTCTGTTTTCAAAGAAAGAGATGGAAAAATACCCCAAAGTAGTAGTGAGACTGGTTGCTTTCCCATTCCTTGCTGAAGTAATTTTGGAGAGAATTGTGTAATTACCTAGCATGATGCAACTGTAAAGGCAGAAACAGAACTTGAACATCAACCACATACCCCTAAGTGTTCTGTTTGAGAGCTCCCTGCCTCATGCCCACAGCTGCATTTCCAGGTAGTCCACTAACAAACCCTCCATTCCCATCTGTTCTGGAAGCTTGTTTTCACCAGCAACTATAATCTTTTCTGCACCAACCTTTCATGAGAAAGAGACATTTTGTGCTCCCCCACCTATGATGTAGTGAAAAGCAACTGGCACACAAAATTTGCCAAATACTCCAAGAAGTTCACAATGGAGTTTTGTTTGTTTGTTTGTTTGTTTGTTTGTTTTTAGTGCAAAGTGTTAAATGATTTCCTTTCTATAACCCCCACCCCAAATAGTATCACTATCTGTATTCCTTCTTTAGTGAAATCTCCCTCCCTTAGATTGGTTTCCAAATTGGAAAACACTCTTAGCTGGGAAGCCAAGAAAGAATAACTCACAGCAGGTAGGATTAAAGTACTATAATATCATTGTGACATGTATTTTGTTCAGGATGCCCAAGTAATTTAAAACACAGTGAAATCAGTTTAATAGGTCAACTTTATAAACAAATCAGTATCTACAATTACACTTTACAACACATTTCAGTATTTTTGTTTGCTTTAGGTGGGGGGAAGGAGAGGACATGAGGGGTTGCAATCTTCTTCAGACTATAAAAATGGATTTCCATTCTATTCTTGTTCACTATAAACACATTTCACTGTGCAGGCCTTTCAATAGCTCGGTAAAATGTTTCAGATCTGAACTCTATCACTCCATTGAGTGAACTTTGCAATTTAAAACTAATGTGCTGTTCCACTGTCTAAAGACTCTCCTAATGGGCCACTTTAGCATTGTTTAGATGCCAGGTAATTTGTTACAACCCGAATTTCCTCTTCTATTTAATAGCTGAAAGTTAAATGGTTGCCATGAAAAAACGGTGGTCTGTTGAGCAGTGATCCATGTGAGAACAGTGAACCTATGTCTCTGCAAATTTGTTAGTCATCTACGAGGCAAAGCAAAGCTGACCTCGTAACGTCAAATCCCATTTAGAGCTGGTGAATAGGCTGGAAAAAAGCTATTTGATATGTTTTGAGCAGTGTTAAAAAATACACTTCTGTGCAGAAGGATGAAAGTCTCAGTAAATTAATATATAGATTCTGGCCTTTCCAAATAATTTATAGTTGAATTCTGTTTTTTAGGAGGAAAGGAATGCAGTTAATAAAGGTTGTGACTTCAGTAAACATTTTTCAGAGCAGGGATGTTTCCAAAAAAAGTGTTTGGAGCTGTAGCTTTGCCCTGCTGTTTGCACCATTTTCTTTCAGTAGTCTTTCCTTAAAACTGATTAATAGTTGCACTTTTTAACTTCAGTCTAAAGCAGTCACTCACACCAGGTTGAAACAGGTTGAAATTGAAATGTTTTATACCTAACTGCATTTTACTAAAAGATGGAAGATTATCATGGTCTATATTTTACTTAAATTCTTCTTATTCACTGGCAGGAGCACTTAGGCACAGAGACTCACATGAAGCTGAGGATGGTGCCCGCTGGAATACACCTCATGTGAACCACTCAGGACTAGACTTTCCACTTTCCTGCCTGGTGACTGTGTTGTCCAGGTCCTCGCTGAAGCGATTCACTCCGCTGAATGTCAGATATGACACTTTAAAAGCTTCCAGGCTTTCATTTTTAAGATCTGACTCACAAAGCTTACAACTGGTTGCATAATTTGCTAGATAAGCATCCACCTTATTTGGCTAAACTAATAGCTAGTGTTGCTGTTTTAACATTAGATTTTGCATATTAGGAATCAAATTTCAAGGAATTTTATTCAAACCTATATAACCAATTTAACTGCAAATCTTTTAACTTAACTGCAAATCAAGCTTTCACTCTTGTGTCTTGCCTAGGCTCTGAGCAAATACAAGAAACATTTCTATCCACTCTCCTGCCAGAGTGTTAGTGCACCATTTTAGACACAAATCCACTGGCAACACCCGAGGTAGGATTTGAAATCAAAATTAAAAGTTCTTTCAAAGGGCAGCAACAATTGACTTGTCAGAGACCAGTGAAGATGACCATTGCAGGGTATAATAATAGGATGTGACTGTGATGGTTGTGTGCGTTAATATATTTATGAGTTTGGGCAAAAAGATGACTGAACATTTCATTTGTGCCTAATGCAATTTCATGCAGATTCTCATCAGTTGTGACCTCCTTACGTTGCTCTAGAATGTTATGCCTGAAATAGGTTGCCCTCTTCATCTCAGTATTTTTATTAGGCTTTGTCTGTGGCCAAATTCCACAAAATCTAACTACACAGACTGTGAAATGTAATGTTTTCTGAGAAACTTAAAGAGGAGCCAAAAAACAGGCTACAATTAGACAGCTTGCTACATTCCTACCACGGAGAGGAGACAGTATGTAAACTACCAGTATGCATTAATTATAATCTCCTCCCCTACCTTCAATTTTTGTAGCTTGCCAAGTTTTTCCCCTAACTAAATTGTCTTGTGCTTCCTGTGTGGGAAAGAAGCAGTCATCTAGGTTTTGTTTGTGGCTAAGACCAAGGGTCTATCCCATAGAAATTAAAGAGAGATGGGCACAGCCCTAAAAAGCTGATCCATGGGGACCCAATCAAGCTAGTATGCACTTTTATGATTCTTTTTCTTTTTCACTGAGTCATTGGTGGTTAAGGATGAGAGTGGGGAGCAATTAGTATTTTCATAAAACTTAGACCTAGGGCTGAGGAGAGAGCAGGAAGCAATTTATCTGTGGTGAGTAAGCCTCAAGAGTCATAATTTCCTTGTTTGTGTTTCAGTTCAGATGAGTGCCATCCTGTTGTTTGTTTTATAAACTGTTTAATAAACTGTAATGTTTATTAACAGTAATCCATTAAGATTGTCTCCTATGAGACCTTTTCTGTACAGTCAGTGCTCTGCACTTCAGCTAGGAACCCAGCT
This sequence comes from Anseranas semipalmata, assembly GCA_013399115.1. Lineage (NCBI taxonomy): Eukaryota > Metazoa > Chordata > Aves > Anseriformes > Anseranatidae > Anseranas > Anseranas semipalmata. The sequence continues at coordinate 1,462,578 of VXAA01005665.1, forward strand.
TTATTTTCCTCTTGCTTTCACGTCCATTCAGAGACTTTAATGATTTTATCTGAAGCTTTTATACTGTTCTGCATAGGGAAAGAACTCTTAGAGGTGTTTAGGTACAACCTCTGCCAGCTCCAGCTTTGCTGTACAGAAAAATAATGAAGTCTAAAATATGTGTATGTAAGTCCTATATTCTAAAATTGTAGCAGCTCAATTTTCTTGCTAGGAAGTGGAAAAATTAGCTGTGCTGTGTCACATGGTGGATTGGGGTGGTAAGTAGCACAGGTGGCCATAACAACTGCAAAGGGTTTATTATATAAGGCGCTGCTCATTTTTAATAAAATTGTCCTTGAAACCCAGCTAGACCAGAAATTAATAGGAGGCTTGCAATGATTTTTTTTTCTCAGCAAAGCACTCTGAAATTTCACATGGTGAAAATGTCTTATCAGTGCATCTAAACTGAGTTTTATTTTAAAATACCGTTTTAATTAAAGTTTGCAATTCTGAGCCTGCTGCTAGTGCCTGATATCTTGCTAAAAGGTCACAGCACTGGTGGCATTAATGGTATGAGAATCTGATATAGGAGATTATGAAGGTTTGAATTGTGTTTCAGTGTGGGTTTATCATCAGGAGGGGCTGCAGCTGGTCCTCACTAAAGGAAGGCTTAGTGATGAAAGTGGAGGAGGGGGGAGCGCTTGTTCCTTGCTTTAGTTGTAGTCACAGGCAAAACAGGCAGGTTCCCAGGGCAGGAGTGAGGAAGGGCCAAATGGCTCGCTGTGGTTTTGGCTGCCTCCTCTGAGGTTGGTGGGGCTCCAGCAGCCCCCAGCATAGCTGCTGCAGTGGTGTGGAGGGGGTTAGCTGGGACAGGGTGGGGATGGTGACTGCTGGGTAGGCATGCTCTTACCTCTGGAGGTGATGGAAACAAAATGTCCACCTCCCTGACCAAGCTCCATGCCTTTTCTGTGTTGTCCCTAGCAAGAACAGAAGCAGCTTGATGTGGCTCATGACCTTAATTTTTCAAATAACAGTAGTGACTTAGCCTATGCTGCTGGAAAGCCTTGAAGCATCTTGATTCCAGTTGTATCTTGAAATGTAAATCAGAAGAGCCTACAGCTGCAGCACTGCAGCTGACTGTGGTACAGGGGGACAGTGGAGCAGCAGACATTTGCCAGAGGAGAGGTGAGCTGCAGCAGTTCTTAGAGTGACATTGCAGGGAGCTGAAAAGGAGTGGATTTCATCTGGAAGCTTTAAAAGGACCTTGCAAATAAAGGTAGGAACAGCTGCTGTATTGCACAGGGCTGCCATTATTCTCTTCTGAGCTCCTGAAGCAGAACAGCATCACACCTCCTAGCAATGAAGAATGTCTGAAGAAGTAAAACAGAATTATGAAGTCTGCATGGCAATCTGTGTAACTGTGGCATTGCCTGAGCCAGCAATGTAGAGTTGCTGCTGTGCAGGGGTAGGAAAAGGACAAGGTCTGCAAATTCCCAGGTATGACATTGTGCAAGGTTATAAGAGAACCTCAGAGCTGAGGTTATCTAGCAGTAATGCAAGACTAAGCTGTATGCAAACAACCCCAAGGATAGATTTGGTACAGCTGTATTACCTCTCTGGTCAAAACTCTAAATTACTATTACTTTAAAAATATATTGGGCTAGTGAAGACTGAAACTAAGTGGAACATATTGCCAATGCCCAGAGGGATCTGGCATGTAACCACCACCGAATTCAGAGATGATCATTTGCAAATGGAAGTGAAATCAGAGCTCTGATAGTCACAGGCGCACACTTCAGAACATCTGCCAGATGAGCAGAGGCACAAATTCCAGAATCTGATTATACATGTTGGGCTGTTGGGTTTTGTTGTTATGTTCTCTTCAAATTGCTTTTTGGTCTTGGATGAAATGAAGACTCTTTGCCAAAGCTACTGCTGAGGGTGAGACTCTGAAGAAAGCGCTTAAGACTCACACAGGATATCTAAGAGAGCATATTTCTAAACTTGTGTTATCAATATGAAAGTGAGTTATTAATAACAGGTAAGTGATTCTTAAATGTACTGAGATTCCAAACATGTTTCAGAAAAAAAAAAAAAAAGTTAAAGTTAAATAAATAAAGTTAAATAAATAAACTTTTAAAAGTTTTTTGTTTAGGAATGGAAAATCTAACTCACAGACTCAATCATACTGAGGAAACTCCTATGTCAAAAATACTACCCACAACAGCTAGAAGTGCCTATACAGTGAGATAAAGGAAAAAAAAAGGCCTCTGTTTACTTTTCCTGTATAGAAAAGAAACTGTGCTTGTTCTAAGCTATTATAGTTGTTTTCCTGAAGTATGCTTTCTGTAAGAAATAAACCAAACAAACTTTATAGTTTGGAGCCTTGGAAACACTTTTAAGTGAATATGTCTATGGAAATCTGTGGTGAGAAAGAGAGGCAACAGGTCAAGGTAATATCAAAGAGGACTTTTGCCACTGCAGAGAAATACATACTCTGGCAGAATAGATTAAGTCAGTGCGCTGCCAAAATGGGAGGGAAGCAAAGGTCTTTTTGCCCAAAACAGCTTTAGATGGACAATAACCACCCCTGGATGAGATGGCTGAACCCTGGGACATGATTCATCTGGTATTAATGAGCTTTTGGCTGCTTCAGAATAGGTGATTCAGCACATGTTGTCTCAGAGATTAGCTGACTACTGTTAGCAAGTTGCTTTTATGTGTTGTAGATTCTTTATTATGCTGACTGCTATTAGGGTTGTATTTGGCTGAGAAAGGAGGAGGAAGCAGAAAACCACTGTTCTAAGAAGATCTTTGTGCACAGGTTTGTGTTAGAGTTTCAAGGCCAAGCAATAGATCTTAGAAACCGAATGAGTTTCTCAACATAGCTTTTGTGTTGCCCAGCACCCGGAAAACTGACCTGAAGATAATGACTTTTGAGAAAGGTAAAGACTAAACATCTTTCAGTTTCCTCATTAAAATCTTCTCATTATTTAAAAAGATGTTCTTCTAAGACAGCAAGTTGCTGTTTTGTATTTCAGCTTTCCTCTGAGACTGGGGCCTCTGAAAAGTTTATTCTGCCAAGTAGAGCAAAAAATGGTAGAACCTGATTGCTGCAGGTAACAAAGCAAATCCGGGAATTAAATCCAAGCTGCCTTATTCTCCCACCTAGATACAGCCTGAGGATGATGTTTTGGCCAGTAGCAGGCTAGTGACACATAGTCTAACAGTTCTTATGCTTATGAAAAAAAATTATAATCCCTGATAAAAGCCTCCATATGCCTTGTCCTTTTAAAAACAAAGTTAACCACTGGAAGAGGCTTTGAATGTAAATTCAGTTCTCTTCAGGTTTCAAAGTTAATCAAAATGGATGCAACTTTCTTCTAAAGAATATGCAAACTATTTGGTCAAACATTCTTCAGCCTCTAAGTTTATCACCAGCCTGACGTCAGTCTGGAAATCCCAACTTTCTCAAGAGATGATAAATGTTATCTGCCAATCTCTTCTGCTGAATAAACTCTGTTTGATCTGCATTAATCACACTTGGCAGGAGCTGTTCAAGCCTGCTAGCAGCAATCCTGGTGAACAGCTTGGCATCATTGCTTAATAATGAAGTGGAACAGTATGAAAAACAACATGAAGGAGCCTTCTTTTCATTCCCACCCCAAAGTTAATGAAACACACATTAAAGTGAATAGTTTAAAATATTCAATAGATCTGACAGTGTCTTGTTGTAATCATACTGTTACTCTCAAGGGCAAAAAAATCCCTCCTTTTTTACATTTCTGCAATAAAACCATGTGCCACAAGTGCACAGAACTGAGAAATATCAGGTACTTCCATAATTTCCTGAACTTTTCATAATTTTAATAAATAAGCGTTCCGTTTTCTGAATTAGTCTTCACAAATTTTGCCCAAGGATCTTTTAATCATTATCACTTTTCACTGCAACATGGTCACTTGGTTCTTCCTGTGATTTTTCTCAGTCAAGAGAGAGGGCCAGAGACAGATCTGTACATTACTTCAGTCCAGTGAACCCTGTTGTGAGGGGCTTTCCTGGTATGTAAGTGGTGAGTGGAATGCATGATGAGTATTTCTACAAAAACACTAGTTCTGGTTGCAGGTTCTCATCCAGCAAATGCTTCAAAATGTCTTTCAGTAACTTCACCTGAGTGTGTGGTTGCAGTACACTCAGTGGAACTGTTAATACAAGAAAAGTTCAGAACAGAAATAAGGCATTGGTGGAAACGGCTATTAGAGTATCCAGGGTGGGTGAGAAATGAACTCCCGTGGGGTTACATAGCACCTGCTGTGGTTTTGAATAAATGGGAAGAGGGAGCAAGAAAGAAAGAGAGCAGGGAGCGAAATGTAGACTGTGGAGCCATATCACTGGAAAATTAATTGGAAGAATGGAAAAGAAAAGAATGGATGAGACAGTGAAAGACCTGAGTGAAAATATATAGTTTAGGTGTGGCCAGATGGAGAAAGCAATATTGTGAAAAAGAGAAAGATTTTCTTCAAAAAATAAAAAATAAAGATCTGTGACCTCATGTATAATTCCTGGGAATTCCTGGTGTGCAGAGTGCAGGCAGCAATGACTTGTAGTGTTTTACTGAGGAATCTCTCCTGAGAAAAAAAAAAAAAAAAAAGAGCACTGGTAAAATCAGCACTATTGACAAAGGAAAAAAAAAAAAAAAAAACAAAAATAAAAATCAACTCCAACAAACTCTTCCCCCCTAGAAGGGATGAAGGGATATTAGACTTATGTAGAGACATTTTAAATACTTCCATATTTGGAGAATGTAGAGATGTAAGGATAATGGTTTATGGGCATAGCTCAGGTTATGAATGTGCGCTTAGTAGACTCACCTTGTCTCAGCTTAAGCCTCAGCCTTTTGAGACTAAAAGACAATTTATACACAGGTTTTTCGAAGCATTATCATTTTGCAATCCTCTTCTCTCTGGGCGTTTTCTCAAATTTTCATTTCTCTTTACCTGATGTTGCTTTAAATAAACCACTTTAATTACTACAAAAAACATATTTCTCTCTAGTATGCCAGCAGATTCAGGGAATCCATTTTGTTTAGGTATAAGCTTCCTTTTCTAGCCTATAATATAACACGTTACAGTTCTTTTTGTAAATAAAAACTGTTATCTTAATTCTGGGAGACACGTCCTATGAAATCATTTAACAGTTCAGTTAAAATAACAATCTTCCTATTTTTCCTCAGGGATTTATTGTGTTGCACATAAGTTTACTACAGACTGGAAATCCTTAGAATAAATAAAGAAATAAAGGAAGGCATAAACATACATGACACAAGAAATTAGAATGATATATGACACTTTCTGAAGTTTGTGTTTTTAGACAATAATGAAATCAAGAAGGAATCAATGAAATCATCATGCTTTGACAAATCTGTCTGAATCTCTCAGCTACGTGTTGACCACAGATGCAAGGTTGGTTCTTAAAACTATATATATATATAAAAGTATATATAGAAACATAATTCTTCAGACAGAGTAGTAAGTCCTTTTCTGGTTTATTCTGTGGCTGGTGGTATACCACACCCTCATTAGTAGCTTGAAGAAGTCTGCATTGAAATGCATTGTGTAAAATTGACACACCTATCATTTTACTAGTCAGAATCAATCAAATCACTGTAATTCTGAGATTTTTAGAATATATGCTTATGCTGTCATCATAGGGATATAGTTCTTCAGACCACATCCTAATCAACTGATCGGTCTTTACTATGGGCAAAGGTTAATCAATGAAATTTTAAAAAGACTCTATATCCTGGACACATGGAAGTCTATGAAAATATTAATTATTAGCATATCAAAATATTTCCAATTACTGGTAACATAAGTTTCTTTCTTGCACATACATATCCACAAGTAAGACTCTCATTAAGTTCAAGTGATTTGCTACATAATCATTTCTCTTGAAATTCACTTTTGGCTATCCCTCCAAATAAGCTATGCTTCTAATTTTAGTTCATCCAGAATTACTGTAACCAAATGGCAATATAACCAATAGCTTCAGATTATAACTCATAATATATTAATTCAAATTACTCTCTCTTGTCTAAGAAGCTGTCAATTTAATGAGACATCACAAATCATGTGCTATATGAGAAAAATCTCTTAGCTATAATTGCTCAAAGCATGAATTCTGTGTTTAAGCTACATTTTCACTGCAAGCGTAACATTTTTAGAGTGATGTTGACTATAGTGACTCTTACTCTCTCAATACTTTTTACTTAACAGTTAGAAATTCCTTCTTGATATAAGGGCAATAAGTAGGAATTGCTTCTAGACATCTAGAGAAATGACTAGAATACAGATTAAATTATTTACTTGTTTTTGATAAATCAGGAGTCCACTCTCTGAGAATCAGTTAAGCTAATCGATAATGAGGCAACGTTAATTACTTTGTCTTGGTACCGGGGTACATGCACATAAGAACTGGCAAAGACCACCTTCTTTTTCTCTGATATTCAAAGGAGTTCTTGCTAATGTCTCTATTGAAAACTGAAAATAACCACAAAAAACAGGAAGAATATATAAAAAAAGAAAGAATATAAAAGAAGAGAATGAAGAGTATGAAGAAGAATCTAACAGATACAAATGTACAGGGAAAAAAAACTATGGATAAAATTTTCAAAAGCATCTTACTCCCAGGTTCACAAATGCCAGACTTAACTGAATTGAAATTTACATCCTTCCCCTGGAACAGCTGCTCTCAGACACCTTTTAAACTCTAAAAGCAGCTGATGCCCAAGGACTTTTTTGTTAAGAACTTTTGCATTTAAATGCAGATGTTCAGACAAAGAAGGATTTATAATGGGATAATATATACAGATTGGTGACCATAGTGTCTCAATTTTATTTTCAGTTTTTATATTTGTTTTTTTGTTTGTTTGTTTGTTTGTTTTTCCCTCCTGTAAATGGCAAGTATCTGGTAATCCCAATTCTCTCAACACAGCTGTTGTGGTGGAAAAGGATAATTCATGAGGAATTATGTCATTTTTGAAATAAACATCTTTTAGTATCAATCAAAATTTTTCCGATGAGTAAAAATTGTCTTGAATAAAATAGAACATAGAACACCCTTTAAAAGGTTAATGTAAATAACAGGTATCCACTTAGATTTTTATTTTGTTTATGAAAATTAAAGGACTTGTTACTGTTCTAAAGTGAAAATTCAGCACCCTGGGGGAAAAAAAAGGTCTGCTTAGAAATTTAGGTCCTGCTCTATGGGGTGAAATATCTGAAAAAACTGCTACCTATCACACTTTAAAACTTGGAATATTATTAGCAAGATTGAAACCTTTCCTTGCTTCAAAATGAGATATATTTTTAGTAGTCAAATATATACACCACAGACAAGTGGGTTGTTATTTGTTATTGAATTCTTTTAGCAATCCAAAATGAATATAGTAAGCTCTCTACCGTCTACCTTTCAAAACATTTTGTCATTGCAAAATAGTCAGGATTGTGAAGCACTTGGAGATTAAAAGGCGATCTTAGAATAACGCGCAATGAATATAAGACTACGCTGAATAGATGAATTTGTTAAATATGTTATAGACACTACCATTATGGAGATGTACAAATGATGGAAACATGCTTCCTAAGATTCCTGATTCCATCAGGATTTCTTTTTCTGCACCTTTTCATGCTTCTTGTTTCTGTTTTAGGCTTTGATGTTGACAACTAATTCTTTCCATGAGTTTTATCTTCACAACTAAGGGTAACTGTGCTTTTGAGGTAAATGTACCTACCTTTTCGACAGAAGAAACCAGTCACTCTCAAGGAAAGCTGAAGGCTATCTAGCCTGTTTTTTCTTCCTGTGTAGATTTGACTCTCTGGGTAATCTACTAAGTCTCTCTTCTCACTTAATATTTTTTTCCTCAGGTCATAGCAAAGTTTTGATGTTGATGTTCAGTAGTGCTATCTGTGTTATGAACACCCTTTTGTTTCTAGTGACCATGGTAGTATTTTTACTGCAAATTTATCTAGAATTGCTGACAGCAATTGAAGTATAAACAACTAAACAGGTCTGGTCAGAGTCATGGCAGATTCATACTTGTCTTCTAGGTAGCTGACAGTGACTTAATTCTTTCCAAGTAAATGACATCTTTCTTTGAGGCAAAAGGCCATTAGAGTATCTGAAATGATGTGAGAACCTTTAAAATGACAAGATATAACACACTAAAATATATAGTAATTTTGTCACTTAAAAACAAAATCAAGATTCAAAACTAAAATAAAGACTATATTTGAAGTCATTTTTCAAATCAGATCACATAAGATGCAATTAAAACCATTTGAGAATCACCTGACTTGAGGAGCAGAAAGAAGCTGTTTGAACAAAAAGGAATGAGTCTGACAGGTTTATTTTTGGACTATTGTTAGAAAAGCAGCAATTGAGGCAGCTGACCACAACAAATGTATTCAGAAGCAACGATGATCAACATTAATCTTGATAATTAGAAACTACTACTTTTTATTTCAAGATTCAAGTAGAGCGGGCAGCACCCAGCAGTACTATTTCCTTTTCTTTGGCATAGGGGAAGAGTTGAACTTCTATTCAAATGGTGCAAGTTATACTATTGAATCTAGAATTTTGAAGAAGGTGGGTTTGAACGTGTTTACAGATTCAGTTTTAATTTTCTTTTTAATACATGTATCCAAGATTCAATTGCCTCTTGGCTTAACTTTAACATATTGACATGGGTATTCCTTGGAATTAGTTTGTACTTTTACTACTTAAAAAAGAAAAAGGTGAATGCCGGGATCTGCCTTGGCAGTGTTACAATCTTTGTAAAAATGCTTGCCAAGGACATGTGATAGCATCACCAGCTCACATATCCCAGTTAACAGAGTCCCTTTAAAGTCTTTGGTTATATTTCTTCAAACAGTTGATTTGGTTGTTTACAAGTAGGAACTCACAACATATTTTCCTCTGTTTCTGCTTATTGGATTTTCAAATACTCCACAATTTTCTAGAGATACAGTAGACAGGTGTATATGTAAATCAAGTTCATTATTTACTTTGACATGGACTTTGAGATCCAGCACTGCCATCATCTATCTTGCCAGGTGGTGTTTTTTCCTAGGATTTTTCAAAAAAGGACCTGTCCTGAGAAGAAAAACTTTTTGCAATTTCGGGGTTAATGGCATTCTTGGCAACCTGCAGGGTTTCCTCCAGAGCATCTCACTGAGGCATCTGACCACCAGCAATCACCTTTATCCCTGTGGCCTTCATCCCTTGCTGTGAAGATGGGTTTATGGATTAAGCGCTCTGGCCACAATCAGTTTAACAGCTCTGACTTTACCTTCCTATTTGCAGTTGCTATTGTCTCTCAGGGCACTGATGGAGTTAATGGCAGCCTTCATAAGTCCCAGCATTGTTTTTCTTGTAGACAAAATAACTGCAAGGAGAAAAATGAAACTGTGAATTAGATGATTAAATGAACATCATTAAACTCACTTGCATGCTACTTACCACACAATATCTATCAAAGAAGTAAGACCTTGTTCGATAAAACCATGTTCCTGCTTTTTATTCAGGTATGTGTTCTGCCCTGAGTTCATGGATAATTTTTTAAAACCTTTGCATCTAGCCTCTTCCTAAAGAGAAGAAAAGAGAGGAGAAGAGAGGAGAAGAGAGGAGAAGAGAGGAGAAGAGAAGAGAAGAGAAGAGAAGAGAAGAAAAGAGAAGAAAAGAGAAGAAAAGAAAAGAAAAAAGAAAAGAAAAGAAAAGAAAAGAAAAGAAAAGAAAAGAAAAGAAAAGAAAAGAAAAGAAAAGAAAAGAAAAGAAAAGAAAAGAAAAGAAAAATTTTCTATTTGCAGTTTGACTATGGAAGGAGAAGGGAAAAGGAAAGAAAGCAGAAGGGATAGGTTAGAAGCTCTTAGGGCTGCTGTCCTTTCAGAAACTTTGCATCAATTACTTACTTGTTCACTATATAACACATAACTGTATTAGGGTAACAGGCTTTTCTTTTTTTTTTTTTTTTTTTTTGGATCCTTCTTTGTAAATGACCTCACATGATCAGTAATGGCACTGCTTTATACAGGTACAAGCAGTCAAGGCTGAACAAGCTGCATACTCTGATTCATCCCTTGTAGCATTAAAGTCCTTGTCCTAGCAGCAGTGGACACAGAGAAATTCCGTCTTTAAATGCATATGTGAAAACGAGAACAAAATTTTTTTCAGTGTAATTGCACCTGAGGTTTTTAATAGACACAATAAAAGGAGCATACATTTATTATTGACTGAGGAGGGAAAGTTAAATGCTCTACCATCTGGGGATTTTATCAAGCAGCAGTTTGAAATATTCTCAGAATGAAAGTGAGCAGACTGATCCATATGTTGACAGAGAGAATGATTTGAATGGCTTTAAAGTAAATGTGCTACAGTTGGTTCTGAGAGAATATTGGTCATCATAACCTTGGGGGTAGGAAAGGTGTAATTGCCTTCCTACAATGACAGGTGGAGTTCATATAGGAATACTTCTTAAAAAGACAAGTGAAGCATCCACCAGTGGCCTACTAATGCAAGCCAAATTATCTGTCCATAGAAATAGATACGACCCCATTGACATTAGAGGAGTTTTATGCATTTACAATAGGAGAGATCTGCCTTCTTACTGAGTTTTATTGTTGTACACATTCTGCCCTAGGGTCATTCTGTAATTACTATAGAAAATAGTGTATTCACTTGATAACTTCTTCTAGCAGAAAAGCAATTAGCCTGCCAAGTGACTTGATGTTCCTAAGAAGGTACTGAAGATTTGGAGGCTGGAAATGTTGGTAGAAAGAAATAGAAGTGAAAGAGGGGAAATGTGTGTGTGGCAGACAGTCTATGAAGGAGAGGTCTGAGTAGGGCAATAGAGACGGCCATTTTGGGAAGAAGTGCAATTCACAACAAAAAACACGTGCTTCAATGAAATACCAAACAGAAAAACACTTGGCTAGCCTACTAACTCCTTTCCTTTCTGCAGTGCTGAGGAAGACACCTGGATTTTCTATCTGAACAAATTGCTTAGATGATTCATGCCTAGGTGAGCAGTAGTCACATTCTTCATGATGAGTTGTCATAGCTTTCTGATCTAAAATATTATTGATGCTAGAGGGAAAGAGGTTCTTCTATGCAGAAAAGTTATTAGCATATGAATAGCATTGTTAATATGTAAAATACTATTTGACCAGTGCTTCAGTCCTAGTTTACTGGATTAGGATAGTGCTGATGAAATCTGGGTTTACTAGACACAAAGGCAGAGATGGAAATGCTAGTGGATATCTCAGATTGTTGCAGTATTGTTATCACAATAGCACAAAGTGTTATTGTTTTGTTATGGAAATCATGACAATTTCTCTCATACAGAAAATAAATGCAACATATGATGGACTGTGCAACATTTGAAAAAACTGCTTAGGCAGTTTGGGAATAGAAGAATAAATTAGATAAAGCACAGCAACCTTAAAGTATAATAACCATTTTTGACTCTATTAGAGGGGAAAATGATTTTGCAAACTATGATTTACCACCAGGTTCTGTAGAACAGACTGTATTGCATGCCTCTGTTGCATTTTCTTTTCTATTTATATCTGCTTGAACAACAATTTAGAATCAATAGGATGTGGAATATTGGAATGTCAGTATCTATTGAAAATGAACTGTTTTATGGTGATCTGATATAATTAAAATCAATGCAAATATCTTTAGAAAAATATGTTTTCTTTTATTGGTGAAACCATAATGGAATATTGGGTAAAAAAACTACTCCCAATTGTCTGCTTTTTTAGAAATTCTTTACGTGAATTGAAACTCTATTTATTTTTAGCTTATGTTCTTTTTGTTTCATGCAAACTAGATTAAAAGAAAGGCATCACTCACACAAAAATTAATTCTAAGTGATAAGTCTGCATGTCTGTGAATAACCATTATTTCCAGATTATGTGTTACTAACATACAGTTGGAACAAATAGCATGTTAAGTACACTTATGCTTAAAGGCTTCATGCTTTTAGAAGCAGGAGAAAGCCTTAGGTTGCATTTCCCCATCTACTCCTTAAAAATGTAAATAAAACACCAGCAATTTAAAAGATCTGTTTTGAAAATCCCAATCAAGTTCCTAGCACCCTCTTGCCAGACTTACTTCAGTTTTGTAATCCTTACAAAATTAAAAGGAAGTGGATCCATACTTTTGCTATGCAATGCTTCTGAGGAGACAAGAAGCACAGGATACATTTTCTTCTGGAAAAAATATATATTCACCAAAGTTCATCAATTGCCACTTTTTAAGCTGAAAAACAATGTGGGGGGAAGTGTTGCAAGCTGATATTTGTTAAAGGAAACATTTTAAATTTGATTTTACTTTAAGTTTAGAAAGGATAAATAAAATTTCTGTCTCTGAGAAGTGAAGTTAAGGAAACTTAAGCAGGCATCCAGATCTGAGGTGACTATAACACCAGTAAGAACATTTGCTAGGGAGAATTCACTTCTTGAATCTCTCAGAGGATGTACACCAGCAGAAATTCCCACCATGGGTCAGAGACTACAGCTGATGGGAAGCTTCCTCAGGGAGCAAGTGAAACAAGAAGGCAGCCATTTAGCAGGTCTCCTAAGCCCCCTTGGGCTTACCCTTCTCTACCTTCTGGGTTTTGCAGGGACAGATTCATGTACGGGGATCCTACGCATCCCTGGGCTTACATAAAAGAGTGAAATATCAAGGTTAAGGAAAACACTTACTGGTAAAGTTTTATTTGGAGACACCTCGATTTGAGTGCCTATTAGTTTTCAGGGATATTAGGTGCAATGAACAAACCCTGAAAGTAGTGCCATTGTGCAACAAGCCACACCAATGCAATCAGTTATAATCTCGCTTCAGTCAAGAAAGCTGAATCCAACACTCAAGTCTGGTCCACAGGTCTAAAAACAAGTACATCTTGCACTAAGCCATTGCAAGGGACTGCTGTACTGAAGAAAAAACTGGGATTTCATTAGACCAGCTGTAATGATCTTACCTAAAAATGCACACAGGTTACTTTCTCACACTCATATGCAAAATACTAGCATTTTATATATTCTGTCACTGGACACACAGAGAACACCACTTTCAACTTCAGAGAATATGTTCTGCTTTTGTGGAAGCACATGGTCAAATGAAGGAAAAAAAAGATTCTTAATTAAAATTTATTCACTTTTTAAAGATGTCATAGTGTTATTTCTGCATTCAGGATCTACACATATAAAGGTATGGTTAAGCCATATGTATACTTTGGAAAGTATTTAAGTGTAAGCCCATCATGGAGTTGATAGTTATATGTAATAAAGTTCAGTCTGCAAGTATTTGACATCCATATGCAATGTCAAATAATCTTCCAAGGCCAGATAGTCATGAATAAATGTTCATAGATTAATTTAACACTTTTCTGTGCTACTCTTTTTAATGTGTTCTCTCACTTTAATACAGATTTCCACAAGGCAGCCTGTTAAAAATGAAATTGAGATGCTTCCATCATCAATCTGAGCACGCTGTAGTATCACAACTCTACTAGGGCAAAGTAAAGTTTGAGATATCTTTTTTTTAGCATCGCTCTTTGTTTTGCATTGGTTTTGGAGGGCTACTTAATGACAAATTTTTGGTCTTGTAAATGTTATTTAGGCATCTTATAAAGGTTATTTAGACACCTTGCAGAAAACATGGCTTTCCAGTCTATACTGCATTGTAATGACTTGAGCATTTATATATTCCATGTGTTTATATATTTCCACGTATTGCCCTCAGCCCCTTCACTCCAGCATAAACATTTTGTGGTGAAGATTGTAGAAGGTATGCCATGTACAGTCACAGGTAAAAACAGTTTTGTGCAATTAAGTCAAGTAATTCCAAGAATACAGCTTGAAATAATGCTTGCCCTGTCACCATAGAAAATTTACACAAGGGGGAAATGTCATGTAATTATCAGCAGTGACTCCTGAAGCAAGGCATCTTACCTACTTGTGTCCTTTCCATCCATGGAAGTAGCAGAAACTGCCATAAACTCATCCTCTTGAAAAACAATGTGTTTTCTTTGATGCATCCCCTTCTTCTGACTGCATTACAGCAACTTTTCCTCTCTCATTCCACAGGCACTCCCAACATGCCCATGCTGGCAACTGTTTGCAGTGAGCTAGCGTCACAATTTTAATAAGCTGGTTTGTGGAAACTTTTTTCTCTGAAGCCATATCAAGTATTGCAGGCCTCTAATTAGTGGTAGTTGTAGCTGAAGTTCAATAGTCAGGCCTTTTGAGGCATTAAGAGATTATATCTTTTAATAGCTCTGAAATTAATAGAAAATGTCCTTATTTGCTTCTCATTTCTCAGTCTTAACAATTTCAGGACATAATTTGGACATAATACATGAAATTTATGCACTACATGTGATCAAGATGTTATGCTGGTACATCAGCATATCACCAGAACAGGGAGAAAGCTGTTGTCTATAAAATAACAATAAAACCTGAACAACTGGGTGAATCAAAATTGATGTGTGTTTGTTTCTGTCAGGGAGATAACTTGTATTTGTTCATCCTTGGCTTTGAGCTTGCAATAGATCAAATTGCCCCTTCTCTTTCATTTGACTGACAGCAGAGCCAACACTTGCTGAAACTTTTTTTGGTTCCTTGTGTTTCTCATCCCCCTTTTTTCAAGCTTCATTTTCCTCTCTTCCTCTCCAGAGATCCATCACTGCGACATGCAGCTCCCAAGTGTTATCTTTGATTTGTTTGGCAGTGTATGGCTAAATCAAAGAGAGGGGGCAGAAAGTGTCCTGGCTGATGTGCAACTTTATAACGATTTTCTTCCAAAATCCTTCACAGAGTGCCATTTGAGGAACAGTGACAGAATGACTTTTAAAACAAGACCTCAGAGCTTCATGGTCATGTTCTGCACATCAAAAGCTCATTCTGCATCTCAAGTGTATGAATTAGTCTATCTTGTCAATTGGTCAGTCAATCAAAATAAATAAAATAAAAACAAACCCTTGAAATATAACCTACAAATCAGTGATCCCATCTAGTTGGACTAGTGATCAGGCTTGATCACAGATACCCAAAATATTCCCTTCTGTGACTGCTGTGACTAATATATTACAGCAGAAGTCAATGAGGACTGCCTTGAGTTACTTTCCTACCAAATTAAAGGTATTGAGTTGTCAATATACCTCAGGCTTTATAGAACATACCAGATGCAGCTGAAATGTGAAACTTAAGAGCATTTTTTTTCTGCTATGAGGATCATTTGAAGAGCAATTTCAATTGTTTGTTGTCAACATCAAAAACAGCAAATTACACTCACATCTCATTCCAAAGATAGCTTAGCAGGAATAAGCTTTTTCTTTTTTCTCTTTTTTCTTTATTTTTATGGTGTTGCTTATATTTTGTAATTATGGAGGACATTTATTTATCTGTGAGGTTTGCAATTTTACTGCCAACATGTCTGTTTACTAGGTATACACATTTGCTTACAGTATTTCAGTTTTAATTGTGAGTACACACAAACACACACACACGTATCATATGGTACACACATGTAAGTATATATTAAAAATGTTTGTTAAAATATAATTTGGTTCATTGCTGTGCATATTTCAACACATTTAAAGAGGGATGACCATACAGGTCTTGACTGCAATTCTCCCACAGTTTAAGCCAGTATAAAGAAGGAAGCATCCCAATGCATTTGCATGACTTATTCTCCTCTGACAAAGTTATGGCAGGACAAAAAGTGTCATCATTTGGATTTCCTCAAGTTTAAGCTCTTTTTTTTTTTTTCTCTCTGAGGTTGTTCATAATTTTTTTAAATATATTTGCCTTTGTGACACTGACTGTGCTGGATGCCCTCCAGTGCAATGTAAGAACACTTGCAATCTTTATCCATAAATCCCCTTACGTCCATTTCAGTCTATAAGATACTCTTGGCACCTAAACTTTCACCATCTAAGTTGTTCAAGTTCTTCTAATGTATATACCTAGTAGCACAGACATCATGCCTGAGCTAATGGCAAAAATTTCACGCCTTAAGACCATTTTCTATGCTCTGAGAAGTCTGTTCTGCTGGGCAAATTCAGAGTATTGCCTTTGTAATCACAGCAGTGATGGGCACTTCCATCAAAACTGCAACCAGAGGAGATGATGTCATTCTCTAATTTTTGAACAAGTGAATAACCCTGGCTCCCATCTATGAAATGAAAGACTTGCCTTCTTCAATACTGGCAAGTTCAAACCTATATTATTTGCTACCAAATAAGCATCCTCATTACTGATTATAATAATAATTTTCCTTATTTCTCTCTGTTGTCCGTTGGCCCTCTGCATTTCTTTTTGCGACATGGTGCCAGCGAAGTTTCTCTCTGCCTCAGTCTAATGGATAGCTATCTGCTTAGGACATCATACAGGAAGGTCAAAGCTATGAAGTCAAAGCTATGAACTTAAACTCCTTCTGGCTAAGGAAGGTCAAGAATTGTACATTTAATCTCAGGTAAACTTCTCTAGGCAGCTACAAAACTGCAGGTTAGTGTTTGTATGCCTGTCATCCTCCTAAAAAACTCACTTTGCACCTAAACACAGGAATGCATTTACCAGATATATATCCCACTCCTATATAGATTATAGCCCTGAGTCAAAGACATCATTTCAAATGTGCTTTTCTTTTGGGGACTTCTGGGCTTCTTGGGCTATTCTGAATCTTATTCTTCAGTGGAAGTCATTGCCTCTGTTCCCTTAGGAGAAAATTTTGTACCTAATATGAATTCATGATCACAAAATATGGCACTGGGTTGACTTTTGTTAGAACATATTCAGTATGACTATGCAATGGGAAGCTCAGGCTGCTGAACTATGGACACGACCATGCTATCTACCAGACTTGCTTGTGCTAAATTATATAATGGTGCAAGCATGGAAAATTCGCTGTTAAGACAATGGTGAAAGGCTTTGAAGTACCAAAGGAATCATGACTAATTTCATTTTCTTTTCTATTAAAATATTCAGAAATATGGTATGAGTGGAACTGCATAGTGGAGGAGTACTTTATGCAATCAGTAAAATACATTCTTATTTCATGTCCGTATAGGATTCAAAGTTATGTAATAACATAATTATCCCTTATTATTCAATCATTTTTCATGTTCTGCATATGTAAGTTAGACTTTGCTGTTATTAGCAATTCAGCTGGTGTGAAAGATGATACATGACAGCATAAAAATAGAATCCAGCTTGATGTAATGCTTTTTATATTCAAGGCATTTCAAAATGCTTCATAGAACCTGTTGTTGGTAGGTACTATTAAAGAAGAACCTCCCATTAATCAGAGAATGTTGTTTGATGGCTTCCAAGATAATAGAGAAGATGTTTTTTAATGTAAGACTGAAAAGAAAAAGCATTCTCAAACAAACTTATACCACAGAGAACAAACTGAGGATAGAACTGACATTTGTCCTCTCTTGGTCAATATGTTGTTATTAAATCTCTAAAATCATATTAAACAATATTTTAAGGAACTGACTTCAAACCACAAGGGGAATAAAAGAGAGTGAAGGCAGATATTTATTCTGAAATTTCATACTATTGTGACTGTATTTCAGAGTCTGATGACATGCCATGCATATGTTATTACTAACCTTAGGTCAGACAGCATGGGTTAAGACAGGAATGTCATCTCACGTGTTAACCATTAATCTGGGTATCTCATTGCTTGCTGAGGTTTAAGTTATGTGGATAATAACTCTGGGCCATATTTTGATGCCTTTATTCATGCTGAATGGCATCTTACGCAGCATCAAGTCCCACTGAAAGCAGAAG
This sequence comes from Anseranas semipalmata, assembly GCA_013399115.1. Classification (NCBI taxonomy): domain Eukaryota; kingdom Metazoa; phylum Chordata; class Aves; order Anseriformes; family Anseranatidae; genus Anseranas; species Anseranas semipalmata. The sequence goes on from VXAA01005665.1 coordinate 1,480,416, forward strand.
TTTATTTCCAGAGAAATGTATTAGTCAATGTGGCAGAATATTGTCCTTTGGCAACATCTGTGGACGAAATCATATAGTAAAACATTACCACATCAGTCAGAGCAGGGTATAAAAACAGCTTCGTATACAAATTTGAAACAGATTCTGGGATAGTGGCTCCTGGTAATGCCATTTCTGTCTCTTTTTCAACGTGTGATTATTTGCTACAGAGCAGTAACGACAATAAAACACTAAGATTCTATCAAAAAATGACAGTAAAACCATGGATAAGAGTTATCAAAGTTATGACAATGAGTCAAGTTTGGGACTGAAAGCCAGACAGAAATTTAGTTCTATGTTGTTAGAAACTGCTGTAGGTCATTGTAGACCATTCCAGTCTATGGGGATTCAGACCTGCTGTGTATTAATTTAAAGAATTGTAAAGATGAATATTGTGCATACAAATCACATGAAATTATACCATTTTAATTTTAATTTTATTTATTTATTTATTTATTTATTTTGTGTGTGTGCTTTTAATGATTGCTCACTGGACAGTTCACAGCCCAGAAAGGGAAGCATTTGAGCCGCTCTCCAGATCCCTTTCAGGAGCTCCCAGTCCCTCTGCATCTGAAGTAAAGATGGGCTTGTGCTTCAGGGAGATATTGGTAGGCATGGGGATTCCCCATGAGTGCTGAGGGTAGTCATTAAGTACTCATGCACAGTAGAGGTGATCTCCCTCGTACTCAAGCAAGCCAGCTTGCCTTTTTATAAAGTGTTGTGCAATGTTTTTTAGGGCCATTATTTGTGCCATGCGGAGAGCTTCATCACTTTGTTAGCCAAGGACAAAGTAGTTTTGGCCATGAAACATGATATTATTCATGCCTCCATCAGAGTATTTCACTCAGTAGGTCTTTTCATGACTCCTCTCTGGTTTCCTCATTCTTGTTATCTATGAAGGAGGTTTTAAGGGAAATTACTGGTAGACCATCAACATGTATATGTGGTTCTTTGTTGTGTTAGAGTACCATACTACTAGCCTCCTCCGCTGTCGTCTCTTGTTACCCCCAAACTGCTGTGTCCTCTGAAGGTTTACTGTGCTTCCAATCTCTGTTACAGTTTTCTTTTCCTTGCCCACCTCTGTTCCTTTCCTTCCTCTTAACAACTGCTCATTGAGCATATACAAACCAAGATTTCGGGATATTAAAACTTGGCTGGCTATGAGTCTTTTTTTTTTTTTACGGGAATGACATGGAAGTATTCATGACATGACGGTGACTGTCTCTCTTTTTCCACTCTATACCATCTGCTACTACTGCCCCTTTGCCAAACTTTTTCTGCAGAACAAATTAAAGTTAGAGCTTCTCAGTCCAACAGAAGGAAACCCTTATCCAGTCCCTAGAAACAGTTAAACTTCTTTGTCTGAAAATCCCCACCCCTCATTCCAAAGACCACAATGCACCCCCAAAATTACTCCAAGGCAGACACAAGCAACTTGGAGTTGCATTAAATGACAAAAGCCAGGAAGCATTGAAGTCAATGAATACAAAAACAAACAAACAAAATCCTAAAGCGATCCTGAAAGTGCTGTGCACATTTAAGACTGGCTGACAGTAAAGGCAAGATTTGTCTCTAGGATCTTGATAGTGAAAACAACACAGCTACTGATACTTGGGCTAAACTCTGCCCTTGTATATAGTAAGAAGTTCCTATCAAATTCCAGTAGAAACATTTGCACAGGTCCAAATAGAGACTTCAGCCTGAGTTTGCAGGAAGTCATGTTTGATTCTGTACTGGCATCGTATCAGTTACAACTGCCATCATTTCTGTCATTATATATTCTCATCATGAAGAGATATCAACAGCATGTTAGGAAGGTAAGAAAGAGGAAAATTTTTAAGTGTAATTATAATATAATCAAATGAGACTACTGAGCATTATAATGCTTCTAAGACATGCACACTATCACAGACTGAAATTCTAATTTTTACTATTGATAAGAATATTACTTTATTGCTTCCTTGAAATTGTCATTCTCCTTATGAGGGAGTATCAGGGGAAACAAATGTGAAGTAAGTAGAGCTGAAATGTGCGGTATGGGTGATGAAACTGCCAAGTTAAATTACTTTGTTCTGGGTTTAGTGGTAGTATATAATTCTCCTTGATTTATTAAAAGTTAAGAACGTACATTAAAATAATTGAGACCCCACTGAAGTACAAGGAACAAAAGATGGTAGACACAGATGTACAAATACAATATTAATGCATAGCATCGGTAATGTAATAAATTTTCCACTAAACAAATTTGAAAGCAATTTGGAATCTGAGCCTTTTCAGGAATTGATGTTGTAGCCAAATGAATTCATGTTCTACATGCATTTAGAGTAATAGTAAAGAATAACAAAAAGAACACTTAGCTTGTGTTGTGGCTTAGTAATTATATGGTGGCTCTTAAAACATCCTCCCCCAACAAAACCCTTACAAGTAAATGAGTTGCCTGTGAGTGCAGCTTTAATAAAATTGACTTAGATACATTCCAGCCTACTTCTACATCCTTGTGCTGCTTAAATTGAATACAGTTTTTTTAGTTAATCCTTTTTAACATGATCAACATTTCTAGAACATTTGCTCTGAGATTCTGCATTAAAGTTTAATCGTTGAACTTTTGTCTAGCAATCAAAGAACCACTGCATCATATTGATTGCTATTGCCAAGTGCCTCTCAGTCCTTAGGACTCGGCAATTTTCTTGGGGGACTGGAGCTAAGCAGGGCCAGTAGCAACTCACCTCTGTCTCATTCTCTGTCTGTTTGTAAAAGCAAGTTTCAATAAATTAAAGTCTTTGATCTGCAAACTGCTCCTCCCAGCAACCAATAATTTAATGGTTAATCTCCCTTATGTATTGCCTCTGTTTAAGATGGTCACCAATTTTCAGCTCACAGATTTAAGTCTGAGGCTTCTCTGACTACAAAGCTATTACTCAATCTTAAGCTTGTTTTGCCCCTTTTTTCTTCCAACAGAACTTCAGAGATTTGATTTTCCTACTGTTTAACGGGAACATCTCCTTCCTGAGTGCATTCCTACATGCTATGATATTGTACATAGCTGTGATTTTGGTCTATGAATATGAGAAACATCTTCTTTCATCAGAGCAGAAGAAGGGCTTGTATGCTTCAAAACATGATCACTTTTCCAGCTATAGCAGTTTGCCCAATAAAACACATTCCCTCTCCTATAAGAACCTGCCATGCTGAATGCATTTGTGTTCTGTGCAAAATAACTTGCTGTACCAAGACTTATTTTGCTGATCATTGATGTGATGCAGAACAGGCAGTGCCTGGCTAGAAGTGAAAAGCTATACTCCGTATATTATCTTATGGAGTGCAGGCATCAACCTTAAGGTGCCATTTTGAAGCTATAATAACACTTCAGTCAACTGAAAAAAAAAAAAAAACAACAACAACCACGTTTATGAAATCTTGGTGCCACTGAAGTCAATGGCAAAACTTCTGTTAACTTCAGAGAAGCCAGTATTTATATTCTACTTTCAAATAATGTAGAGTGTAGAAAAATGGAGTCTGAGAAATCAGTCCACCAGCCAGACACAAAGAGGGCAGCAGGTGTAATGTCCTCCACTCCCCTTTAAGGGCAGTAGCATGGATCTATTAGCTCCTTACATCAACCTGTTTGAAGCCAACTCTTAAGATCATGGGTGACATTACAGATGATATGTTTACCTTCTGTTAAAACCACCTACCTTTGCACTCTCTGCCTGCACAGATAGAAACAACCTAGAATGGAGTAAAGCCATAAGTTCATAAAGCCAGCCACTGGTCTCCATTGATGGGGTGAAATAGGGATTAATTCTTTTCATGTACATCACCATCACTGTACTTTGTGCTGGGAAGGAAATTTCTCCCTGCAGTTTATCATTCACATTTTGAGGCTCCCTCACCCCCTCAGTTTCATCGGTGAATATGAGAGAGGCCTACCATCAAAGCTTTTGATGCATGCACTGCATTTCATTGAGTTTACAGTTATCTAGAAAACATAATACACAAGTTCCATGATGCACTTTGCTTTCTATTTCACTACTTTGGTCCACACAGACAGTTTAAAACACCATCAAACTTTCAAAAACTGTCTTGTGAGTGCTGGTCTCCTGAGAAGACAGGTCGAGCATGCAGCCTCAGCAAGGAGACATACCATGCTGCTCTTGTGGCTGACAGCACTACCTGCTTCCTGACTTTTGTGTCTCCTTTCCAAAGGAAGAACATTTTCAGAGGTCCCTGGCTCTGCTGGGGACTGCTTTCTGGCTGAACTGCTGGGATCACTGCAGCCAAAGCCAACGCTGCAGCCACAGCAGCCAGGGTGACAGGAGCACACCTTGGGCAAGTTCTTCTGCTGGGTCCGAGCTGGGAGAAAGGGGGAAGGGAGAAGAGGGTGAGACCTGGGAAGCATTCTCTCTATTGTTTTTATCTGCCAGTCTCTAACATTTAATTTTACATTTCTGAAAGGCTGAGGGTGAAAGAGTTCACAGAAACATGCATCCTTGCCCCTCTTCAAGGCCAGGTCTCATAGCTAACAGTGTTTGCAAGCAGTACAGGGTCGCCCCAGCTGAATCTCTGTTCTTCAGCAATGCTGTAAATACTACTTATCTTTTTTTTTTTTTTCTTTTTTCCTAATGGCTTGCTATTTTAAAATATCCTATATGTGTTTGATCTCTTTCACTTTTAAATAAATGTCAGTGACATTTGCCGGATGTTTTCTGGGAAGTCAGAACGGGGAACAGACAAAGTTTGTTAGCACTAAAGTCTTCTTTGTCATCCTGTCAGCTTTACTACATGACAAAGGATAAGGCTTAGACAAAAAAGCAGGACTGATCCTACATCAAAATAAGGAATGAACTCCTTTACTTAAAACTGTGCTCATATGAAAGCAGCCATTGAACAGTAAGTGGATCTTTGAAGCTGAATGCTTTCAAAAAAGGTTTCAACCATTAAAAATGTCTACACATGCACACAAGTCTTTCTGAGAATTTGACATTTCTTATTCACATTGTATTGTTGGTGACAATTGGAAGACCAAATGAGTGCTCCAAGCACAAACACCAAATCAGCAAATCCAGAAATAAGAGTGCCAAAGACAGCAAAGAGGACTTGGGCTTTCTCTTGTCTATGGACATCCATATTGGCTTAAGAAGAAACAAAAAGGACATCATCTGTCCGCTAGTGAGAAGAAAATTTAAAAGGAGTATACATGAAGCAATGAAAACTCTTTGTAAATATTTGAATGGAAATCCACAAGTACTTTTTGGTCATGGATGCTGATTACTCAGTGCTTTGGTCGCCATTAGAAACTTCTGATTGCATTTGATTTGTTTATGTATGCATTGTAATATATTATCAGGCAGAACAACTTTTTTGGTTGAACATCCCAGTCCTTTTCTCAGAGTGTATGGACTTAGCAGTGAAGCAGTAGATGTGGAGGTTTGTAATAAGCTTTTACAATGAGGGAAATATAAATGTCTTGATTGAAGGCATGGCTGAGCTGAAAAGAAGGCATTATTCCCATGACTTCCAGCATAGGCTTTAATACCTTTGCATCAGTTCTTAATCTTGTACCACGGAGACAAAGAGGAATGAGGTGATCAACTCTGTGTGTGCATTTAATATCACAGAAAACAGCCTATTATATCTGCAGTGATTCTGGAAGGTTTATTACTGTTATCCCAAGTGACAACAGTAATGTCACTATTGTCATATCTGCTTTGTGATTTTTGGGTCATGTGCTGTCATTGTCACAGAGCTGCGTGAAAGATGAAACTGAATTGGCTTGAGACTATACAGCCAGGAAACATGCAGTGGCCAGAGGAAGCAATGAGGACAAAAAAGCCATGTTGTGTTTCAAGCAAAAATGCTTGGCATGTGGAAAAAGCATGTACATGCACGAAAATAAAAAATTAAGTAGAGAGACTAGAGAAAACAGCCAGGTGTAAGTTGGATGGATTGAAAAAATCCACAAAATTATAAGATATTTTGCTGTTGTAAAAAAATTCCATTCTCACCTCATCTTTTTCCCTATAGCCCTAGACTAGTTAATGCCTGACAATGTAATTAGGCCTTTGTTCTATTGATTTTGCAGAAAAAAATGCAAAGTTATTTCAGTGCTTCTTATTTCACATCTTTCTTACTTCATATCTTTAAAAGTTTAGGATTTTTTTCTTCCCTCTCTTCACAATGCTCTTTATCATACCTTTCTCCATGAATATTCAAATATTTTGCATACTGCAATTCAGTACCACACTGATGTGCAATCTGCAATAATATACAGTTAGGTATCTTTTTTCCATTTTTTTTTTTTTACAAGGCATTTGTCTCATGATGATCTTTGTATGCTGCTAGTGCTAGTGTCAGTGCCTGTCAAGATAACTTTTTTGTAATGACAAGAAGAGATGATTACTGAAATCAGATTAAAAACAAGGGCATACTAGATACATCTGGTGCTTTTATATTCCTAGCAAATGTTATCCATCTTTACTGTCATGCAAGAGATTTTGTTACATAAGTATATGATTTTGTAAATAAAAACTACTTAAACTTCAGGTTAGCAGAAGAAATAAAGAAGGAAGAAATTAACTACAATGAAAATTCCTCTCTTTTTCAAAAATATTATGTGTATATCTAGTCCCCAGTGATTTGTCAGTGTGTTGCATTCCACTTTCATGTTTTTACAGCATTGTTACTTAACAGGTTTTACTGAAATTTTTGATACAGCATAAAGACAAGACAAGTGAAGCCTGAGGGACCAAGCATTTGATTTATATATGCTTTTCTTGTGTGTGATAGTAAACAAACAAAAAAGCAAATAAAGTTCTTCAACAGATGTATAAAAGTAAACCTACAGGAAGAAATTTGAAAGGAGAACAGCATTAGTTGCAATTTTAACATAGCCAAACAATCAAAGGAATCTCTGGTGCAGTATTACTTTAACAAGAATAGTAGTGAAAAACTTGCTAAAATGAAAAAAATCACCATCTTTTCACAGTGAAATGATGACAGGGCCTGCAGAGCATGCTAAAAAGAGCAAACTAAACACAGTAATTAGACTTTTCACTTGTCAGTGCAGCCTCTGAAGACTTAAGAAGGTTGAGCTAAAATGTTGAACTAAAAGAGAAATTGCCTGCAAAAGCTAAGATGATGGCTGAATGTTACTGAAAAGTATTCTGTATTTAAGTTTTTGTGGGTTTTGTTTGTTTGTTTGTTTGTTTTTCCCTTGCTATTTCAGTCCAAACAGTTTATTCCTGCACCCTGCTGTCACTGCCAGTATTTTGGGACAGCCTGACTCTTAGCTCTGTAAAGAGGTGGTTCTTAGACAGTGGCGTGCACAGGTCCAGTTCCTTCAGCTTCGGACAGTTACATAGGAATAATGCAATGTTTCTGCTGCTTCAGAGTTTCACTAGTGGTGATAGCAAACAGCTCTTTTCATAACAACACTATGTAAAGTGTGACACTCCCCACCAACTTTAAACAAAAGGATTGTATTTTATTACAATAACACTTGTCATCTGAAATACTGTCCTATTTGTATAGTACTGAAATTATTTACTGTGGCAGAGAATTCTTTGCTACGTTATTATATCACTGAGAAGCTTTTGGTTGCTGCTTTCCATGCTTGGCATACCAGTGGAACTGGTCAGAGTGATGGTGCTAAGTTTCTCAGTGATGTTATCTGCTTAATGATCAAATCAAGGAGCAATTGTAATTTACAATGACTTATCTAAACTTGATCTTGAAAGCTCATTTATTTTGAAAGTCATTTCCTACTTCCTCGGCCATTGTGATTATCAGGCTGCATTGAGGCAGCTGACCTCTAGTTGGAAAGTGAATCTTAAGGTGTTTTGTGCCAGAATTGATATATGCACTGGGTGACACACAGGTGCCCTGCGTACAGAGTCCCTCAACTACTTGGAATGTGTTCTGGTAGAAGTCGTTTGTACCACAAATTACAAGAATGCTGGAAATCGCTCTTCATTTTCCCAGCCTCCTTCCTACCATTAAGGTTTCTTATCTCAAGGACTGATTCTCCACTCTGGCACATCACCATGAAGCTGGAGTTATTATAGGATGACTCTTACCATGCTGAAATCTTTCATCTAAGGGCTGCAGCTCTGGGGGGGTACTGCTACTCCTACTATAAATTGTCAGAGATTTTAGGTGATAAAGTAAAATTTAAATAGGTTTCCTCCTTTATCATCCCTAATGTTCCTGCTCCCTTGGATCTCTTAATAATTGACTTTTTGTCCAGTTGTGGCAGCCTTTTCACAACACTCCTCTGGGATGTCTCACAGCATCATCAGCTTTTTACCATTTTGCCAACAGTGACTGTTACGGCTGCCTTCACTGGAAGTCCCACCATAGGTGCAGTCCTACAGCAGCAGCAGCCCCTCTTCTTTCCCTCCAAGTCAAGCCTGCTCAGATCTCTCTGCCATCCTTGTTACTGTGGGTAATAGAGAACAAGTGGAAACAAAGTTGTGTAGGAGCAAATTGGCCCCACTGTCCATTTCAGAAGGTGTATTTATTTCTTCATATATATGTCTTCTGACTCTTCACCCTATCACTTCACTTTTTTTTTTTTTTATTCTCTCTTGTGATTGTAGAGCCCCATGCTGCTCTTCTTTCTCCATATATTTTTGTTTTACGTGTGAGTCACTTCATCTAATTCCCCTAGGTCACATCAACCTATGAAGACAGCTCCTATTTCCTCTCCCGCTCTCAGGTAGCAGAAGTTTCTATCAAAGACATCTGAAGTACTTCCCCCCTTGACTTTAAATTGGTTTTGCACATCTTGTTTTCAATGAAGAACTTCAACAAGCAGATGAAAATAAAAAGAACTAACATTAAGAGTCTTTACTACAGTGAAGCTGGTCATTGAAATACTGAGATTAGTTCTCAGACTAGATATTGGAAACCAGCATTTAACTTTTTAGAAAATGAAAGAAAAGTATGAATAAATGCAACAAGACATTAAAGTATAGTTAAGTATAAACCAAAGGCCACAATTATATGAAAGTGAATTGTTTTTCTATATCTTCACAACAGTCATACTCAGGAAGTTCATGAATTCTGTGTCAGTCTTCTCACTTAAAATAGAGGGAATATCTCCTATACTGACACAACATTTTAAGGAGAGAGTTTACAAGGGAGCTGCTGTTCATCTGTTGAGAAAAAAATAATGAATTTTAAAAGAATGACTTTCAGAGTGAATCAAATCTGAAAAATTAAATAAAAAGCATTTATACAAGATCAAGGTATGTGGTCATGTCCCCACTAGCTTTTCCTGGGGATAACAGTAATACACCAGTCGGGTCAGTTTCTACAGATTTGCAACTGCTGCTTCTGATTTGTTCCACCTTGATATAATCAATCTGAATTCATGGTATCAGCCTGTGCTGTCATAGAAATGACTCATGTAGGAAACAGAGCAAAATGCAAGAGATCTTGCCCTAGTACAAATGGGTGCGACACAATGTCTTTACTACAAGGTCAGGTGTGAGCAGATTGTCTGTGACCTTCTTCTTGCTTATAAATTTAATTGCTTTGGCTGTTAGCTAATATCCTGAAGAAAAGAATGGACAGAATGGAACAGGCTGATTTATATTTATGTATTCTATATTTGAAAGTTTTATCTATTAAGAAAGTTATTGCCTGAAATTGTGAATGTTGCCTGAACATGAATATTTGCAGTGCTGACATTCCAGACTAGCTTACTGTATTATTGCATTTTCATATGATGGTTTATGCATGTCTTTACTCAAGAATACACCAAACATTGCTGTCCTGCCTGCATTTATATTTGCATGTTATGTGTGTTTATATTTAAGCACTCTGTCCTGTGATGGGATTGGTCCCTGAAAACCTGCCTTATAAACACCCCACTCACAAAGCAGAGGTGGTGAGGCATTACAATTGCAATTATCTGAGTCATGTGGATTCAATTGCACTGCTGTGAAATTGTGTCATTATGCATGAGTTGGGTGCTTTCTCTACCTTGTAAGCAGATGGGCATGAGGGCAAGGGAACCACTGAGACCATGATTTATAAACAGTTAGATTTAATCTTTTAGGATTTGTCTCACTTCCTTTAAATCACACACACACACACACACACACACACACACACAAAAAGTGTGATGTGTGCTTCCCCTTTCCCCAGTCAGTTAGTCACAGTGAAGCCAAGCACTAAGATAGGTTTGGCCTGAAAACTGAATAGTGAGATAACTAAAATACAATGGGCAATGGTCCAGAACCGTGTTTTGTTTTTTGTTTATAAAAATTTTCAATAGTGCTGTTCACTGTGCTGAATAGTCTTGTATCTAGCCAGGAATTTTATTGACTTCACAATCATGGAGGTTTAGTCCCCGGAAGCATCTTCCGGCCACTTTTGCAAGTTTGACTAAATGAAAATGTCGGTCACTGTAACAGCACAGTCAGAAAAAAAGTCACTCCTGAGGCATCCCAGTGGATAGGAACTTTGTTAATTGGCAGTGGGAAATGGGAGTAGGAACAATTTTCTTTTCACGGGGAAGGCATTAGGTTTTTGTTTTTAACTTGGATATTAAGGCAATAAAGCCTTGATATGTTAATTTGTTGGATCTGAATGCGCTTAGACTCCGTGATGAAGCTGTTTTGACATTGGGTGATGAGGATGTTTTGATAGCGCATTTCTGAGGTTGGGCTGTTTTGACACAAAAGGCTTTGACAAGATATTTGTAAGGTCGCTGTGACCTACTGCTGCCGTTAATGTGGAAGTGATGTAAATGTAAATGTACTGATGTCTAATCAATGGAATAAAGTACTGTGGGATATATGTAAATTAAGATGTAAATTAACTGCTTTGGGTTATAAAAGAGCATGCTTGAAAAAGCTTCATGGGAACTTTCCTGGCCATCTTGCTTTTCCAGTCTTGTGGGAATAGGGGTGTTTAACTATGAAAACAGTGTTTGGCTTTGTAGGATTGCCTCTTTCCACTTACTACAACAGGAAAAATACACACCTCTTGATTTCTTGTTATTTAAATGTGCAACTTTCTGTAATAAACGTACAGATATGAATTTAGCAAAAGTAGCCACTTTATCTAGGCCTTGTATAATCATAGTCTAATCTGCTGGTCAACCCACACATCTCCCAAAGGGAAAGCTGCTGGTGTAGTGGTTGAGGTAGAATCCACATCACAATATTCATTTTCCCTTCTGCAGAAAAGCGGCTGCTGTCATTTCCTCTCCTGTGATAATGTCTGGATAAAGCAGGCAGACCCAGCAATGCAAACCGAGGGGTTGGCAAAGCTGAAGTTGGTGGTGAGGCAACACTCTGTGAAACAATGCTGCTCTGGGCTGTGGGATGCTCAGGGTTGTCTTTTTTTTTTTTCTTTCCATTTGGTGCCAGCCCAGCTATTGAAGAATTAACAGGGGGCTGCTACACAAATAGAGCAGCCTATTGTATTGGTGTGTTATGTGGCTTAATGCCCTCACAGGAGATGGATCAATATTACAGCAGGAGAGGTAAGGACCCAAGGAGATTAGTCTCAGAAGGTGAAGAGTGAAGAGAGAGAAGAGACTAGGAGAGAAAGAAATAAAGTTTCCTCCTTTGCTTTGAAAGTAATATTCTTTTTCTTTCTTCTTCTTTTCTTTGAAATTTCATCTGTGTACCTGTACATATTTGGGTTTTGCTGAATGGCTTTTCCCAGGGTCTCTCTTTTTTTTTTTTTTTTTTTTTTTT
>VXAA01005665.1:1492185-1511419 GCA_013399115.1 Anseranas semipalmata
TTTTTTTACTTTTGTAATTATGTGTCTGTTTTGTTGCTCTAAAACCTGCCACAGCTTGATGAGAGCAATGTCAGTGAGTTAGTTGCTGCCTGAAGACCTTGTACTGGCCTGTATTTTCAATCCTGTACAATCTGAGTTTAATCACTATGGCAGTCAGCTAAGAAGTGCCTATAGGTGGAAAACATCACTATAACATGATGCAGTTGATTTTACTTCAGCATAGCCTTGAGACAAGTCTTATTGGCACACAGAAAATGTGTAGTAACCCCTCTTTCCCTATACCAATTCACACACTTGCAGATATGAATTTGTCCTTTCTGAAAACAATTTTAGAAAATGTACAATAAGCCACCATTATTCTCTATAAGGTAGGAGCAAATATTAAACAGATTGCAAACAAGACAGCCTGACAGAGAAACTTAAGATATCCCATTAAGTAAATGCATCACTCCTTGCTTCCTTCAGTACCCTTTCACCCATCTTATCATTTCCATCAATCTTCAATCACTCTAATAATCTCCTCCCAGCCTCTGCAGCTTGCCAACAGCACAAAAAGCCCTGCACAGGCTTTGTGGTTTCATTTCTCTTCTCTTTGCTCACAGCAACACAAATAAGTGATTTCACTACCAGTGGGAAGGGGGAGCGGAGGGAAAAAAATTTAACCTACCTCAACTGATCAGAAGCTCCTAACAGATGGAGGGAAACTGCTCTCTGCGCCCAACAGGGAAGTGAGCCAGGGCTCTTCCTTCACCACCAACTGCTGCCAGCTAAACATCTGAGTTTCCTCTCTTCTGCAAGCTCACGAAAGCTCTAATCCAAGAAACAGCACCTTGTTCTCTCCTCATCCCTCCCTCATGCTAGTCCCTTCTTCTGCAGCACATGGCACAGCATCCTTCCAGCCTGATGAGTTTCAACATTCTGACAATGCATAGATGACCACTTTCCACCCTCTGTCAAATCCACCGTTGTTTAAAAAAATGTATATACTTTCCCTTTCTATCATGTCCTCTCATTTTATTTTATTTTTTTATTTTTATTTTTATTTTTATTTTTATTTTTATTATTTATTTTTGTCATAAAGGCACAGACCACAACTGCATGAGTAACAGAGGATGTTTTGCATCCCAGAACATAATTTTTGAGGTATCAAAAAGAATCCCATTTTATATCAGAAGTGTAAAGTGTATTAACCAGGGCAGAATTAAGGATAAAATGAGTTATAAAAAGCCATATCAATGGTAGCATATTTGAGCTAGTCACTTGCTTCTTTGAGGGCTTGCCTTTCTTGTTTGGAAGAGAAACTCCATCCTGCAACTGACAAACCTCCAGACTGAAGATGATACCTCCGTTCCTGTCAGAGCACCAGCCTTATCTGCCAAAACTAAATCACCCATCACACCAATTACTCAGTTCCAGCCATTTGCCATGTCTAGGCTGAGTAACAGGTACACATTATGACATGTTTCAGAGTCCAGCTTCTGCTCTGTCATGCAGATTGGGGAATGCAGCCAGTACTCCCCAGCTCCCTTCCTACAAAAAATTTCTGTACATAGAAGGGGGCTGTGCACTACCCAAATATTGGACTAGGAAATCACCATCAGACCCAAGGGCTAGAAAGATTGCCATTCTCCCCAGGTTGTACATAGCTTTACAAGCTATGGCAAGGAAATGTTATTATTATCCAATTCCAGGGAGGCCGGTGAGTTGCTAGCTCATATGGACCTTGAGTAGACAAGCAACTCAGCCTGGCACTGAGGAGGTAGGATCTTGGGACATTTATTGCAAAAGATCTGCCCAAAGCAGTCTACTTGTGGAAGTTCAGCACAATGACCCTTAACAAAAACCCAGGTTGAGTTCACTTTGTCAGACAAAAGGTCACTATTCTGTTTTCCATCTACCTTAAAGGAGGGACAACTGTCCTTTACATAAATCGGTTTGAATAAGAGTTGTGTAGTTGGCCATTTGGGCACTAAGAACTTTCTGAAGAAGGGACTAGAAACAATGGCTGTGACAACATTGAAGTTCTTGAAATTTTAGTTTTGCAATTGAATGTCATCCAGTTAATATTTTTGATAGTAACAATGCTTTTTCTCCAACTTTATACCATAGATCTCTGATGGATTCTTCAACATCCAATTTTGAGAAACAAACACAAATTTCATCTAAGTTTACACCTAGTGTCTTCTTCAGGGAGAAAATGTGCATGTACCCACACACATGCACATGCAAATCCCTCACATACAATAAAATGGAATCTGATAGTAAAAAACAAACAAGCTAATTCTCCTATAGTTTTAGAAGAAAGGGTTAAACAATACTACAATTTCTGTTTTAATACATATTGATATTACTATGATGAAAATTATTCTGTGGCTTCTATTTGCAACATCCACTGCAAATAACTCCTTTACTTCTGTATAAAGCCAGTGTATTTGTCATATCCACTATAACGAATAAGATAATACTTTTGTTTAATAAGGACTTAGATGCATCTAGTAGCACAATGATCTAGCTTGGTATTACAATTTCACTTTGACAAGTTCTGCAGAAAAATAGATGCACATTTGTAGCTTCCTGCAGAAATCACCCTGGCATAAAATCTGTTTTTGCCAGTGTTGTGAGGTGTGATTTTTAAAACTAGTAAATGAGCACAAATTAAAATACAATAAATCCTATTTAATCATAATGAAAAAAAAAAAACCACAAAACCTATTTTTATTTTTATTTTTATTTTTATTTTTATTTTTATTTTTATTTTGCTGTGAAAGTGGTTAAACACTGGCACCGGTTGCCCAGAGAGGTTGTCAAGTCTCCATCACTGGAGATATTCAAAGCCCATCCGGGCATGGCCTTAAACAACCTGCTCTAGGTGACCCTGTTTTGAGTAGAGGGCATGGACAACAGCGTCTCCAGAGGTGCCTTCCAGCCTCAGCTACACTGTGATGCTAAACGGTAGCAGTTTCTGTACGGTCACAAAGGGGTTGCTTCTTTTTAGATAGTTCCATGAATTCCTCCAGTTGTCAGATTCAATAACATCAGTCATCTCTCTGTTTTTGGTATAGCTGAATCTTATCAGAAATAAGAGGCACAATTCAGAGGTGATTTCTACCATTCCAGCAGAGTAGGCTGAAACAAGGGTAAGCTTTAAAGCTATTGCAGTTATGTATGCTGACTTAGAGATAACAGAGTACACCTTCTTTAAGCAGGAATTATTTACAGTCTTTCATTTTAATAGTTCCTCTTAATGTTTAAAGACTCTCCATCTGTTGAATGCAAAATTCAGGTAAATTAGAAATACAGAGCGTCAATGCACTAAATGATTGAGATGTAATAGCCATAACGGAGACTTGTTCTGTTCCTGAAACTAGACAGCATCCTAATCTACAAAGGGATGAAAGACAAAAGAGAGGGTTAAAATGTGGTAGGACCAACTGTATAACTCATGTGTCAAATGTGTTCGTTAAACCAGTGAAAGAGGATATGATAAACTGTGAAGGTTAATTACTAATGAAAAATAAACATAAAAAAAAAGAGGAAAAAAGAAAGAGAGGAGAACTCTGGCATTTGTAATGATTGAATGCAGCATGCTTAGGGGACTATTGCCACACATCTGCTTTGTGACAAGTACAGTAAAATTAGTTATGGATCATCAAAGAGATTCCTAGCACTTAACAAAATGAGACTGCAAGTGCTTTTTTTCCCCAGGTTCAGACATCTGGGAAAACATTAATCAAACATACGGATTCTGTGGGAGGAAAAATTTGGAAAACAGCGATGTTGAAAGAGACTGAGTGGATAATATTGGCAGAAAATTACATGTGAATCTGCAATGCAGTATCACAGCAAACAAAAAAACATCATACCTTTTTACAGGAAGGAACAACTATCCCTTTTCGTTTGAGACCTAGGAAATAATGGAAAATGGCTGATCCTACAAGATGCTCAGTGTTTCCTACTGAATGCCCGCAGGTCCCTCTCATGTGGAAGGGAGCTGGCCCTCTCAAGACCATGTGTGGGGCTGGTACAGCCTCTTACCAGACTGTTGCAGACCAGCTGGAAGAGAATTCAAAGAAATGCAACACTGGTGATTGCTGAGGGGACTGACTTATGAGAAAATATTAAAACTATTCTGATTACATCTGGGCCCTGTGGGATGTGAGGGGATCATCCTATCATGCAGGCAGAAAAAAGAAATGTTGTGATATTGGCTACTACATAAGAGTTGATTCCTCATTTGGGGAAACTAGTTAGGTCTCCTTTCTCTAGTATGTATAGGCAATGTCTTGGGCAGAGCTGGGCTTTCATCTAATTTTCTTTTAGCCTATCCTGAACACTTTTGTTAACTTAATTCAAATTGATGGGTTAAAGAGTCGTGCTTTTTTTATTCTTGTGTTCTATTTATTATTATTTCTAGTGAGTAGGTGATGATCTCAAACAATTACAAGTACAGAATACTGGGAGAAGAGTCACGGTGCAAATGGGTATAGAGAAGAGCAAACGAATGACTCTTTGAAATGGACTTGAATACCAGCAGAAAAAGCTTCTTGCAGACTTGCCGACATGAGCTATTTGGTTTGCACAAAAGCCTGACCTCTCTTACAGTTGCATATTCAGTGCTGCACTATATCTGTCTCAGTGAGTTTGCTTCCTCCTTCCTGCCTACTCTGTTCCATTTTGTGTGTGTTTAGGCGATAAGCATTGTGAGAGCTTTTTCTTTTGGTGTGCTGTGAACCTTACCTCTGTGGAATTGCAATTCTGGGACCAAATTCACATATACCCATTCCTAGACCTGCCCCTTTTGAGAGTCTGGTACCTTTTCAAACCACTTTGAATAATAAGTGCCCAGTGTTGCACTGCTGGTCTTTGCCAATATGTGTCAGGTTAGGGTGGGGGAGATTATATTTGATGTCTTGCTGTCTGCTGGGCTCTGCTCTGCAATTCATATCTTAGAGTCAGACCAGTTTTTGTAACGCTTTAGGCCTTGTATGTTATTATGGCAAGTTTATCAATATCACTGCAGCCTGATTAGCGAAAGCACAAGATGCATTGTTTGCCACTAAGTCGTGCCTATTTGCTTTAGTGAAACAGCACTATTCTCACCACCATGATCATATTAATAGAGATGACAGAACTTTTAGCTAGGAGACCCAGCTATCTCTCTCCTGCCTTTTCCTAAATAATAAAAATCATGAGCAAGGACAATTTAACTATTGCCTAAGCTACAGGAGGATGATAGGTTTTGGAAGCTGAGGGCAGATGAGACTGTGCTGTAAGTCGGCTACCAGCTGCTGGGCAGTACCTATCCTTCTCACATAATTGCATGCTACAGTTTGTACATCTAAGAGAGTGCAAAAGAGAGCAGAGAAATGAAGAGAAATCCTCTGTCCGAAATCACATTTGCTCTGGACTCCAGATCAGAGACTGCTTTTGTACCCTATATGTAGAATGAATAGTGATGGTCATTGTTATTGTTTTAAATAACTTAAATTAAATGTAAATTAAATTTTAGGGGCTGATCCCCCCCCCCTTTTTTTATAGCATTTTCTTGTGTATTTCATGAACATTTAGTAGATTATTTCTTAAGGAGTTCACAGACTATTTTGTGAATGTTTCAGGGGTATTGAACAAAGACCTTTTAAAGTGGGGAAACACTGCTTTCATTGTGTGCACAGTGTGGTTATGTTCCCACTGTTATCACATTTTATTTTAAACTTCGTCTATTGAGCCATGAAAAATCTTAAGTATGAGAAATGTACTTTTCTTTTGTGTAGCTAGTATTATGAGACTCATAAAAAACATATCTCAAATGAATAAAGCAAATCTTTATTTTTGAAAAATACAAGTAAGAAGATATAACTATTTAACTACTGCTTCAACAAACTGTGCAAAATTACACATGCTGCAATCAACATGTAGCTCTATATCAATGGGTAGAAATGAAACTAGGCTTCCCACAAGTCTGTGCCCTGCATCCCTTCATCCCGCAGCCCCCACATCTGCACTAACCCCATACCTCCTCCTGCAGTCACCCCTCCCACAGACACACTACATCGCAGCAATGTCCTTCGGTCTTCCCTAGATCCCTCACGTGCTGTATTCTTACATCTCCTCTGAATACTTCCAAGTATTCTCAACTGCAGTAAGCCCTCTCCTCTGTGTACATGTAAGAAGTGCTGGATACTACAAAGGGTTTGGAGATGCCCTCTCCTCTGTGTATATGTAAGAAGCACCATATGCCATCAAGGGTTTGGAGATGCGTGGGAGGCATTCCCAGCTGGTCAGGGCCCTTTGGCTGAGGGGAGAGCCAAAAGGAAAGGCTGTGGGCTGAGCTCTCCCTGCCTCTCCTTCAGCACATTTCTGTCTTCCATCGAGTCACACATTTTCCCAAAGCTTCTTGAAGCACTGTATACCTGACGTACTTTGTCAAATGTAGCTGAAACTCTCTCGTCACTTCAAGAGTTATTGGAGGACAGAGAGACATACAGATACACAGAAAGCTTTCTTGTATAAGCCTAATTTCTGAAGAAAACCAGCCACGTTTACAGTAAGAAAGAAATAGCAAGGTACAACTCTTTTAGATGATTAATTCACAGAAACACAGAAGGAAAAGCTTGCAGCCTTAAAGCTTCATGTTGCCATAAATTTTTCTCCTGCTGCTCCCCACCTTGCAGTTGTTGCATGATGAAATCCATTTCATACCTCCTGAGGACAGGCGAAAAGTACACAGTGACAGCAACAGTGTTTTGAAACAAGTGCTTGGAGCATGAGGGGTTAACAACATCTTCAGCCTCCCACCTCACTGCTCACTATGGCTATACATTTCTTATGCAGAGCTGATTTACAGCTGCTCTGCTAAGTTTTATCCTGGGAAAAAGCCTCAAAAATATACTTCTGCTACAGAAATTCTGCCCTTTGTAATTGGGGAAGAAAAAACCTATAAAATATGCTATAACACTCTATGATACAGCACTTCAAAATGTACTTCGTTACGTACCATGAAAGCTGGAACTTCAAAACCCATTGATTAAAATGACAGCGTTGCTGTACCCTATTACTTAGGATATAGTAATTAACACTATTCTTAGTTTGCACTGTGCGCAGTAAGTGCACTTCTATTAATAGTTTTTTGGGGGGTGGGGGGTAGAGAGACAGTGTTAATCATTTTGCTTTTTATTTTTTGCATCAAAAGGCAGGAGCTGGCAGTCACCATTTTAAGAGTGCTATGGGAAGAGAAGCTTTCCTGACAGGAGAAGCCAAGGAGGAGTGGAAAGAAAAAAACTTGCCAGGTAGCAGAAGGGAAAGAGGGAACAGGTATGAATGGGTAGCTGAGAGGCAGTGAACTACTAGAGTCTCAAATTGTTTCTTTTTAGCAGTGTATCTGGGGTGGAACAGGGAAGATAGTTGTCCTTCTGAACATTTAGGGGAAAAGGTTATCAACATGGAGGAAGAGAAACAGAGTTTTTGCAAATGTATACAAATACTTGTTTGATAGTCAGATTGGGAGCAGGGAATTTTAAATGTACACAACAAGCAGTGAGCCTGAGTGGCTTTTTCTCTGCCATGGTCACTGCACTCAGCACAAGAGGAAAGGTTAAAAACTCAAATGGCTACAGATCTCCAGCAGATACATGGAAAAAAACAGGTCCCGGAGGTATATAGAAACATATAATATTGGTTGTATCTAATAGGAGCAAAAGCGAAGTTAAAAGTCAGAAAAATCAAGAAAAAAAATCAAAATCCCAGATCACATTGCTGATGCTAACAAGCTGCCTGTGCAATGTGCTGATAGGGTTTGCACCAGGGGTATAAAAAAGGTTCATGCTGGCCCCCGGTTGCAGTTCAGAATGGCAGAAAACCCCAGCTCTGACCCAGTGGCAAATCAGCCATCTGAAAAGCTAGCCTTGTTGCCTTTTTTCATTACAAAGCAGCCTGAACCTTCACGTTTCCACTTCCAGAAGATGCCTGTCCTGCTCGAGGCAGATGATGTTCTTGTGCCAGAGCACGGTTATATTAATTAGGGTGGCACCAATGCGACCTCTGGGTTGCATTTGCCACCAGCCAAGGGCTCGCCCCAGCCACATGTCTGCATTTAACCAGGCAGCAGCATCCCATGGTGAGAGGCAAGGGCAAGGTGCAGGGCACATGGGGCTGTCCCCTGCAAGAGCGCTTGGCAGACCTCCAGGGCAGCACGTGGTCCAGCTGCACCCGACGGATATTAGCATGCTTTCACTTAACGCACTCTGAATCCACTATGGTTTCAAAAGGAGCACAGAATATATTGTATCTCAGCAGTTAATGCACGATAAGATTTGTGCTGTGTGAATGCAGGTCACCTCAACGTGCAGAAACCAAGCTTAAAGTGGATGTGAACAAAGTCCCTGTTCCCCCATGTAAACAAGTTCTTAATCTCTCTAGGATCTACCTGCGAAAGGAATTAGGATGCTGATCCTCAATTTTGTCAGTCTCTTCTGCATCATCTTCTGGTGTTTATAGAAGCACTGAGCTGGTTACATAATTTTTCACATTATTCTCCCAGACTATTCAATGTATGAAGTCGGTGTTTAATTGAAGTCTCTATTTGCATGCTTCACAATGCTTAAAATATTCTGGTGGAATGTCAGACAAGGTTAATTGAGGACTCAGTTGATGGTGGTGTTATTGTAATTTGAACCTGGAGAAATCCCATATTAATTCTGGGAGGATTCTCTAAGATTTGTTTTTCCTCTTTAGGTTTTATCTTCGTGTTGTGAATTAGTTTGTAGTTTAAGTTCAAACTGATTTTCACTGCACTGAAATTCATAGTATTCTAATGAATTATAGAAAGTCTATTTTCCTAGAAATAGGATGATACCACTGTATTTAAATATTATTCTTCAGATTCTACAATGTATAAGACTGTGTTATAGGTATTGTTGGCTGTTATGATTTGGGGGATTTTTATTTCCTCTTACTTGTATACAGGAAATTATTTCTCAGGTTTGGCTGAGATGAGCTGTAGTTACTTTTCTAGGCTGTTGCTTCACTGTGACTGGAGTTGTGTATTTATCTTTGGAAAAGTCACTGTAAGAATAGTTACCAAAAACTGTAGTTTAGGGATCTTCTCTGTTCTATTTCCCCTTCTGTTTTTCAGCAGGCAGGTCATCTCTATGAGGAAAAGCATTTCTCCCCATTTAAAATACAGACTACAGCAATGGTACTGATAGCATAATAACAACCTAAGTGAAAAGCATCTTTGTTAAATGATTGAAGCATCTGTTCAGATCTTTGTGAAGACCTGTAAATGCAAACTTTATCCCTCAAATGTTACAGAATCTTTTATTTTTTTTTTCCTAAGCACTAAGCATCTCTTGACATCCATCATTCTATCACAGTAAGCTCATGACCTGGTGAAGCACTAGCTTTTACTTTGTGTTGGCAACGTTTACTATGTTTATGTTGGGTACATATACACATATTCCTTAACACAGGTATCCAGTGGCATAGTAATAAACTTAAATTCCTTATCAAACCAAACACTGTTCAAACTGAAAAAAATACAGTGATTTCAAGCAATATGTGTAGCAGCTTTCAGGTCAAAGATTGGAGTGATGTATTTAAAGCCTAGTACAAAGGACAGTTTAACAAATGCTTTAAAGAAAAAAAAAGTAACAGTATCTAGGTAGTCCCCATATGGTTTAAAATTTCGACGATATAATTCTCCACCAATTGATTTGTATGAGAAAGGAAATTGAATGTTTGCTTCCTAGCACATCATACTCTGCTCCCATAGAACTAAAATGGAATTTGGATCCAACTATGGCATTCTTGCACTGAATTATTACAGTTTTTCAAAATCTGTATTTCAGGCAAAACTATACATAGATTTGTTATTTCAAATGTTGTGCATGATCCTTCAGAGACAAAAAAAAAGCAAACATTTTCCTCTGTATGGAGTCAATGGCCATATTCTATGGGTTGTCTGTAGGGAATTGTTTGAAAAGTTGAATTTCATGCTCATGTTCATATTGGTTCATGCACTGACATTCATATTCATATTAATTTTATACAACATGACTTTGCTGTGCTCTGCTGGACCATTCAGCCAATTGTCTTTCTCTTTCTTTCTTTCTTTCTTTCTTTCTTTCTCTCTCTCTCTCTCTCTTTCTTTTTTTATTTTTCTACTTAACATAATATACTGGCCTTTCAGAGTTACTCCTCTGCACACCTGTACTTGAGTCATGCACAGAGAAGAAGTGACACAACATTTTATTGTACAACGATCAAGTAACCATTCTGCTGCACAGTCATTACTCTTGTTTCAGTGCAGAGGATACTCATTATCCAGAATGTGAAATTACAATGGGAGGAAATAGTGAACATCTCAAACAGAGAAGTAATTACCATGTACCATAAATTATACGGTTGTTTGTCTTTAAAAAGTGTTGTGGAAAGTTTTTATTTATTTATTTTTTTCTTTCCTTTAAAAAAAAAAAAAAACTTCAGATGCTTTAAAGTACTGTAGATTTTAACAGCATAACCCTTTTCTATCTTAATACCATAGTTTCATACCATTGTAGGCTATCACTATTGCAGCAACACATGACAAATTACATCATGTAACTAAATACCCAGCTCCTACTTGTTCGTTGGCCAATTAGAGAAAACAAAACTATGCATAAACAAGCTTTTTTATTTCTTTACAAAATATCAGATGAATTTCACCTCCCAAGAAAAGCTCAAATGCTATTCTGAATAGTACTGAATACTGGAATGACTCAGCAGTACAAGAGGAGCACAGTGTTTATAGGTAAGAATGCCATAAAAGGCAGCTGTTTAATGGGAATCTTTTTTTTTTTCTTAAGAAAGGGCTAAAAGTCAGAATCTTATGACACACTGTACAAACTCATAGCAAAGACATTGAAGAGCTTATCTGTCTTCTTCATTCTTCTTTTTTTTAAAAATATCCAGCTAAACTGCTCAATAAAAAGGACAGTCCTTATCATCTATGAATACGATTTTGGGGGCTCCCCTGACAACTTTGGCATTTTACCATTAACAGTTAAGAATCTGGTCCAAAAATTTTAGGTCGTAAGGTGAAAAAGTCATTACCATATGTGTATTTTCATTCATTTTCATATGGTGCATGAAAGCTAGATTGTGCTCACAAAGGGTACATAGGCAAGGAAGAGATTCTTAATTTTTCGTGACCTCCTGGAAGTCAGTCTTTTCTCCAAAAAGCTCCACAGTCACTTGTGTTTTATTGGATTAGGAAAAAGCAAGCTTGGAGCACTCAAATACCCATGTAGCACAGTCCTGTTGATATTAACTGCAGATCACTCTGGAATAATTATAGCTGGGAGCAAGAGGAGCTGTTGTGAGGGGCAGGTGTCCATATGGATCGTTCTGCTCTTTATGAATATGCAGGATCTTTCCACGAAGATTTTCAAGCTGCTTCTTATCCTTTTTCCTTTAGATGAGAACTTATGTTCGTCCTTCTCTTCTGGCCCTCTCCCTGAGGTGTTATTGCAAGGGGAGGTGATTTGTCCATGGGTTATTAGAGCAGACACCACATACACTAGGAATTCCCAGTGTATAAATAATGTCCTTGCTAATTAATTTATTTATGTTTGAGTCTCTCCTCCTGTCCTTTTATTGGCACTTGTGATTATTAGAACAGAAAGCCCAAGTCCGTTCCCAGTCTTTGTCAGATGGCCACCTCTTGTGTCATCTAGTGGGCTGTTCTGTACACTGTCCCTAGAATGAAAATTAGCTGCTCTGCAAAAAGCAGCAGCAGCAGAAGAACAGAAATTATGGAGTTTGCAACATCCCTTTTTAAAGATAGTGTTTCTGTCATGGTATATCTAAAGATTAACAGGGAACTCATGCAAAATACCAAACTGACAGCTGGCTAAATGAGATGCCTCCTTTCTTGCAAAAGAAGGAGAGTTAGGTTGGTTACGACAAAAGCACATGTATTCAAATCATACGAGGACATTGTTAGAAGAAGTAAATATTAGTTTTACTCTTTCATTGCCTCTGCATTGCCTAAGTGGTGCTGTGTAGATTCAACTTGTTGCAAATGTCCCGTCCAAAATTTCTCCCTCCCAAGCTGAGCTGCTTGCTGAGGAGAAACTGATGGAGCTGGTAAAGCCAGCTCCTTTTGCCTTGCAAATGAGAGAGGTTAATGTAGAGGAATTAAGCTGAAATTTCAGCCCACCACCACCATTAGATCACAGAGAGTTCTGAAAGTCACAATGAAGAGGAGTTGCTCTGACACACACAAGAGTCTGGTGCAGCACAGCTCTTGGTGCAATTGCAGTGTGCCCCCTTGTCCTTCATCAGACTGTTCCCAGCCATGCCTGAGTGATAAGGAGATGAGATCTTCAATATGAGATGGGGTGTGGTAAACAGGATACTTTAAAAAATGGTGTTACTTGTTTGACCATTGTTATCCCTGATAGTAATTGTCACCATATAGATTTCCAGTAGCTACAAGAAATACAGCTAGATCCAGCCCAGCAGATGTTCCCAACACTGTGGCAGAGTCTTGCCTAGGTGAAGAAACCAAAAATAAATGTTTATCAAGGAGTTCTGATTGCTAGAGAATCTTCACCCCAGCTCCTAATGGAAACTTACATTTTTCAAAACAATCTATAGATGCTATCTCACAGCTGTCACAGGGAAATTACCTTCACAGAGGTAGGAGACACAGAATGTGGAAATGTTCCTGAATCCAGGAGTACCTCAGAGGTGCAAAGTTGTTTCTCATTTCCATTAAAAAAAAATGCGGTGAGGAAAGATTTGACATTATTCTTTAAGATAACATGAAAACCACATCAATTCTGGACTGTAAGATTCTTATTCTACCCAAAAGTAATTTTCTCTCTATGCATGAGTAGTCTGCTATTTTGTTTTCTGCATCTCCAGAAGTATGTATTTTGTTTCCCACTCAACAGAAAGTCAATGTGAAAGGAAAATATAAAAATTACTTCTAGTTCTGTATGGTAACTATTCAGAGTGCCTGACTATTCAGAGTTCAGAAGTCTGAGAAAGAAGTCTTCCCATTTTATATTAGTTTTTTTTTTTTTTTTCCTGAACACTGCCTATGCTGAGGGCTATGAAAATAATCAATAAACTAAAGAGATGAACAACAATAGTCACCACGTAAAAGTCTAGAAAAAAATCTCACTGATGAAAAAGTTAAGCAATCAGCCTACGGAAAATACAAGAAGGAAGCTGTTAATTATTTTCTCTTGATTTTCAGTGAGTGATAAACAAAAAGATGTAAGAAAGATGGGATTTGGGTGTTTGTTTTGTTTTATTTTTTATTCCCAGAGGCTCGGCATATGCAAGAAGAAAATATGGACTAAAATTAAGAAGGTAAAAAAGTGAACTACCAGGTGGAAAGCATTTTGTGACAGTGAAGTCTGTTAGACAAGTAAAAACATACCTAGTTATGGAAGGTGAAATTGCACGCAAAACTAAGAGGGATTCCATGGAAAACCCTGAACAAATCATATTCAGATGTCATGATCTTTATTTGATTGTTATTAATCTAGAAAAGCAAGATCTTTCCTCCTCCTTACTTGGTAATACATAGGTTAAACTGATGTTCACTGCAATACATACTCTCCAAAACTGGAAAACAATCAGTAGCTAATCAATGATTGCTAATCTGGGCAAATACAAACCTGGAGAAGGACTTTGCTTTTGGTGTCTGGAAGTGAAAGGACAATTCCTCTTCTACGAATGGTCTCAGAAGCTGTTTTAATAGAATCTGTAGAGGCAAGGAGAGGACTGTGTGCTAAACTGATGGCTAAAGCTCAATGCAGCTTGATGCAGCTTAATGTAGAGTTGTCAGTAGCATGCTATCACTGCATTGCTTACTGCTGTGGATGTTATATTAGAAAGCAACACAAGTTCTGACAAGCAGCAATCCAGTTCTTGCACCACAAATGTGTAGATCCTTCAGGTTACTTAGCATTGCTGCCAACACGGGATTCATGATTCCTTTTTTTTTTTTTTTCCAAAAAAAGGACAAGACTCTGTCTGTTCTTGCTTTGGGAAAGGGGACAAATCTTTCCTTTCTTTTCCCTTCCTTTCCCTACAGCTTTTTCAGCTACTTCTGTCTGGACACAGCCCCGTGCCAAGCTATCACCCAAACAGTTAGGGCTGGCTCCCTGTGCTTACTTCCTTGTGGGGAAGTCATGCTAAAGCCATACCTTCTGTAAAATGCACAGAGCAAATTGAGCTTTCATATCAGCCAACCACATCTTAGCAATTCTGTGCTGAGAAATGATAGGCAGTGCTGCAGAGTTACTGGGGGGAGTGGGGAGAGGAGAGAGTGGTTTGTTTAATTATCCTACTTCAGCTTGATTGCTACAGTGTTATCTTAAAAGTGCAAAGATTTGGCAAATAGATTTCTGGTAATTAGTGTTCAGAATGTTGTAATGCTAGCACCCGGGATCTTACTCCGAGGATTTACTCACACTAGAAATAAATATCCAGTCTCTCACATTCTCTGATCTCAGCAGTGGTCCAACTATCGGATACGCAGGCAGAGCCAGTACACCAGGCTCACAGATCAGAGGCACTCCTGTGGAAGGTAATGAAGAGAGGACTAAGCGACGGGGATGGAGAGAGATACATTGCATCCTTTGTGACAAAGCCATGCTGGCTGTACTACACCAGCAATTTTTTTATAGGCATTACTGTCACCCCATCCTAATTCCAGATGAAACTCTGTTGTCATTTACTGCCTTGGTTGAGGCTGAAGTCCAGCACATAAAATAAAAAGGAGTGTTAAGTAAGCACTCAAGAGTAAAGTTAATATGAAAGTCACATATTGTTGATACAGCATTGGTAAATTGTCAACTCTACAAGTGGAGTACAAAAAGAAAATTTCACAATGTTCAGTGTCACAGATGCCTTTCCAACTTGGGAAGTAAACAGCACAGTTACCTGGACAAAAGATGTATTTATATAATGATTCACAAAGAATTAGACTGCATGGACTCTCTTGGGGGACAGAGAATGTAATACATCAACTGGTAGAATATCAGCAAAAATTACAACACAAAAATTACACCACTGTCTTCTATAGCTACCTCAGGCAGCACATGCTGTGTGAGGCAGATGAGAGCAACCCACTTGGATTCCCCAGAATGACTGAACTGGACACAGCCTAGACAAGTATACATCTTAAGAGACATTTTGGAGTGTATGATGGAAGAAACAGGCATGTACACCAAAATAAGGAGGTTGCCAATGTAAAATAGAGGAAGCTTGTGCTGCAACAGCTGTGAAACTAGCTGGAAGCATGGGCACCTAGCACATAAACACCTGTTTATGCTCATGCATGGTGTTGCAGCACAGGGTTTAGAGGTGACATGAAGCTCGTCAAATGGACACATTCTAGGTTCAAAGCTCTGCGAGAACCTCTGAGCTGCCAATGCCATGTAACATTTTTTTTTTTTTTCTCTTGCATGCATTTCTTTCTCAGAGTGAGAAGTACCTCTGTACTCCTCTGGGTTTGGAACATCAGTTCCCTTGAACACAGCAGGCATTCAACCTGAGGCTGACCAGGTTCAGGCACTAAGCCATGTAGCTTTAAGTATGCATGCTTGCCTTGCATAAAGAAGGATTCATGTGTCTCTAGTAGGGGCAGATAGATGTCATTTGAAAATAAGAGAAAATGCATTAACAGAAATTCAATTTATGTTAAAAAAAAGAGACATACCTAGTTAATTTTATGAGAATTCATGAGTTAAAATATAAGACCTTTAGTTAGGAAATAATTGCACACTTTTGACCTGAGGCAACAGTCAGAGTTTGCTGGAAAAAAAAATGGCACATGCCATTAAATTTAATAATACTTAATTATAGAATCATAAATATTTGAGATTGGAAAGGCCCAGCAAGTCATTTAAGTCCCCCTTCTTATCAATGCAGGACTGTTCCTTATTGCACATATGCTGTTATGTTTTCCACAGACTATTAGAATTCATTGTCAGGAGGATTTGCCTTAAATTCTGCCTCAATTTTCCATTTCTTAATTTTATCCCATTACTCCCTGATATACCTGCTTGTTTCATGCTAAGTAATTCCTTTCCCTCCCTAGTGTGGATGCCAGTCAAATATTTGTAGATGGTTAACATGCCTCTCCTTAGTTATCGCTTAGCCAAACTATACATATTTATTTAGTTCTTTTAATCTTCCTCATACTTAAATCCCTCCAGCCCCTTAATTACTTTGTTGCTCTTTTCTGAACTCTCTCCATTTTCAAATCTTTCCTGTGGTCAGGTTGAATGCAGTATCCCAGTTCTTGTCAGACAGAGCCACAGAAAAATCAGGGGGGCTATTGCATCTCTGCTGCAATGTGACGTGTCTGTGTCTGACCCAGTATAATTTTTTCTTTTTTTTCTTTTTTTTTCCTGCTCTACTATGCTGAGTAGCATGCAAGGCTGGAGAGAGGTCAAGACAATCTCTGTTTTTAAAATTTTGCCCTGAAGCTGTCCCTCATGGTGCTGTCAGCAGGGAAGACATTTCTTCTTCTAAAACCTTATGTCTGATAGTTTTCCCATCTAAAGATGTAACTTAAGCCTTCTTCTACATTGGGCAACAACTTCACTTATACTTCTCTCTCTTTCTGTGCTTCTTTACTGTCCTCTGCCCCGTATGTTTCAGAGGAGATCAGTGAGGATGGAAGAACAGACAGAGCAAGAACAAAAAAGTAGCTGACTGCCACAGCAGGATAAAGCTTCATCTCCTGGGTTTATCATCCCATAGATTAGTAGCCTAGGATGAGGAAAAGGCTTCAGGGAGACACTGTGAAGGAAAATGGAAGAAGGAAGACTAAAGTGGGGAGACAAAGTAGTATGAAGAAAACTTTGCAGGGCAAACTGATAAGGGAGATAAAAACAGGGAAGTTGCATGTGTTTTCTTCTTGGCCAGCCCCTAGCAACAGAGTCTGTTCTTGAATGATTGGTATTACGTTGATTGCAGTGACAGTTTGTTTTGACTTCTCCTTGTCAGTTTTGACATCTCCATTTACAGTGAAACACTTTTTTCTTCCTCAGCCCTCAGTTCGATGGGGTTGAAAGATGGCCATTCCAAGCAGACCCCAACTGTGCTTTCCTGGCAGGGTCACTGCCCTCACCACAACATTCCCTAGATGGCGACTTCCATCTCTTAAATGTCTTGGGCGCTCACCATGTTAGACGTCCTTTCTAAAAACACGTTGCAGAAAAGCTGGGGGATTTATGATAACCTGGTTGACGCTCTGGGTTAGAGAGAGTAGTCAACAGACACTTGTTCACTTGAGACATTACCTGATTAAATGGAACACAAATATAGCCCAGGAAGTACTAGATTCAAATAATATGTATCCATTGCATCAGTGTCCAAACTAAGGGACTTCGTAGTGTTTGCTTTATCCTTAGCATTTTTCACCTTTTTATTTCCTCTTGTAAATCATTGCAATTGACCAAGCTGTGCGGGAATGTAAAAACTAAATGTAAAAATCTGCAAACATAGTTATATATGTAAATATTCCATTACAGGCTTGAGAGTCTACTTAAAATTCGGGCAACCTATTTCTTCTAGCTTTTTCAATGTCCTTAGCTGCTTCTTGTTTTGCGTTTTTGTTGTTGTTGTTGGTGGTGGTGGTTTTGTTTGGTTGTTTGGTTGATTGGTTGGTTTTGGTATGCTTGGTTGGTTTTTTTTTTTGTTTGTTTGTTTGTTTTGTTTGTTTGTTTGTTTGTTTTCTGAAAATAAAGGGTAACTTGGAGAGGCAGGTCCAGTTTTATACTATAGTGTTCCAGCTTTGTAAGGGTATTTAGACACCTAATTGTTAACTTGGAAGACATTAGGTTGTGTTTCCATTCATTTTTTAATGTGTATTTATTTCTATGACTGTTGCCACAATATTTATTAAAAATAATAGAAAAGATATTTTTTCATGTTCATATAACTGCCAAGTATATTTTTGCATAAACACATCTGATTGATAAGTCATATTATCAGAGCTACTGTTTGAAATCTTTCTATGGGAAGAAATTGACCCTGTGAAATCTATTTGAAACAGTGAGACAACAAATACGAATAAGGAATGATTCTTTGTTTAATACAAGTTTAATTTTCCAGCCTAGCCGCCAATTTTGTGCACTTCCAGCCATACATGAAAAAATGCCTGTGTGCATGGTTGGATGAATAATCAGTACCTGAAGCTGACAGGACTCATGGAAGCCATCACCTATATGTGAAAGTCATGGCACTTAAACACGGATTNGGGGGGAGTGGGGTGGAAGGGGAGGGATATTCCAGGAGCGTAAATAAAGTTGAAAACTGAACTCTTGAGGTAAATTCAGATGACAGAAACTGAAAGCTTTAGCTTTTCAGTGACTTATCTAACATGTCAGGTAGCCAGCATAATACAGAAAAAAGGGTGTGTATGTAGTATTTTTCCCAACCTACACCATTTTTTTCAGCCTATGTATGAAACGCTACGACTGTCTTAGTTATTTCTCCTCCCTCCCCCCCCCCTTAAAAAAGCTTTGAGACTTTNAGGGTAACTTGGAGAGGCAGGTCCAGTTTTATACTATAGTGTTCCAGCTTTGTAAGGGTATTTAGACACCTAATTGTTAACTTGGAAGACATTAGGTTGTGTTTCCATTCATTTTTTAATGTGTATTTATTTCTATGACTGTTGCCACAATATTTATTAAAAATAATAGAAAAGATATTTTTTCATGTTCATATAACTGCCAAGTATATTTTTGCATAAACACATCTGATTGATAAGTCATATTATCAGAGCTACTGTTTGAAATCTTTCTATGGGAAGAAATTGACCCTGTGAAATCTATTTGAAACAGTGAGACAACAAATACGAATAAGGAATGATTCTTTGTTTAATACAAGTTTAATTTTCCAGCCTAGCCGCCAATTTTGTGCACTTCCAGCCATACATGAAAAAATGCCTGTGTGCATGGTTGGATGAATAATCAGTACCTGAAGCTGACAGGACTCATGGAAGCCATCACCTATATGTGAAAGTCATGGCACTTAAACACGGATTCATGAAGAGCTCTCAGAAAGAACCTTCTGTGGTTGCACATGCGCAAGAATGTAACAGCCACCAAGGCACAAATGCAAGGAGAGCAGGGAGCTGTGAGACCACTGTCTTACAGTGTGGGCTTGGCACTGGTTATCCAATGTCATAGGAGTATTCCCCCTTTTTTTGGGGGGTGTTTTT
>VXAA01005665.1:1511514-1536193 GCA_013399115.1 Anseranas semipalmata
GGGGGGAGTGGGGTGGAAGGGGAGGGATATTCCAGGAGCGTAAATAAAGTTGAAAACTGAACTCTTGAGGTAAATTCAGATGACAGAAACTGAAAGCTTTAGCTTTTCAGTGACTTATCTAACATGTCAGGTAGCCAGCATAATACAGAAAAAAGGGTGTGTATGTAGTATTTTTCCCAACCTACACCATTTTTTTCAGCCTATGTATGAAACGCTACGACTGTCTTAGTTATTTCTCCTCCCTCCCCCCCCCCTTAAAAAAGCTTTGAGACTTTTGGGGGGAAAAATTATGCAAAATATATGGACACTAAACTCCAGCCTCTGAATCTCCTTATTTTATATCTGTGCTTTGGTGGCTCGGAGAATGAAGGCTATCGGCTCTTGGATTATGTAAACTGACATGGTACATTTTGTTTCATTTTCTTCAGAGTGCGCGCATCAACTTATCCATAAACTATTGATTGCAGGGGGCTGAAGCTGTCTGCACAGTGCTGGCTGGCTTTATAAGAGATTTTAGTCTCATTTCTGCCACAAAAGCAAGGTGTAACTGTTATTTATAATAGAAAGTATGCGGTGCCAAAGACATGAAGGTGTCTGTGTGAGAGTGACTTGCACTCTAATGACCAAGTTTATATCTTTAAGTACAGCATAGTATATGGGAAAATATGATGAAGTCACTGCACTTGAGTCATTCCTCTGGGGCAAATTTCCTTCAAATCCTTCTTTTCCCAGCTACAACCCAAACACTGCTTATGCTCTCCTTTCCCCACATCTATATCTGCAAGGGTATCCCAGGCAGAAGCATGCATGTATGTGCCAAGAACTTGTTTGGTGCACAAGAAGGAAGATAATGCTTCAGGGATGTATCATACACCAAGCTCATTCTCAGTAGATCTGGCAAACACATCCTGAAAGTATCAAGCTCACTGAGCACAGCTACCTGGCACAGCAATAGAAACCCTGAGCATCTCAGTGAACGCCTGGGTCATGGCCAAGGCCAAGACATGATGTGTCTGAGAGGCACAGGCACGTTGCAGAGCCTTCATGCAGCCAAATATCTCTGATGTCTGGGAAAACCTGTGATGTCTTCCATCATGAGCTGGGTGAAGCTTCCTCAGACAAAGGACTATTTCAAGGAAATCTACAAAATACTTGGATTTTTGACATGGGAGCAGCCCATGTTCAAATTTGCATGTTCTCCCACAGTGATGCTACAGCTGCATTTTCTGCTGCCTACTTAGGCATTTCCTCAGGGAGAGGACAGTGCCTGGCAGGCATCACTGACTGTCTCCTTGCTTAGAGTCACCGACTGCGTGTGTTTCTTGTGTATACATAGCAGTATGCTGTTATCTTTGGGTATTTCTCCATGCCAGTGATGGTGGGGTGTCTGGGGGCTGTTCTCACATCGCTCCCTGCTTCCACAGACACCTGCATGCAGCTTCTGCAATGGGCAAGAAGTGCACACTAAAGCCTGGAAACAGCTTGCTAATTCTTCAAATAATTTTTTTAGCCTTCTCTGGACTACATAATATCCTGCGTGCATTCAGGACAGGTCAAAGATTTTACTACTGAGCCGTCATACGATCTTGCTTGACCTACAGAAGTTTTAAGCATCTGCGAAGTTCCATAATGTTTAAAGAGAATCTGTTACAAACAAAATGGACTTCACTGCTGACTGGATTTTACTTTCTTTACCCAGAGGTTGCTGCAGTCTTGCTTTTCAGAGCCGACTACGTTGACAATGCCTCCCTCTACTGGACAAACCCGGCTGTTACGAGACACGCCAAGAATGGTTTTTTCACTGACCCAGATTTGAAGCATTGCAGAACAAAAATGTACAGCTCGTATTAGCCCTGACTGATGACTGGTTTAATAAACTGATTATGTAGCAATGTATCTACAGTTTTCTCTGTAGCTCTGTGGTGTTTTTCTGTCCTTTATGTCTTGCACTTTCCTTATGCAAAGCATACGTTTTTATTATTATTATTATTATTATTATTATTGTTATTATTGTTATTGTTATTATTATTACTATTATTATTATTAGCCTCTTTTTGTTACCCCTGTGCTACACTTTTATCAAAGAACTTCTCAAAACTAGAGGGGTGTAGATGATTAATATCGCTCACACATTCATTAATAAGCGTATCTTTAAAAATGTTAGTAACACCATGTTGCAGCAGCTTTTTGTGCTCTTATTTTCAGGAAATAGATTTTGAACCAAGAAAGACAGGATCAGTCACTTTCTCAGATTTTGTAGCCCATCCACCCTACACTGGAGATCCCTGGAGATGTCATTATTGAAGTGATGAGACATCCTGGTTTAAGAGCTCTTGGTTTCTGCAGAGCAAGGGGCTGGGAATTAACTATGCATCTTATGCATCGCAGTGCAGAACAGCATCAATAATGGCTGTTCTCCTTAATGTTTGCCTTTAGATCCATAAGGTCTAGAGGAATTTGTGACAGACAAGATCTCACAGTTTTTATTTCCTGCTCTGTCCTGGACTTGTACTGCTGAAATCCATTGTACTTCTGGAAAACAGACATAAAACTTGTTCTTACCTTTGAGCTGTTGTGCTAATTGACTACCACACAAGTATTTCTATGAATAGGAAAGTGCTATATGGGAAGGAATATCTATGTTTATAATGGGACAGGGCTTTAATAATGATCCTTGGCTAAGATGAGACATATAGAGAGACTTTACCTCTCCAGTAAATTCATGGGTGGTTTGGCAGTGATCTCAGTGTAAGAACTATTTTATTATTCGTGTTACTTCTTCAACTACAAAAGCTTCTATTTTTTGTTTTAATGTATGTGCTGTGGTACTTCAAACATGCCCATGCTTACTCTACAACATGTTCTATGATTCGTGTTTTATTTAGATCACATGTTAAAAAACTGAACAATCATCTGATACCAAGGCAAGCGTTGTTTTAAAGTTAGCACTAATACACAGCAGCTCTCCTTGTGCTTAAAACACAGCTACAGTACGCTGAATTATTGTCCCTGTGCAGTTTTCATAGTTATTACTTGGTAGGTTGCCTCTTCAGTGTCAAATTAGAAGTCATTCGTCTAGAACTGTTGCAGTGATGCCTCTTGAGGTTTGTAGGCCCACATACTTGAAGTATATTACACACTTTTCTGAACAGTTGTGCTTTCACAGGGGTCTGTATTAGAACAGCATGAAATCTGCTGCTGTTTACCTAGGTTTCATCTAAACCTCGCTGGTGGGTTCACTTTATGCAATGTCAGCAGCACTGAGAGTCAAACTGTTTCAGGCAAACTTGAAACTCAAAAGAAAATTTGAACTCAACCTCCTGAATTCCTTCCAGTGTCTTTCTCCTTTCCCTTCCTTTCTTCAAGGGCAAATTTGCATTTAGCTTTCTGATATTTTGTGAACAACAAACAGTGCCTTTTCCTGCTTTTGAAGAACCATTTCATTTCCCAGTTTTGCTTCTCCTTCTGCTCCACCTTGTATACACTCATGTTGCAAATGGGCTGCGATATGCAGAAAGCAGGATGGGCAGCAAGTATAGATTTCTTTCCTTCACTTTTTTTTTTTTTTTTTTTTTTTTTTTTGGGCACACATTGTATCTAAGCAAATGGGCCTAGANTTTTATTGTTGCTTTATAATAACCCTGACGAGAAATTATAAAAAAAAAAAAAAAAAAAAAAAAAAAGGACAGAAGGACTGGGGAAAACATTCAAGGAACCAAGTGCCTTATTCAGGTGAAGAGAAACTTTAGGAAAGAAATGCTTACAGCTAATAAAAATGAGGCTTACACTGGTTGTAAAGATAGAGAGTCTATTTCTGTAATTAAAATTTGGACTGGTTGGTGAAGCGGTGAAGTATTGTGGTTATAATTTCATTGTTAAGGAACATATAGCTCCAATAATTGAAATGAAGGTGGGGAGGGGTATCTAACCAGCTTAAGTGTGTATAGAAACATGGTAAAAGGGCTAGACACCAAATGAAGAAATGTGGGATTAAGCAAATTAATGTTGATTTTTCTCTTCTTTAAATACTCCCTCTCACTTGTTTTCTATATGAACCTTGTATTGTTATTTTGTTTGGTCTCACGCCTTTTCTTTAAAGAGCTGCTCTTTTAATACATAATACCAGCAGATATTAATATGGTAGAATGTCTTTTAGTGAAAACTGGCCTTGTTTTTCAGATAGTGCTTTTTCCTGAAAATTATCATTATAATGTCTTCTGGCAAACAAGAGAGAGATTTGGATAGGGTTAAAGAGAAAGCTATGTATGGGATTAAATCAGAGAAAAGTTCCAGTCTTCCCACAGGGTTCTTAATCTTAAACAGAAAAGAACAGTTGATATTAACCTGAGTTAAAAAAAAAAAAAAAAAATAGAATTAATGTCTTTACCTGAAATAATAGGACGGTAAAATATTTCAAATACAGACAATGATTTTTAATTAAAATTAATAAAAATAAGTATTTTATATATATTCTATATTCTACAATGCATGTTGACATGAAGTCTCCAGGGAACCTCTTAGAGTTTAAGATACAAAATAAAAAACTGTGACTGAAACTCTGTGTAGAAATGAATAAGCTCTGATCATGGTTATTAAAACAGATATCGTGAATCTGAATTGGTCCTTGTACAGCTTAATTCCTTAGTCTTTGTGTAAGAAGATGAACCACCATAATCTTTAGTTTGAGCCTTCTTTTTCTGTCCTGGAGAAAAGATGAGAAAAGAAAATTTCCCTCCATTACAGTTTGTATTTGCAAAGAATGACAGATTAAGTTTGTTCAAAATGACTAAGCATCTACTAAAATATTTTCATTATATGTTTTGTATAATTCTGTTACATGAAAGCAGGACAGATTGCAATAATCAGCAGAATCTTGTTATTACACCTTTTCTATTAACAGGACAGACATACATGTGACACATTTCTTTCATTTGTCAGATGTGAGAGTATATAAAAACAGTACATCCTCTAATTCCTTTCCCTATATATCCATATCCATACACACATGTATACATGTACCTGTGCACGTATTTTACTTCAAAAAGACTTCTCTGTGGCTCTGCCAACCTTTTTCGTTGCATATATGTCAATGCACTTGTTTCATTTTCCTGTTAAGAAGTAATATTACATCTGGATTATAAACGTCTGGCCATAGCAGGGATGGAGTTGTGCTGTCTAGAGGGCAGCTGTAATGAATAAGCCTGCTTAATGGTGATGGAGAATCAGGGGCCCATCCTTTGAGAGCCTCCCTTCAGAGTCACCGCACACCACTGCATCACATCCAGAACACAGTGCATCTGTGGAGTGGCACTGATGCCAACAGAGCTCAGTTGGGTGTGGAAAGTTCTGGGTTTCCTCAAGCCCCAGTGCTAACTAAGCAAGGATAACAGGAGGCTAGGAACTCTATCCAAAAGGCTCTCCCAAAGACTCAATGGGAGAATGTGGCTGAGGCTACAGCTCTGAAAGCTGTCTAGAAACATTTTCATACATCATGTGTGATGTGTTGGCTCAAATGTTGGATGCTATGCCACGCATCTCATGCAAGCTTCCTAATAGGGGAGTCTTGCTTGCATGGGAAGATGCTGGGCAGAGTCTGTTGTAAGATTAATGAGCGTAAGTGATGGCTCAACAGAAATGACAATGAGAAATATGAAATCCTCTCCAGGCCTTTACTGTCTGCAGAGTGTAACACAAAACCCTCAGCTATATAAGAAACCAAATAAATTCTTTCTAGGTCATTTTATTTTTAAAGATTAACTTGAGATCAGAGACTTGCATCATGCTGTGCTGATACTTCTGTGTTTGCAATATAGTTATTGGTACAGATTCTTAAGGACTAAATTGTCAAAATAGTTCAGTAGTTGTGTGAAATCTAATCATTTTGTACAGATTACAGTACTTCTGTATTTGAAATGGATTTTTAAATTTCAATTGCTGAAACTGCATCTTTAGTTGTTCCTTGATTGTTTGTAGATGTTATAAATGCCTTTGGATCCAGACAGAGCGATAATGACTTTGAGCATAGAAATGGACTTGCAGCTGGATTCTCGAGAGGGCTTTCTACACTGGGTAATAGCTCACATATTGAAATGTGCTCTTCTAAGAGATATTATGGTGGCAGTAAAGGGAACTGAGATTTGCCTGCAAAGTGGAGATGAGAAACAGGAACAGGTAAGGAGAATCTAATTTCTCATGGAAGCAAAAGTAAAAATCAAAACCCATTATTTTCATCACTAATTTTAGGCCAGGCTCTGCAACCATTGCTGAAGGTACCCATTACCTTGTTTCCAGTGCAATTCCTTTTATTACACTAGGTATTAAAGAAACATGGAAAATTGTCCTTTCCAGGGTAAGATGCTGCTTAACGTAAGTGTCAGAAGTGTCTAACCTTTATTGATTCGAACTCTGAGTTCTTTATATGATATAACTATCCTAACCAGAAATAGCTAATGTGCTGGAAAGCAGTATATTGTATTTACAAAAAGAACAGCATGAAAGAATCTGTGTTGAATCAGTGGTGTCTTGTTTTCTTTACTGTTGTTACTGAGTTGAAAGCCCATCTGTCCTCCTTATTATGTTAAATTCATTCAGGAGTCACTTAACTGAAGTACCCTTAACCTAGTGCTTCTGCAAACTAGTACATCTACAGAGAGAATAGTTATTAAAATAAACATCTCATTATCAGTATCCTAATGCAGTACCATTTTGAGTAATCAATGAGGTCTCTGGCAATCATGGGAATTATACAATATAATTGAGCTATTTGTAATAAAATCGCTAAAGAGTTGCTGACCTTCCCAGTTAAACCTTTTTTTTTTTTTTTAATACAGCTTGCTGATGTCACTCTGATTTTTTTAACACACTATGTTTTTCTATTTGTCCTAACACAACTTTAGAGTAGAAATCTATTAAGCTGAGCTCAGGTTTTTAAAAGAAGAAAATTATCAGGGAGTTGCATTACAGAATCATGTTGCATTTCTTACGCTTTAAAACCATCACTCCGGGTAAGAATTTTATGCTATCCTCCAAAAGGAAATAAAACTTGAAAAGATATGAGATTTTTTTTTCATCTGTTGCTTCCACCTCATACTAACACTCTAGACTGTGCCCCTTTTGCCTTAGTCTCTTAGCCAGCCAAGCAGTAAAGTGGGTCTGAATCCCCTGCACACCCATTACAGAGAACATGTAAGAATCAAGCTAATGTTGAAGCCTCAGCTCTGAGAAAACAAGTGTGGGAATAAGAAGCTTCCAGCAGATACAAAGAAGGCATACAAATGCCTTTGCTTTGCAAGCATCTGCACCCCTCTCCATTTGTCTCTGCTTCATGCACATACAGAAGGCCTGGCAGAAAGCTACCAGTGGCTACTCCTCATCTGCCTCAGTGCCAAGACTTCCAGCCCGGCTTAAACTGCGGATGAAGATGGCATAAGAGAATCTTGCTGATTTAACAGTAAAATGAATGAAAGAGCACCCACGTTCTGTTTGTCAGTTTCAGGTATGAGGGCAATGATCTCTAGCAGGTGAATGTTGACAATCATCTGGAGCTAGTAAAGTTATTAACCATATCCAAAACAAGGTGT
This sequence comes from Anseranas semipalmata, assembly GCA_013399115.1. Lineage (NCBI taxonomy): Eukaryota > Metazoa > Chordata > Aves > Anseriformes > Anseranatidae > Anseranas > Anseranas semipalmata. The sequence goes on from VXAA01005665.1 coordinate 1,519,095, forward strand.
CTGCCCACTCCCTAACTGGAAAGGGAAGGGATATGCATGCAGCTGTGATTTTGTCCCCCAGACTGGCTGACAATATGGAATATGGATGTACTGACTATCTTTGAATTTATCACAAATGTTTTTGTCTCTCCATAAGATGCTCCAGCAGTTATTTAGACCAGAGTTAAATTGTCATTAGAAGTAGTGTCCAGGTCTGTATTGGGATGACTCTGTTGTCAGTCCATCAATATCAGTGGGTTTGTATGAGTGTCAAAGTGATCAGAGCAGGTGTTGTAGTTTTAATTATGTACCTTACTTTTTTTTCATCTTTTTTAAGAGTGCAATACGCTGGTCCCCTTTTCTGTAGTACAGAATTTGTGATGTTGTGTACTATTTCACAAATGGGTTAGGACCCATACAAGTCACTAGCATGAAAATTCAAGGAACTTTGTTTAGAGAGCCTATTCTGTGTCAGCAAAAAAAAAAACCTCCAGAGAGTAGCATTTAAAACTCGTTTATTTAACAAGCAGTTGATTTTGCAGATGAGCTGTCTCCTAGTTGTAGTGTAGCTGGGGAGCTGTTCTGTTGACTGAGAGTGCTGAGCTGAGAAGGCCACATCAAAATTCAGGTGGGAAGTGGTTGATCTCTCCAGGCTCAGTAGTCCTTCCAAACAGAGGATGCAGTGACACAGTGTGTCTGTGGGAGGAGGGTGGGAGAGGTAAAATATGATCATGACTGGTATAAAATAAAAGTTAGACCTAGATCCAGGCACCTAGACTTGGCCTTAAAGATAGACAAGGACAAACCACATAAAGTCTTGCAGGAGATGCTGTTGCATCTTTGTTATGCATAGGAGCAATGATGGAGGAAGGTTCTTGCCAGATCTTTTTCCCCATTTCAAAAGCTATACTTCTGTGTTTCATCTTACTTAACCATGCAAAAATGACAGAAGGAGGGAGGCAGAAGGAAAGCATCTACATCAGACACACCAGAAGGAGATACAGGGGGGCAGTGAAGTGGGGTGGTGGTGTTTTCTGGTTTATGGCCACTCTGTGCCATCTGAACGGTACAGAAGGCTAAAAACCAGCTTGAGCATCTGTGTCACTGTCTGCACCACTGTGATAATGAAAACCCACAAGTGCTTAGAGGAATAAACAACATTTCAAGTTTCCTGAGGTTATATAAAAGAAATATTTATTCTATTTAAGAAAGAGTATGCAGAGATGTATTACAGCTAAAAAAAGAATAATATGTTTTCAATGAGAGGGAGCAGAGCAACATAGTGAGCAACCTTAGCTAGGCTGTTTCCAAACTTTTGACTGTCTACCCATGCAGTCTTAATGCTCTGTTACCATATTTGTCATGCACACAGTATTATATAGATATATATAATACCGAGTGTCTGGCTAGATATAAATATCTTATTTTTATTGGAATTTTATCCTCAGTCTTCTCTTCGCTTCTCTTTTCACAGTTTTTCTTAGGTAGAATGTGAAACTAATACTTCAAAATTTCAGCTGCACTTTTGAACCCGTGATATTTGAGAGCAATTTTTTCTCATCACAACCTGAAACTGATATGTTGTTACACAGGAAATGTCGCACATTTCAAAACTCTCCACTTATGGAAGATGCAGTACATATCCTGTCAAAGATGTGGGATGCATGTGAAAAAAGGTATCTGGATTCCTTGGTTCATTGGAAGTTATCACCGCAGCTCTTTTCTCTATCTCCATTTTTGTTTACACAAATGCCAAAATTCTCTCTTAAAACTATTTTAAATGTATATTCTGTCCTGTATATCCTGCAGTTTATTTTGAAATGCAGATTTGTCTGTGAAAACTACATTATGCATTTTGGTATTTATGCTACACAAAAATATTAAAGTACAGAAAATCCAAGCTCTGTTGCATAATTAAATCTAAGACTTCAGACAGCAATTATTGAAGTACTTGAATGATCCCTAGCCCAGATTTTGCCTGCCCAAGGAAAGCCAGTGACACTGGGCTTCTCTAACTTTTAGATTCTCAAAGGATATTACCACCCAAGCAGTCTCACAGATTTAGATACCCAAATTTATCCTCTGAGGATGGAAAATTACTCTCTACTGTCTTACAAAGACATATAATTCTGGGGCAGAAGTGGAATGACAGAAGATGGACCTCAGTCTTGTAGACCAGTGAGTACAGTGTCTTGAATTCATGGGCATTAAAGGAAATTACAAAACAAAAAGGAGAAGCTTTTGCTCCTCCTTGTACAGAAATGGATGTCAGGATAGAGATGCTGCTTCTGTCACTTCAGAGCATAATTGGGTGCAAGGCAATCTGCACCAAAGAACTTTCTGGTGAAGTCCCAAGTATCCTTAGCCTTTGAGATGCCAGGAAGGTTAAGCAAGGGTTTTGTGAGTTGTGTTGTTGGATTTAAGTATCTAAATTTCACCGAAAACCTACCCTGGATATCTAGCTGCCTTGACAGAAATAATTTCTTTTCCCAGATTTTTTTTTCTTGATTGCTTGTAAGTGTATTTCTTACATATGTATACATGTTATCTCTGTGATTGCTGCCATGTTGTGTATCAGATAAAATTTTGGCACAAGCGAGACCAAGCTCCTCTGCATTTTCTCTTCAATCCTGGAGTTCAGTAAATTCTGGATAGGAATTATTTGGCATTCAGGAAAAGCTCCAGTGTTGACTCTGTCTCCAGTGACCACCCATCCATCTAATCTGTCATACTTGGCCAGATCATATGTAAATTAAAGTAGTTCATATAACCATGTAAAGGAATTTCTTGCTCCCTCTGGTAAGCACATCAGTCCAATAACCTAGATGTCAAGAGAAACAAGCTTTATACTTTACAGGAGAGAATGGATAATCCTAAGGATATGCCAATTATGGGTCTATAGAACCACCAGGAAGACTGTGGGCAGCTGAAGAAAGAAATCCTTCATCTCTTAAGTTGGTCAGACCCAAAGAACTGTTTGGTTAGCTGATCAGGCTTTCTTGGAAAAGACCTATGTGCTTAACGCAACAGCTCAATATGAAGCATTATTTTTAATTAACAAATTGCTTGCGGACCTATAGTTCTATCATATTGTTACTCTAGCTAAGGTTAGGAAATTGTCTGAAGGAAATAAATTTGAAGCAATTCAGGCACAGGTAAATAGCCTGTTATTATCTATCAACCATTATCATTATAGTCACTTCTGAAAAATCATGGGTTTCCCATGGTTCATTAAATCTGTTTTACTCCCCCAAATAAATAGGCTACTTTGAGATGTCAGCTGTGAAGTCTGAAACAACCCCAGGCAGAAGGATTCATTCCACTAAGAAAGCTGGCAATCAGCAACATGAAAGACCTTCCAGAAAATGTCTTATACAAAATTCATGGTTTTATTAATTCATAACGTTAAATGTACTTAGCAACTAACTAGTTGCAGGATTTCATCAAGATGCGCATTCATAAACAAAAAGAAGGCATTAGCTTTTCTTTAACAACTTTGTTCTTTCAGAAAAATGTTAACATTCTCAAAATGGAAATATTTTATTTCAGCAGGTCTGTCTGGCGAGTTGGCAGAAAAAGTTATCAAACTGGCCAGCATGATGCTTCTACCAAGACTTATCAACAACTCAAAAACAACAAAAAAATAACATTATGGAATCGGAAAAAGAAAGGAGCAAGGGACCTTGTGGTATGCTCCCTACAGCCAGGGGCTTGTCCTGCCTTTGCCACAAACAGATTTTAGACAGCCCGGGCTGGTTAATATGTTCTTGAGAAGTAGTTCTTGAGAAGGCACTTAGATGATGGTATATTGTATTTATGTGCTGCTATATTACTACAGGAATGCTGTGAAGAAGGGCAGTAGAGAGAAAGGCTGGTCCTGGTGACTACTCTGGTTTGAAGGGGAACACTCTAGCAAGAAGGGAGGAGTAGAAACCCAACCTTCTCTAATAACATCCAAGCAAGCCAGATTGCTGATCCATCCAGAAGGCAGGGCAGGGCAAGTGGTGGGAGAAGAGGAAGGCAGGAAAAAGCCTGAAGGAGGGGGGACTGAAGGACTCCTGAAGGGAGCAAGAGGATACCTGCAGACAAGGGCACACCTACGCCAAGTTTCAGAAACAACAGAAAGAAAGTGACCTTCTTGAGGACACCAAAGAGAAATCAGAGGAGAAGACACTTTCTCTCAAGCTCAGAAACACCAAAAGTTGCTAAATATGAAAGGAAGCCTTGAGAAAAGGGCCTGTTTTTCTCAAGATGTATGTCAGCTTTCCAGCTTTTTATGTTTTATTCCTCACTTTGTAGGTTCTGAGATTCCTTACTTAGATGGTTATCTTGTTTTACTGTGTGTGAGGTTTTTGGATATTTTTCCCTAATAAATCTTAATTTAAGAGGCTGCAAAACCATTAACCTGGTGTTGACAGGAAGGATTTACCTTCTATTGCGTGGCTGTTCTGGTGCAGGGATTGTGGTCAGTTATCCCTACACCACCTGTTGCAGCTGTCAGTACTGTCAAATCCTACGAAAGTAGAGGATAGCTAATGAATTAAGTTGAAACACCAAAGAACAGCTGCACAGGACAAAGAAGAGATAGCTCTTCCTCCTTTTCTCTCTCTCCACAACACCAAAATCTGGGAGTATATAGCTTGGATATTTGTGATCCTGTGGAGCTGAGTGACACTACATAACCTTCCAAAGGCAAAATCTAGCTGGCCTTGGATGTGAACATACAGTAGAAAAGTGATGGAGAGATAAGGGGCAGGAAATGGTTGTTAGAAATCATCAAAGCTGAAAGCTTTCTGTGACCTACCTGAGAGTATAATGGTCAAAGATTCATGTTGATGTGTATCCTCATTATGGCCAATATGATGGCCCTTATGCACACTCCTCAGCAAAGCATAAACCTGTCCATTACCAAACATTGCCCGTACTGCAGCCTGTGCTCCAAACTGGCCAATGTCAGGATATTGAAAATGCTTTTTTTTTTTTTTTTTCCCAGTGCAACAGGGTGTATGTGGGATATGTACAGTGTATTAGATTGGTTTCCAGCCACCTGCCAGAATTTGATGGCAGGAAATTTGCACAGCTCTTGTTGCAACCAAGTGACAGATAATAAGAGAAAGGTGCCATTGTTGGAACTATCAGTATCAGATTTTCTAATACAGCCGTGTTGTAATGAGATCATACACATTGCTCAAGCTGCAATCAGAACTTCCACTGAAGGAATGAGCCTGGATGATAATAAAAGCAGAAAGCATTTTAAGTAAATAGAATTTCCCAGATACTGCATAATGTTGTTTGTTATTGCTATCTTTTATGAGCCTTAAGAAATATATTGTATAAGAATGATTTCCTTCAATATAAGCTGTTATCATGGAGGTCTCCTATGTCAATTCTTATTTAAAATATATTTCCTTACGGTCTCGATATTATGAAAGCATAAATTAATGCGACCTCTTTGCTTCCATCCCATGTTCTTATAAAGCCTCGCTGTAGCTCTCCAAAGAACAGTTACTTGTTGCTTTGTAGCCTAAAACACTCCAAATAATAAGATCCATTTTGGCAGTAAAAATTCATTTTATGTACAGCTTTTGCAGCCCCTGAAAAGCCAAGGTCTTTCAAAGAACATCGCACAGAGCCTTTTTTTCTGAGCTCAAGTGAGAGTGAAGAAGAATGTAGATGATCTCCCCCTCTGCTCTCCTAATGGAAAACCTCCATGAGCCCAAACAAGTGCTGCTTCTTTTGAAGAGCTTGTGGGAGCATAAACAGGGAGCCTGACAGTGCTACCAGACAGTGTAGCAACAACGGCCTGGCAAATGCAGAAGTAAGGGAGGGCAGATTATTTCCATGAGATATAGTACATTATTTCCCTCTTGCCTAAAGCTTGCCATTGGCAAAAAGACAAAGCCAAAACAAACTCCTACAGTGAAATGCTGAATTCCTGATTAACATTCCCCCTATTAAGACCGTTTTCCTGTTTTGCACAGTTTGCTTTTTATTTTTATATGTGTTTATTATTGTTGGCAGCATCTAACAAGTACCATTTAATTGTTTCATCCATATCAATTTCTGACCACTGGATCTTATTATGCTGTTTTCTGCTAGTATAAAAGATCTGCATGGTTTCAAAATTTCTTCCTTAGGTAGTTCAAAATCTTGTTTATGGGCAAAGAGGAAACATGACGTATATAAAACCAAAAATTTATTGTTAGTATAATTGAAATCCTAACAGTCTAATCCAAGGATCATTATTAGCCCAGGTATAATTATTACAGAAAGAAAGAGAATACATCTATACAGAAAATGCTTCAGTAATAATAACAGTAATACAGCTACATTTTTTACTCACACACTTACTTTCAACCCCTTTTCCTTGTGTTAAGCTCACCCTTTTGCTGCTTCTCTTAATCCTGACAGCAGGGATTTCATCCTAGTGTTGGTTTTAATGGTGAGTTGTCAGCATCTGAAGTCTTTTGCTGGAAGGAATACGATGTTCATGTTGATGGTTTCCTTTTTTTGTCTCTCTAGGATTTACTTGGGGTCACTTTCATATGTTCGCTAACAAGCTTTTACATCTAGCTTTTATTTCAGTGGTCTGTACTTCCACGTTATAGCTAAATTTACTCTATAAGGTGGATTCACATATGTTAAACACTATTTCTTTGTTAGCTTTGCAATCCTAAAAACCTGCAGTCCATCTCTAGGTCTTCATTTCTTTAACATCACTGGTGAGCTGTTTACAGCCATGGGGTCTCCACTGCCAAGCCTGTGCCCCATATCTTATCACCCCATGCCTGTGCTCCTGCACCCTTTGTCTCCGTTTCTCCAGGCCACTGTTATCCTGCCAAGGCCTGTGTTTGTGTGTGCTGCATCACTCTGCTAGACTTGTAAAACCAGGGTGGTACCACACAGAGAGAAACAAAAGCAAAGCAAACCAACCATGAAGTCCTAATCAGTTAGAGAAATTGCTGGCACAAGTAACCCAACTAAAACAAGGCTGCAGGCAGGTCAAGGAAAGTTCAGATAGAGCAAGCCCTGACATCTTGCAATCTCACTGCAAAGCTTATGGCCTGTTACCAGCAGTGGCAACACTGCATTACAGATCAACACGATCACAGCAGGTTCTTGTATAATGTCTTTTCACCTTTCTTAGAGTTATAAAACAGACATCTTCTTTAGGTTTTTACTGTAAAACATGAATTTCAGCACTCTAAGTAATTTTGTACTAAGTACCCTGCTTTCTTTTGTGATCTACAGTAAAATTTTATATCACAGTGATAACAAAATAGTTATATAACATCACATGTATAGGTTAATGAAATTCATCACACAGGGCAAGGTATTAAATTTTCTGGCTCTCACCTGTTCAGGCAGTGCTTCATGCTCATTTAGCCTCTAGCATTTTTAATTCTATCACCTAACATGGCTCAAAATAAACCTAGAAGCTCTAATATACAGAGAAAAAGAAAAAGTTGGTAGGTTCAGAGCCTTGTGTAAGCAAAGGCAACCACTGTTGGGACTGTCATGTATGCTTTATTTTAAAAAGCATCACATGTCCAAACCCTATCACTGGATTACCCAGCATACATTCACCACCACTAGATTTAATGAAATATTATAGCTTTATTTCCTAAGGAATGGCATTTGAGATCATGGTATCTCTACGAATATATTATTTTTGCCTGTTTCCTCATCCTTCCAGAAAGGTTTTCGTACCATTTCTTGCATCTTGTCTAATTCAACACAGGGGTAAGACCTCTCAGAAAATGTTGATTTCCTGCTGAGGGAATCATAAGTTCAATCATTATCAGCTACAAGAAAATCCCATAGACAACCAAGATGCAAGTCTGCATCTCACTGGTCTTCAATGGGCTGCTGGTCATGGAAACTAGTTAGCAGCTTGCTGGACAGGGTTCAGCACTAACCATTGCAATAATTTTGTCCAGGTAAAAAAATAAAAAAAATAAAAATTTGCTATGTAGATGAGAATAAATAGGGATAAGATAAGGGGTTTTTAAGACCCTTATAAGTTCCTGTCTTCAGTCTTCTTGCCACAGCATTCCCAGCACAGGACCATAATTTTTCCCTGACTCCACTTGCATCATCCAAGAAGGTGCAGAAGAGCTGCTGCACTGTATAACAGCTGGGGGCAGAACATCTGGAATGATCCCTACTGCATCAGCAATCCCGTGCTGCAAATCTGCTCCTGTCACTGTGTCACACAGAAAATATAACGGAGATGAGGCAAAAGAAGAGGCAAAGGAGTGCTCCTCAACCACCTGTCCCCTCTGGTATTCATACTGGGAGCTTTCTACTAATTTTCCATTTTTTTGCTACCATTAGTACATAGTGAAAGCACAGAGACAGTTGCAAACAACAGAACCATGAATGGGAATGGAAATTGAGATTTATACCACTTAAGCATCAAGTCAGATCAAAAAGGACTGGTGCCAAAAAAGATAGCATTACCAAGAACACAATCTACAGTAGGAATATCTTTAGGGCTTTGCTGGTGTTACCAAAAATACGACATTTTTGCAAAGTCCCTTAGTGCAGGCAAGTCTTGTGAGAGACAGAAGTTGTCTCCTTGAAACATTAAAAACAAAATTTCTTAAATTCATATCTAGGAAAGAATATATACAGGCATGGTGGATTCATTGGTTCTAAGTAACTCTTCTGTTTACTTGTGTTTTTTTTTTTTTTTTTTTTTTGCTTCCACCTAATTTCTGCTAATTTTGTAAATTGTAAGTTTTCATTGAAAACATTCCTTTCCTCTGTTGTAAATGCTATCAAATTCCTTGGAAGGAAGGAGCTATATAAGTGCAAATAATATAGTGAGGAAAATTGAAACTGCTGATTGGATCAGAGTGAGAAATACCAGTTATTATTCTGCTGCTGCTATTTTACTTCAGCAAGATCTAGACAACCCAGCCAGAGAAGAAGGACAATACTACAAGGTGCTGTCTACATAAACTGTGAGCAGCAGCTTCTGTCTTGATAAATTTACGATTATCCATGCCATTTATCTCAATGAGATGTGAACTTTTAAGTTTGCATGGTCCATTAGGGCCTCAAGTGAGCAAGACATTTAAGCATGTGCTTAAATCCATCTATATTCCTAAAAACAATTAAGCACATGCTTAGTTTTATTGATGGATGCTGTGCTGAGGCCAATAAAGCTGAACTACCATTAAACTCAGACAATGTCCCCTTTCTTTTTCCTTCAAAAAACCAAAAACAAACAACCAAACCAAAAAAAAAAAAAAAACCAACAACAACAACAAAAAAAAAACAAAAAAACAAAAAAAAAATAAAAACAAAACAAAAAAGAACCCAGGAAGTTAGGAAGTTATATGCAAGAGCTCATGTTAGTGCAGAATAAAGCTTTTCAATTTCCATGTGCAAATATCAGGAGTTGAAATAGTGAGGATTAATTGTAATAACATTAACCTATCTAGCAAACTAATACATGAGGAGGCAGAAGGGTTAATCCATAAAGGCTAACTTTTGTCTAGTGAGAGAGGGCAATCTGGTGTGGCAAAATAAGGCTTCTGCCTCTTCAGCTACAACAGACGCAGCAGAGGAAGATTAACACGCCTAGCATAAAGCTAGCAGTCATTCACTGCTTGTGTAACTAGATCCAGATTTCAACAGTCTCCCACAGCAGACAGTATAAAAGCACAAAGTGGATTAGCTAATGTTACATTTCTTATCCTGGCTTCTGTGCATTTTCATCTGCAGTTTTAATTGTTCCATTAATAGTGCCATAGATGCCTTTATTTTGTTTTCTAAGCATTGCTATCATAAGACCAACAAAAGCTATAAAGCTATTTCACACTGTGATACATATGATGCCTATTGATGTCAAAATTAAAGGTTTCTGAAGAAACAGTGCTGCAACCTTATTATTAGTTCACTAATTGTTCATCCAATTTGGACTTTGTGTGACATTTCATAATGTATTCCATTTCACCCTCTCTACTACCCTAGACAGGGCTGCTAAGTACTTTGAAAGCTTGAAAGAGGTCTTTCTATTTAAGAGAGCAAAGGTGACGTGCAGGCATTCCTTAATAACATAGGTCTGAATCAACATAAAGTAGTTAGAAATGAAGCAGGGGTGTTTTTAAAAGGAAGTTCATAGAGAGCTGATTTTAGCAAAGCTAACTCTGATATTTGAAAACACGGAAAAGAACCTCACAACACTACGGAATTTAAACAAAGAGACAAACACTGCAGCTTAACCCAGCAGGTCATGGGAATGGTAGGTAGAGTTTGGCCCATCCCTGAAGGACTCATTTTGACCCATATTAACTAATTCATCTAGGGGACTCAGTACAACACCCTTAGAAAAACAGAGTATATATTTAGTAAGTGAACAGACATAAAAACACCACAAAGCTTGTGCTAAGCTTGTACTACTCTATACGGCTGTTAGAGCAACGTTGGCCTGGGGCACATGACAAGTGGTAGAACAAGAAGATAAAGAGGCCAGCAATATATTCACAGATACTAAAATTATACTTCTGGAAAGAATTATGTGTTCCCTTCATAAACGTACACACTGGCAAAAAGATAATGATTTCTTTTAAAGCAGTAAAATGATGGGATTTTTTTTCAGGAGACAACTATAATAAAAGGGACACTTTTAGTAGCATTTGTGCTTGCAACTCAGCACATTTGTTAAAGATGAGGGGAACATGCTTCCTTACCTCTCTCCTCACCCTGCCTTATTGCTAACTTTCAGTGTCATACACAGGTTCCTCTCCATTTCCCAACCACAAAGTAAATTGATCCAGATATGCACATGTACTTGACTCTCCTTACAAATGCTGCGTGTCCTTGGCAGCAGAAGTTTGTGCTGGCAGCCTGTGGGAGCACACTTGTACATTGTGGTAGACATTTCCTCTCGGGGAACTGGGAGAGCTCTCACAATTCCCCATGTGCAGCATGCAAGATTTTGCAGTTTTGCAGTTTGCAATGTGGCAATTCTTCCCGGGGGAGCTGGGAGAGATCTCATGTTTCCCTTTGCAAGAATGAGTTAAATATCTGCTAGGTCACAGAGAAAGCAAGTGTGCTGCAGAAGATGGACCGGGCCAAAAAAACAAAGAGAAGTTCCCTTGCTTTTGAGATTGTTTATCCAATGTCTGCTTATTGTAAAACGTATAAAGCACTGAAATGGTCCTGGGAGGAACATTTGTTTTCCTCTCCATTGGGTGACTGCCCAGACAACAAGGCTGTTGTGTGAAAAGTGAGTCCTCCTCTGCCTTTGGCCATGTTTTAAAAGAAAATAACTGTTGCCTCTGTGTCCTCTATATATCTTCCAAAACCCTTACAGGTCAGCCATCTTGTGAGGGCAGTTTGAAGAAGGTGTTTTTTTGGGGTTGTTCCACCTGCTGTGAGCTTTGCTATGAACCACTGAGGAATGGAGCGGTCCTTTATATACCTCCAGGGATGTGAGAAGGTTGCAGATGGTGTTCAGACAACTTCAGAATTAGGACGCTAATCAGTGGGAGTGTTCCAGCATTGCAGCTGTGGTTTTGAATGTGGCTTTGGATCCTGTCCCTGAACCTGCAGGTAGGCAGAAGTTCTGCAACAGAGCTCTCCTCACTATGTCTTACTGCAGGAACCTTCAGCCTTTGCCACAGGCTCTCAGCTTTCTTCTTTTCTCTTTTATATGTATCTGAAAGTGTCCTAAAAACATATACCTTCAATCTTCTTTGAGTCATCAAAGAGTCTAAAACAACACTCCTGAGAGCCCGGGGACAGAATTGATTCTGTTCCACCATGAAATTTGACATTTTGCTAAGGTACCACATGAGTCAGTGTTTTACTGCAGATTTAATTATTTTGCTGCTATCAGAAGTCCACATGTGTTTTAATTTTGTAAGGCCCGTTCCTTAGTGAGACTGCATGTAGCTGCCTCTTGCTCTGCAGTTTTCCTCACAAAAGGGGAATTCATTGATTGCTATGGGGGGAGGAGAACCAAAGCTGTATCATGTAGTCTAGAAAACAGCTGAGAGCGCAGAAAGAAGAAATGGCTTTCCACTAACCATATTTGCCTGTTGGTGAGAGAAATGATGTGATAGCATAAAGTAGGGTGATTAAATTCTTTGTATAGGGATGCAAGGCCTGGCAAGCAGAAGAAAAATACTCCTTCACATCTGCTATGCCCGCTGGAAAGTGAGAACAAAGAAAAATCCTATATAATCTTTCCCATTACCTTGTATGCCTATACCCTTATAACACTTAGATTCTATTACTGCTATTTCTCCCGTGCACACAGACTTTGTTCCTTTGATCTTGGTGGACTTCTGTTCTTTGGATGAATTTTTCCCTGAGTGATAAAAGGCCCGTGTGTTTCTGAGAGTATGATTTCATGCATGCCACTTGAGAACAGGTGCTAAATAATATTTATGACCTCAAAGGGGAAGTTTGATTCTGATAAAGGTGTGAATTGGAAGAATGACCTTAAAGATATCACCAGGATCATTAAGGGCTAGATCTGCAGCCAGTTAAGAAGAGTGTAGGAGCAGAGGCTTCTATTAAGCTGCGCTGGTGTTTGCCACCTGTGGATCTGGTCCAAGGTCAGGAAGGGAGAATCAGGGCAATAATTAGACATTCTGTTTTGCAATTAGAAACCACTGATGAAGTAATGAAAAGCTTTCCAGACCATCACTTACTCTATGATTGGGATTTTTTTAATTAGTTCTTAAAATCAATTCCGTTTAAGTGACTAACTAGACAGTCACTATTAAGCTTGGGAAGTGCAGACAGGCTGGGGTAACCAAAACAAACAGGATTGAATTGATTTTCATATTAATAGGAGAGTTCATTCTGCAGAGAAAAGGTTAATTTGCTTTTCAGCGAGTTTATGAAGGGAGTGTTAGTGTCTAGAGTGATAATTTATAGCTAAATCATATGTTTAAAGGCAAAAGTAATTACACAAAAGCTAGGAACAGCATTTACAGTATTATGTAACAAAACTGTCAACAACATTCTGTGTGCTTTCCTTTTCCCCCGAGCACGAGGATTTGAGAAACAAGACAGCATGATAGCACTGCTGACATGATAGCATTGTAGTCTTATTTTTTTCTACCCAACAGAGAGCTTAACAAATGCAGAACCAGAGACAACTTTGTCCCACCCAGCTCTAATGCTGCTTGTTCTGGTATTCTGAAAGTACTCCTGAAATACACTTGGCTTTTGTTGGGCTTGACTTCCCCGTGAGAGTGCTTTCTGCAAGTACTAAATTTTCACCGGGTTAGCATACTAATTCTTGAGATTGGAGGCTTTTCAGAGATGTAAGCAAACCAATTTATGCCTGAGATGATGACTTGACATGCATAAATACATCGTGAATGTCGACTGATTTTTTTTTTTTTTTTTTTTTACTATTTTAACTGAAAAGAAACTGTGATTATTTGGGCAACAGGATATGAGATGTGCTAACTTGTTTCTTTCATACATCTAGGTTTAATAGTTGGAATTTTGGCTAGCCACCTGCAGGGTTAAGTTCCAATAACAGAGGTAACTGTGCTATCGGGTTAATAACCACTGAGAGTAATTTGACTTGAAGGAAGTGTGTGAATGGCATAGTTACTTTGAAGGAGACATTAATACAGTTAGGAAATGTTTCCAATGGTTTTGTACTGATGTGGGAGAGAAGCAGTGACAGCATATTGCCCATCCTACTTTTAATGATATATTAAAGTCTTAAACAAACATGCAAACCTAGACAAGCTCAACAAATAAATACCTAGCAAAGTCTGTCCACCAGAAGTTTTGAAATAAAAAATGCTAATTCCTAAAATGGTGATTTTTGCTACACCTGCCATAATCTGGATGATAGTGGAGTGAGAAGCCAAAACCAGACTGACACCTGAAGGACCAGGCTTTAAAATTCTATTCCTTTTTCGGTGAGTGCCTGAACTTGTGGATTTCTGAGGGAAAATCCCAAGAAAATAAGAGATCCACTCAAAACATATCATTTAGCGGTACCTGAAATAATTAACCATGCAATAATATTAAACCTGTCTTTCTTGTTCCAGTAAATTCTCTTAAAAAAACTCTGAACTCCAATTTGTCTTTTAAAGTCAGATAGAAACCTTCTTCACTGTGAAAAGTGTTATGGTCACAAAGTCAGCTGTGGTGTACATCAATCGATATTAATGATATTATTTCATGGATAAATGAAGCCTGTTTGAGTTTAAAGTAACTGTTCAGGTTCTATGTGTCATTTACTGTTTCATATTGCAGTGGCTGTCACTTTAATCAGAGACATATTCAATATTATTTTTTTCAATGTAGTGCTGTTTTCCCTTTGTCCACAGTTGCCTGAAGGATTCAGATAAATAACTGCAATCACTGTCACTGAAAGTTACCCATGCACTTCAAGGCCTCAGCCCTATAAACATGAGTTGTCCCCTCAGACTGAACAAATTTTTGTTTTACACACAGGAAGTTTCTCAGTCAGATAGGTGCTGGAAAGATCAAGACCTGAAACATCACATTCATTCAGAGGAGACCATATACCTACATTGCCTAGTTTATCCAAAAGGAAAACAATGTGCAAAGCACCTATGCCATTAGTGGGTTTTATTTTAGGTTGTGGTTAGCAGAGGGGGTTTTGCAAAGCAGAAGTGGGTCAGCAAAACATGTGTATGCAGCAATGAATATCTCAATCTTAACAGTGATGACAACATATTATATGAAGAGTGGTAGGCAGTACAACAAAGACACAGTGGATTTGTCCAGCTTTAGTAGGATATGATTGGCATTTAATCAGAAGGGAAACCACAGCAGATCAATAACAAGTGTTTGAACATCAGGTTTCACTCGCAGCTCATACCTGAATCAATTACTGGCAACCTGCATGATTGATACACCATTTTTGTCACTGGTACCTTTCTGTTCCTGCCAAATTATCACTATTTTCACTGTGAAGGAGATGGTAAAACTCTATGCCTGATATAACAGAAGAATTTGAAACAGCTCATAGCTAATAAGAAAACCAACAACCTCTACTTAGCATCATGGCAGGACTGAAAAATATTTAAGGAAGCAGAAATAGTTGAGCCAACATATAACACTGCAGAAGCAGGTTTTTCAAGGATGTTTTTATACTTGTTATTAGTTTAGTTTTAATGCAGCAATGCCCATGAGCTTCAGTCATGGACAAGGATAACAAAGAACAAAAACAAACAGACAAAAAGCCAAGTAGTTTTAAATTGCACCAGACAATCCTATTTGTGTGCAGAACAACAGATCTGCACAAAACAGGGTTCCATTTTCAATACTGAGAGCAATTTTTCTACTGCAAAGGAACTAGTGGCATTCCTGCAGGGACTTTTTACAAAACTTGATAATAAAAACTAACCGCCTTTTGAGTAGTTGGTGCTATCCCCCAGAAGAACCTTCACTTTTCTTTATACCAATAACCAAGTTTTGCAGTTTGAAGCTGAACTTTGCAAAATCTCACAGCTAAATTCCAGGATAATGTCTGAACTTCACAAAGCTGGAGGAGACAATGAAACCATTGTCAATCCTAATCAGCTCTTGACACTTCTGAAGAGGGAAGGCATGTTTCAGGAGATGATCTGAGGCTGGTTTATACAGGGATGCTTCAGACTAGAACCCTTTTAGAAAGGTCCCTGATGCTCCTGAAGCAATGGGACAAAAAGAGAGTACTCCTGCACATTATAAACACCTTTGGCTGACATACAAAAGTGCATACAGGTGTTTTCACAGGCTATAAAATAGGAGTTCAAATTGACCAAAAAATATATAAAACCTGTAATCTTCAGGATGCTATCTGCAGTAAAGATTATGTATTACAGATCGCAAACTATGTTAAAAAAAATACCTTTGCTGTGGCAAAAGAATTGTTGCACCTTCCGTAATTCCAAGCTCACATGCAGGCATGATAAAATCTTAACAACATGCCATTAAATACACCTTTACAACATCCCTTCCGCCTCAGCTAGATATATCTGTGAATCCTCCCTTAGCGGGGGAGATTAAATAAACTCCCTGGACAACTGAAAAGAATTAAAGCATGACCTGATAGTTTCTCTGCTTTACAATAATATTGTCTGTTGGTTTGTGCTGTATCCAAGATACTGTTCTCTGATCCACCCTCAGAAAACAGATATTGATGGTTTTAGCTGATTAGCATCTGTATACCATTTGGCATTTTAGTCTCAAAACATATTTTACCAAATGTTGCAGCAGGTGGTTCCTAGACTTGCGCACACTGATGCTCAGTACAAATATTTCCTTGCATCACCTAGCAAATGCCTGGACTTTTTCTTCTGTCTCAAACTAACAGAAATAGTGTTGATTTTGGCCAGTGGAGTCCAACCTTTTGACTGAGACATGGCTTGCACCCTGTATGGAGGTATGGGAGGGTTGTCTGATCATCCCTATCTTCCATTACAGGACAGGACATCAGCTGCTAGCTGGTAAAAATGCAGGTACTCCTACACTCCAAACACATCCAGTAATGTTGGGTATGCATCTGGACAGGTGACAGGACAGGGAAGGATGCTTGTGTTATATACTATAACGTATATAGCTTCTCCTTATACATGATCACACTTGCACCCGTCACACAACCAGGATACTCAAATTTTAGTCAAGCACCAGATGCACTTCAGGTTATGTAAGAAGGGAGAGGCTGTGAGGGTCCCTCAGGAAAAAGGGCAGAGGAGAGCAGCACACAGAGTAACTCACGTGGTCTGTAGCCTGCTTCCTGCCCTGAGATGCCTTTAGGAATATGTTTGCTACCCATTGTTTATTTAGTAAAGCAGTGCTTCAGAACTTTCAGTCATCTAAGCTTTCTGTCAAAATTCCTTGGAATTCTTTTAAACCGTATTTTATTGCCAAAACCAGAGTATATTGGCAGTAAGTGAAAAGAATAGGTAACTGTGATGCATCTCACAAGATCAATCACTAATGTTCAAGGTTTGTGGCTTGAAAGGGAAGACACAAAGCTGAGGGAGCCAAGTAGAGGTTTCAAGAAAACATAAAAGTTTTCTTGAATTAACATCTATTGCCTTTCTTATTGTAAACAGACAGCTCAATCAAACAAAAATGAGGAAGAGCAGCAGTTTTCACAATTAGGAATA
>VXAA01005665.1:1536242-1547544 GCA_013399115.1 Anseranas semipalmata
CCCCGTGACAAGCTGTAGAGAAGAAAACCAGTGAGACTGTCCTCAGAGATTGTTCCTCCTCAACCCATGGAAAATGGATAGAAATTTCAGGAAATAACTCTCAGTCAACAGCAACTATTCAATTCCCTCCAGCCCTCTGGATGTAGCCGAAGCTGCAGTCACCCGCTGACACATCTCTAGACCATCTCAGTAGGAGCTGAGCGCCATCAGGACAAAGATGGATGTCATCGTCTTGAGTGGCCCAGGTCCCGCACTGACCACAGGGCAGCTGAGGAGTGACTGTGGCACTGCTGACCCCCCCACGCCATGCCACCCCTCGGCCCCAGGCCTCCAGAGAGACCCAGGGCTAAGGGTGAAAGAGAAAACAGCTGTGAAGTTTTGGCTTCTGCTTGTTTTCAGTTTATGACCAAGATGTCCTGTTCCAGCTTCAGGTCACACAGCGCGAGCCTGCCATGCCATGCAGATGGCATCTGTGTGGAAAGCAGTGAAAACAGGATAAATTAGCTAGAAAGTGTGTAATGGCATAACAAAGGTGAAGAAGTACAATCATGGTTGTATAAGAATAGTATATGTTTTAGTAGGTATAACAATTAATTAAGGCTGCTATGAAAATACATAAATTCTCCTTTTCTTTCTTTCTTTCCTTTTTTTTTTTTTTTTTTTCTTTTTCTTGTTCATTTTCATTAACTTTCACTGGCCTGGGAGTCATTCCTGTGCACATTTCCAAATACCATAAAGTGATTTATGGACCACTGGAAATGGTTTTAGATATTCAGGCCCATGTTGCAACAAACTTCAAGCTGATGGCTGAACTATAACTTCGGAATCCAATTTAAATTGGCCATTTTAGGACAAAGCTACACACATTTTTTTTATTGCAAATTGATAGAGGAGACATTCTCTGTTGTAAAACAAATCGTATTTTGTTTATCTAGCATTTAAATGTCCAGTGCTAAAGCAATACACAACAACAACAACAACAAAGAACTGCAGTAATGAATAAGACAAATTCCAAGTCAGTTTGATGCTTTCCTCCAGCATGGTGATTTTCAACCTTTTCTCCATTTTCAGACACCTCCTAGCCTTTTGCTGCAAACTGCTCCCATTTTAATTCATCTTTCTTAGATCTGGCTGATTAAAATTGGAGAGAGTATTACAGATGAGGTCTCAGCAGTACCTCGTAAAATGGCATGAACTCTCCCTCATCTCTACTGAAAATACCCTGTCAGAGGCATTTTTTGATTGCCATTGCCTTTTCACAGCACTGGTGGCTCTCAGTTGTCCCATGGCCAATACAGCCAGATCCTTCTCAGCGTCAGTCATCCCTAGCTAATGAGCTCCCAGTATAAAGCAAAAAAGCGATAATAGTCCCCAAGCCCAAGACCATTTATACTCTATGCTATAAAATTTAAGGCCTTCCGGGTGGTGAATGCTACAGACGTCTCGAAATTTCATTTTGATAATCTTCAACTTGTCTTGCCACCGGCTTTTAATGCCGGCGTGCAGGTGTCACATCTTTGTCCTCCAGCTCTCTCCCTGGTCATGTAATACACACACTTTTATTTGAAGGAAGCCCAAGTAAGTGAAACTCTATGGCCTTGACTTTTATTCTCAGCACCCCATGCAGGTTTTCTGAAAAGAACTGTTATAAAGATTTTTCAAAGAAATTGGGGTCACCTGCTGCAGTGAACTGAACATAATTGGGAAGTACTGTAGATATCCTCTGTTTGGAAATGCATTGCGTGTGGATGATGGCTAGTTCAGTTTTGTATGAGTTTCTGGCTTCGCATGCTATTTTTAAGAGCTGTAAATGGAGCAGGTCCTGCCCCCGCATCCACCCTCTCCTCCTACTCACTGATTTTTCATCTTAAATTAAATTGGCTACAAATACTGTAACAAATAATTTTCTATCTACGCTATAAGAAGATAGGCACAGACAGAAGTTCAGGCACATGCAGCATGTAGCATCTTTACAAGATAAGATCAGCAGTGCGGCTTTCTGTCACAGAGTTTGCCTTTAAAAATTGTAATCAGCAGCTTAGCATGTTTATCACCCACTAAGAGGGATACACTTACCACAGCCTGTGAAGAGAGATGGCTGTGATAAAAGATCACCTTCATGTTTATCAGAACCTTTTAATTGCCCACAGCATGTGGCCCTTGAAGATCTAAACTGTGGCCCTTACAGGCATTTGCACTGAGAAAGAAAGGTGTCGCTATCCTTAGAAAAGACATTCTCAGAGTCCCACGTTATAAAGGAAGCATCTCCTTCAGCCCAAATTTAAAAAGGGAACAGAGAGGTGTCTGGCTTTGCCAGCTTCCTTTGCCCACACAGGTGAGAGAAGTTAGAAAGCAAATATCCCTTTCATGGTGGCTGTTGTTGTTTTTTGTTTTTGCATTACAGAAATTAATAGAGCAGCCCTGGCTGCTTCATTTGTTGTGCTTGAATCAGGAAGCTGCATGCAGCAGACAAAGACTCCTCTCTTATCTCCCCCAGCCTTTCATGGCTGCCAGCCCCAGAACTGGTCACAGAAGCTGAGAACTGACAGGTAGTTACAACCTGCTGATTCAGCCCAAGCTCAAGCTTTTTTGATTTGCACCAGATAATGACTTTTGTAGGGTCAGACACCAGCTAGAAATGGGATGCTTCAAACTCCACAAGTAAATGCATTCCTTCTGCTGCTTCATGCAGCAAAAAGCAGAATGTGAGAACCTCTCTTGAAGTGCAGAGAGTAGCTCATGACCTCTTTAGAGCAAAATGTTCAACACACAGGTTGAGAAGATTGAGTATTATCGCTGTAAACCAGACCTTTCAAACGGTGGTCAATTTTTTATAGCTCTTCCCTGAATTCCTGTCACTTCATCTGTCTTCCATCACAGATCTCAGGACCATTTGTCCATTTGGCCCAAGCAGTCAAGCAAAACTTGCAGGATCTTACTGTCTGTTTCAACCAAGAGAACTTGATGAGGACATCATATAACTTGTAGCTAACTGTGCTCCTTCAAAGGAATGCGCAAAGTCTCCCTTTTTACCACTTTATGAGGAATTCAAAAACATACACTCATCCCATTGTTTTCAGAATGCTTTTCTCCTTCCAAAAGAGCCCCCCATGAACTTTTCTTTGGCTGGACTTACCAGGACCATGCTACCTGACATACTTGAGTTGTGCTGGAACTATCATTACTGTCTGTCTACAGCATGTGTTTGCATGTCCCCTGCACACTCTCACCCGGTATGGTATTCAAATGTAAGTCTGTTGTTCTGACCAGCTGGGTTCGAACTGAAGGCATCTTTGTCACAGATGAGCGTTATTTTCTGAGGTTCAGAGATGGCTGTCTGCTTTCAGGAGCTCTAGAACTTCCTGAAGACAATGATTTTTTTTTTTTTCCCAACAATTTGCCCCAGTCTGCAACAACATGTCAGGTGCATCTACTCAAAGCCACACAGCAAGTTAACAGTAATCCCTGGCTCTGAATCACGACTCTCCTCCACACTGCAGCCAGCTTGCAAGACGCACTCCTAGCAATTTTGCTGTCAACGTTGCTTCTTGCAGAATGCAGACTGATTCTACGTAACAAGAAGGTAATTCTGTATCTAATCCACTTATTTGCTTTTTTTCCTGGGGAGTAACTGGACAATTCAACACAAAGGCTCTTAGTGAAATCCCATGCCAATCGTTGTAAAAGTGTTCTCAGGAAAAAGTATTCCTTTGCTTTTTCTGACAAAAAATGTGTATGTACTCACCATCTATCTGCCCTTCAGTTGTTGGCATTCTCTACTATGTCAGCCTGGCAAAATACAGGTGGAACTACAGCAGATGGCAGCTTATACCTGAAAGCTTAATCTAAATAACAGAAGTAACATAAGGCACCTTCTTCAGAAAAAGCAGATTTTTCCTCATGGTGTAGAATACGAAAATGTCTGGATACGAAATGTTATGAATCCAGCAATAACATAACTCCCCTGATAATGACAATGGTTTGAATATTTTTTATTTGAATAGCTCTGCCTGCATTACCAATATCTATGTTGTTGCTTGGTAACTATTTTCCTGTAACTATCTCCTATACCAGGAGACTGAAAAACACTTTTTCAAAACTAAATTCCAATTCTGATACTATTAAGTCTTGCATTTTAGTGGCTTCAGTCTGTTTTCTGTATTGCTGTCCAGATACAGCAATATTCTTGTAAATGTTCTTACGTGGCTTGAGCATTTTTTTTTCTTCTTTCATTGACTACATTAGAGAAGATTCCAAGCGAGTTTACAAGTAAATATTTTATACTCCCTCCTTGGAAATAGGTTGATGCTGTAAAAAGAGTCAGTGAAACAGTAAAGTGAGAAAGCAGGTGAGCTCAGACACCAGCTGCATAATTCAGGATGAGTTTAATGATGTAAGTAGAAATCAATTTTAAATTATTAGTGGGCAGAAATAAAATTACAACATAAAGTAGAAACACAAATGATATTAAAGAGTAGCATGGTGCAGAGATGAATATGTTTAGATATTAGTCACACTTCCATGTATAAATTTTGCTGGTGGTGCAGTGCCTGCATTCACATATTTTCCAGAAGCTGCATTGTGTGGTCATGAAGATAAAGGAATATAATAATAGTAATAACAACAATAATAAATGTAACACTGGTGATAGGATCATAATACAATAATGAATAAAATACCACTGCTCTACTAAATTACTTGTTAAAATTTAACTGAAACAATAAAAAGGATAATTAAAAAGAGGAAGGAACAAAATCCCACTGTGCTATAGTTTTAAAAGTGTATCAGGTTATTCCCTCACATGTTGCAAATTTCTTTTACAAAGCCATTTGTTTCCAGTTTTATGGGTATTAACAAGTCCATTTCTGCCTTCTATGCTAACATCTACAGCACTACGGAAGATGGTAGGATGCTTGTAAATGCCATGGTTTTGTTGACTTTTGGGTACTCCTATGACTAAGGAAATGTAGCAGTTGTGCGAGACAGCCCCTAAAATCTCTCTTTACTCTCTGATAAAGCCAGATTGTGCAGGAAGCTGCCTAGGGAGCTGTGTTCGAAAATGAAATTCCCACTTTCCCAAATATATGCGCAGTGACTTTCTGAAACATGACTGGTTTTCATAAGTATCCACTGTTTGCTATTTGTTTTCTAAGTTTTGTTTTGACTGAAGGCATAAGGCCAGCAGTTAAGAACTATAAGGGTGGGAGAAGATCAGAAGAAAGCATATAGTATTTGTTTAACACCTACCTGTAGCAGCAAAATTTTAGCTGATAAGTGGGTAGCTGATTGCATCATTTCTTATCCAGCTAACTCTTGTAAAAGAAGATAGAGCCTTAAAATCACTTTAGAATTCACTTTTTCTGACTTTGAGAGGAGCAACAAAGTCTGCATGGTAGATGATGGAGTAGTTCAGATTCTCATAAGAGTCCACAGCCTCTGAACACACTTTTTAAAGAAGTCCTTCTCCATTTATGGCTGACAATTTGATGGAGCCTGGGAGTTGCAATAGTGGCAAGGTTGTAAAAAGTAGAAATTGGATGGTGTCTGTAGCAAAACAAGCTGTCTAATACTTCCTGTCGCTCTTGAGGTGAAAACTGTTTCCTCAAGATTTCAAAAAGAAAATGGAAAGTTTGTTTTGTAGTACTGGTCTTAATATGGTCCCAGAGCACAACTGTGCCTAGGTGCAACTTTCGTAGGGAGTTTGTAGAGTCTCCAGCACGAGGTGTCTTTAAAAAAAAGGTTAGCCAGGTCATAAAATCATAGAATCATCTAGGTTGGAAAAGATCTTCAAGATCATCAAGCCTGACCGTCAACCTGACCTACAGAGTCCCATCACTAAACCACATCCCTTAGTGCCATGTCCACACATCTATTGAATACCTCTGGGGATGGGAACTTCACTTCCCTGGGCAGCCTGTTGCAATGCTTGACCACCCTCTCTGTGAAGAAATTCTTCCTCATGTCTAATCTAAACCTCCCCTGGTGCAACTTGAGATCTGTCTGGAGGTTAGTTCCATCATTTCTAATTTCTAGTTTCTAATTTCTAGATTTCTAATATTATTAGTTAACATTCAGTAAAAATTGTACTAGCAGTCTTGTCCTTTTTGTTCAAACACTGGAATTATTTAAATCAAGACCAGACATCTTTCAAAAGGTATGCTGTGCTTCAGATATGCTGGGCTCCAAGAATCATAGAATGGCTGGGTTGGAAGGGACCTTAAAGATCATCTGGTTCCCACCCCCCTGCCATAGGCAGGGTGGCCACCCACTAGATCAGGCTGGCCAGGACAAGAACAAACAAGTGGGTAAATACTTGNATGTATAAATTTTGCTGGTGGTGCAGTGCCTGCATTCACATATTTTCCAGAAGCTGCATTGTGTGGTCATGAAGATAAAGGAATATAATAATAGTAATAACAACAATAATAAATGTAACACTGGTGATAGGATCATAATACAATAATGAATAAAATACCACTGCTCTACTAAATTACTTGTTAAAATTTAACTGAAACAATAAAAAGGATAATTAAAAAGAGGAAGGAACAAAATCCCACTGTGCTATAGTTTTAAAAGTGTATCAGGTTATTCCCTCACATGTTGCAAATTTCTTTTACAAAGCCATTTGTTTCCAGTTTTATGGGTATTAACAAGTCCATTTCTGCCTTCTATGCTAACATCTACAGCACTACGGAAGATGGTAGGATGCTTGTAAATGCCATGGTTTTGTTGACTTTTGGGTACTCCTATGACTAAGGAAATGTAGCAGTTGTGCGAGACAGCCCCTAAAATCTCTCTTTACTCTCTGATAAAGCCAGATTGTGCAGGAAGCTGCCTAGGGAGCTGTGTTCGAAAATGAAATTCCCACTTTCCCAAATATATGCGCAGTGACTTTCTGAAACATGACTGGTTTTCATAAGTATCCACTGTTTGCTATTTGTTTTCTAAGTTTTGTTTTGACTGAAGGCATAAGGCCAGCAGTTAAGAACTATAAGGGTGGGAGAAGATCAGAAGAAAGCATATAGTATTTGTTTAACACCTACCTGTAGCAGCAAAATTTTAGCTGATAAGTGGGTAGCTGATTGCATCATTTCTTATCCAGCTAACTCTTGTAAAAGAAGATAGAGCCTTAAAATCACTTTAGAATTCACTTTTTCTGACTTTGAGAGGAGCAACAAAGTCTGCATGGTAGATGATGGAGTAGTTCAGATTCTCATAAGAGTCCACAGCCTCTGAACACACTTTTTAAAGAAGTCCTTCTCCATTTATGGCTGACAATTTGATGGAGCCTGGGAGTTGCAATAGTGGCAAGGTTGTAAAAAGTAGAAATTGGATGGTGTCTGTAGCAAAACAAGCTGTCTAATACTTCCTGTCGCTCTTGAGGTGAAAACTGTTTCCTCAAGATTTCAAAAAGAAAATGGAAAGTTTGTTTTGTAGTACTGGTCTTAATATGGTCCCAGAGCACAACTGTGCCTAGGTGCAACTTTCGTAGGGAGTTTGTAGAGTCTCCAGCACGAGGTGTCTTTAAAAAAAAGGTTAGCCAGGTCATAAAATCATAGAATCATCTAGGTTGGAAAAGATCTTCAAGATCATCAAGCCTGACCGTCAACCTGACCTACAGAGTCCCATCACTAAACCACATCCCTTAGTGCCATGTCCACACATCTATTGAATACCTCTGGGGATGGGAACTTCACTTCCCTGGGCAGCCTGTTGCAATGCTTGACCACCCTCTCTGTGAAGAAATTCTTCCTCATGTCTAATCTAAACCTCCCCTGGTGCAACTTGAGATCTGTCTGGAGGTTAGTTCCATCATTTCTAATTTCTAGTTTCTAATTTCTAGATTTCTAATATTATTAGTTAACATTCAGTAAAAATTGTACTAGCAGTCTTGTCCTTTTTGTTCAAACACTGGAATTATTTAAATCAAGACCAGACATCTTTCAAAAGGTATGCTGTGCTTCAGATATGCTGGGCTCCAAGAATCATAGAATGGCTGGGTTGGAAGGGACCTTAAAGATCATCTGGTTCCCACCCCCCTGCCATAGGCAGGGTGGCCACCCACTAGATCAGGCTGGCCAGGACAAGAACAAACAAGTGGGTAAATACTTGCTCTGTGCTACAGAAAATGTCAAACCCAATGGGTGTAATGATCCCCTGCAAGTCTCAATTCATGCAATCTATCACAACATTTGTTTCATCATTATGTAACTACATATGTATTTAATATTGCACAAAAGCAGGCATAATGGGGAAGCAAATTCCCCACTCCACCCCCCTCTCACCCAGAAATGTAGCATCTCTGATTCTTCAACTTGCTGTGGTGCTGGTTCATTCAATCACATGGCAAATTGCTGAGACAATAAGGACAGGATGTGGTCTTCATGGTACTATCATCCCCAAATATTCAAAAATTATGAACTCCACAACAAGAAAAAATGGTAATGTGGCCTAATTTTGAAAGGAAGTTATTGGTCCTCTTTATTTTTGTTTTATTTTTGATGGGGGCCGGNGGGGACACCAAGTTTTTTGTCAAAACTATTAAGTTCCCCTGAGATCACATCACTTAGTTAAGTGGAGCTTTTCAAATAGCAGTATCCTAGAGTAGGTAATGCTGCTGACAAATTCAAAAACAGGTTCTTTTCTTGCTGAGGGGAAAAAGGGCAGATTGTTGGGGAGTTTGGCATTTCATGACTGTGATACACTAAGAACTCAAAACTCCTCTTGAGCTCTGGGAATTTACCATTTCAAGGCATCAAGCCCATGCCAAAGGAGAAATTACTGTTGCTGTTACTTTGGTGATCCTTTACAATTAAGACATTTTCCTCATGTGTTTTGATGCTTTTGATCACTGATATTGCACTGTTTATTTGTCTCCTTTTATTACTGTCAAGGCTAAAATAATATGTGCGGGGAAAATGCACTCAGAAAAGACAGATTCTAGTTTTATTCTTACACCCACGCTGGAAAATACAGCATACAATAAATCTGCAAGTGAATCTGAATTCGTGACTTATGTGGGCCATTAATATTTAATATATGCAGTACCTAGACTTCTGCAGGTTTGTCCATATCCTATTCTAATGTCCTATAAACAGGCTCCAGATAATTTCTGACATCTCTGGAGCAGGAAACTGCTATGTATACAAAACTCAAACTGTGCTGAAGATGAGAAATGATGGCAGAAATAAGTGTTAGAGCCCTTTGATCCCCCCTTCCTCTCTGCAGCAGTAAATATATTCAGAAAGGCAGCACTGTAGATTTATAAATGTTAGCACTCTGAGTGAAGTCAAACTAATTTACTCTATAAACTTCTCTGACATTATGAAAACTTTACAAAGAGATCATTGTATGTGAAGTATTAAAATACTATAATTTTAACTTAAAAAAACTCTCACCAGACATTTAAGTGCCTTTCTGTATATCTTCTGTGTTTACAAGTGTTTTAAGAATAAGTGGGAAAACCGTAAAGATGGCCAAATAAATTATGCCTCTTGAAGTTTAAGAGTAACACTAACATAAAATAAAATGGCACGAATCCATTTTTCATAGATTCAGGCTCAAACAGTAGACCCAAGCAGCTAGGGAGAACTGCAGGAGAAGGAGCTTGCTTGAATGAATTGATGGTGATGAGGGATCAAATGATACCACTGGAAATGTCTAACATGGTGCAGAAGGGTTTTGCACAGATCTTTTGCGAGGCTGGACTTGTCTCTCAGGTGATAAGTTAATGCACCATTTGTCCTGGGGGAAAACTATTTTATTGACGTCAGTTCAGGACTCAACTAGTTGCAAATCTGAGAGTAGCTGAATGTGGTGTATGGACATCTCAGAGCAAGCACTGGAACAGACCATTTTCAGGATAGATGGCTCAAAGTTGTAAGTTACAGCACTTTGCCACACTGCTCCAGTCTGAAAGGCTCACACTCAACACTGCTGCCTGCAGAAGAAGATCAGCCTACCTGGTAGTACAAACTGCAGTTTCATTTCCAGACCTTTTTGTCTGCTTATGCTCCATGCTGAGAGCTGGAACAAAGGAAAAATCCCTAGCAAGTTCTTTATCACATCTGATCAGATGATCAAGTCCGTCAAGAATGCAGGTAAATAATGGGTAGAGGAGCACTTTTCCTCCTAATGTGAAGCTCTCTTTCAGCAACAATTACAGGTACCACTTTCATAACATCTATAACAGGCTAGGAAAACCTTGACACCTTAATTAGTTCATAACAGTTCTCTGAATTTCTTCAGCTGAAGAAGACCTTTGTTCCACTCTCTGCAGTAGTTTTCCATAGATTTTCAAATCCGGTCCTATCTCCTGGTTCTCATCTGAGTGCATGCCTTGGTGGCTATCTGTGACTCTGAGGTCACGCATGACATCTGCGTTTTCCGGTGTTTGACTGGGGGACCTGACCTCTCCTGGGTACTGGTCAGGTGATGGTTCTCACCACTTTTCAATCCTAAAGGAAGGAAAATAGAGCAATCCTAAACAGCAATGTCTATCTACTTTATATAGCAGCTTATGAATGCGGCTATACAGATCTCAGCACTCAGCTTAGACTGCTGAGAGCTAGTTCAGATAATTTTCTTCACAGCACCATCTAGTGCTACTTATGCAAGCCACAATTTTCTTTGACATTGCCTTCTCTCACATAAATACACAATCATATATATGTTTTAAAACAAATACAAAATGAACTCGAGTCCTTTCAAAAATAAGGTACTTGAATGAATACTGTTTTTTGTTGTTGTTGTTGTTGTTTTTTCCACAGGGGAACTGAGAGAAAAAAAATTACAGAGATAGATGTGTAGGGATTTACTGCACACTAGAAACAATGCTGATGAAGACATTACAAGAACCTGAACAAAGCAGGATAAAATGAAATAGAAAGCTTGATGTTTAAATCTGTTTTGTCTGGACTAAGAGAGTGCTTGTGCTTAGGTGTGGGTTTGCTAAGATGGGCTCCCTTGCCCTCAATATGCCTTGCCCACTTTTTCTAACCCCAGACAAACCCTTTTGCTTGACATTGCTAAAACCTGTTTAACTTCACTGAATAATAAATGATGAAGATAAATAGTGTCTTCGCCAATAGCTCAACAAACACCAATTATAGTGTAAGATCTCACAGTAAACATTCTCTGAGTCTCCATGATGATCGTTGCCAGAAGAGGCAAAAAAGACTCCACAATTAGATTTGTCTTTTGCTGTGGTAAAAGCAATAATAATAATAATAATAATACTAAATAACAGAAAAAGAAAGAGAAACACAAAAAAGAAGAAGGGAAGGGAAGGGAAGGGAAGGGA
>VXAA01005665.1:1547622-1566325 GCA_013399115.1 Anseranas semipalmata
AAGGGAAGGGAAGGATAAGCAAGTAAAATGCTTCTTAGATTTTATTTTTTTAAATGCAGTTCATCATGAAAATTAGCAACACACAGGGGAGGAAGCTATGCTAGTAACCAGAGGTTGCCTAGGGATTTTTCATGTGATCATCTTATACTGTAGCAATTTATTCTTACACAGCATTCTGGACCTCACAGTGGGAACCAAATGCCACCTAGACATTGCAGTATCTATTTTTTAAATAGCTAAATACTCTTATGTCATTTGCCACTGAGTCCTTATGCACACTATTTTTAAAGCTAAGTATACATGAAGACAATTTAAATAGTGAATAGTGAAATAGTTTTCCATGTCTATAAGTGATAGTGTCAAGTGTTCTCAGAACCGCCTATACATTATACAGTGATATATGTTATTCTTTTCTCTTGTCTAGGATGTTAAGTGGACAAAACAGGTATGATAATGAGCCATTTGGCAATAACCTGGTCAAAGCAGAGGCACGGAGAGTAGGAATGGACACCAGAACGCTATATACTGATAACATTTCAATGTACAAGTATACCCTATCCACAAAATAATGTCTAGTCTAGTCTCATATCCTTTGATTATAACTTTGTAATTTGACCTTGACAGCTTGCAAGTTTTCAGGACACTATTCTTAAAAGCAATTCTGGCAGGTTGTACTTTCAAAACACTGTTTTCATGGTTGAACTTTATAGGGAAAGGTACATGTTTTAAATAGCTTTTGTGTAAAATTCCTGCAGGGTATGCCAAAGGCAAACTAATGACTACTGGTGAAGCCACAAATGGAAGTGGGTAATACATTGATATGAGCAGAAAACAGTATTTGATTTTAACACCAGCTAGTATAGAAGAACATGTCTAATTTAATTTATGAAACTAATTTAAATATTGGAGAGACTTGAGACAGAAAAATTTGTTCTTGTGTTGTTTCTGTATTTTTATTTGCTGCCCATCAAAAAATGAGAAGGACATTATAGTACTTGATGTTAATTTGTTCATCTGCTTATGCTGTTGGCATTTCTTGCCTGCTTGTGGCATTTTTGCAAGTAATTCTTGTTGTTCTTAATCCCGATTCAAAAAAAAAATTGATTTTCTTGTTATGATTTATTATCATTGATCAGTCTGCAAATAACACATTTTTGCTTTTGGCACATTGTACAGCCACAGCTGAGGTTACCAACCTTTTTCTATTTCCCCCTGTAGGGAAGAGGTAACTATGGCTCCAGACGTGCAAATGCTCTTTTTCTGTGAGCAGCTTTGTGCACTTGAATAAATCCTGGTGAAGTCACGGGATTATGCATGTGCACAACACTGTGCTGCTCGGGACCGTGACACTTGGGTTTAGCTCAGCTGGAAATCCTCTTATTCTTCCTGTCTTTATGACACATATTTTTAAAGAATTCCAAACTGTTTATATTAATAACCATGAATGCTGACAGTCTGAGCCTGCTTGATTTGTAGTTCTTGCATAACCCTGAGAGACAGCAGACGTTCTTTGCATTGAACAAACAGACAAAACAATGGCTTTGGGGTATTTTTGTATTTGAATGTTGGCCTTATGAAGTATACTGAAATGAAAGAAAGAAACTTGCCACTAAGTTCTCTGCACAACATAAAATAAGCATTGTTAACTTTTAGCTCTTCTCATTTTCAGGTTTCATAGGCCTGTCTTGTTTCACTCTTACTTTCACTAAATAAAAGTGATTATTATATTGCTGTAAAACACAGCTAAAAGGGAAAAATTTCACTTTTTTGCAACACAGATTTTTTTTCTGCCTACAGCTGAAAGATAAAATGTACCATAAAGTATATTTATATATGTCCTAGAAGATACCCTTTAATAACTACTAAGAAAAATATTTTTGACCTTCACAAGGAGAATTACATTTATGCTTTTTAATATTCCCTTGTGCTGGTGAATAGCATGGCTTTCACTTGACTTTTGGTATCAAAATTCTGCAAGAACTGTCCACCCTGTACAAGAGCAGACTTCCTCCCCAGCCACTGAGGGTGAAACTGAGGAGGAATTTGACCTTCTGTGCTCCCCTGAACAGCAGATTAATCGTGTTTTCTACTTTTCAAGAGTGGCCCCTTCCTCTGAGACAAGCAACAGATGATTTGTTGGAATCATAGATGTGGGTCAAGATGATGATAATAAAGAAAATGCCACTGGAATACAATCTCAGCACTGCATCATCTACCCCTCTTGCATTTTTGTTGTGAAGCATTTTTCTTAATATGTCTTTGTGTGTGTGTGTGGCTGGATATCTACAAAGCAAAGCATATCAATACATTGCAAAGCAATGCCGCAGTACTTCTGAGCTTCAGTAAAGTTTCTTTTAACAGGATATTTTCAGCAAAAGATAGATTTGCTGAAACCAGCGATGGATAACCAACATCTTGATGACTGTTTGGCTTTAAAGACAGCAGGATCTGGCACAGCAAAAGGAATTCTCCTGCAAGGCTTAATTTGCAGGATGAGATCTTCCTCACACATGCTCACACACACACAGAAAGTAGATTGGGGAAATGATTTTATAGCTCGCTTGTTTTTGCCTTCCAAACTGTACTTAACAAGAAAAGAAAGATGTTGCTTATTCCACTTCTGAGAACAGGAACTTTTGATATTGAGAGGCTTTTACCTTCACAAATTTACACTCCTTGAATTAATATCCAACTAATGTTTCAAGTACGGTATGAGACAACACTTAAAACCACAGGTATTGTAGGCTCAGTAGCAGTAAAAAAAAAAAAAATCAATTTTTTAATTTTTACTCTGAATCATCAATAAATAGCTGAAAGTAGAAATTCTTTATGTGCGTGCAGAGAAAAAATAGATTTGCAGTGGAAACTTTTTTGGCAAGTATGAGCCTAATAGTATCTGAAGTAGATGAGATATTGATCCCTAAAATAAATAAATAAATACAAATGCCCAAACCTTTTAGATTTCAAGTATCTGCTAAGTTAACAACCTCACTTTCAGAAAACTGATAAAAGAAAAAAATCCCTTTCTAGAAAATTGCCATGAAATAAGACTTTCAATTCTGAGGACAACAGCATGCCTGTATTTGCATGTGGCAGGAGGAAAAGCACACAACTCCAAGAGTGAAAAACTTTGTAGTTCAGACCAGTCCAATTTGATAAACAGAGATGTTAAAAAATTAAGGTTTCCAGACCATTTATTGAAACAACAACAACAACACAAAATCCTAACCTTCCAGCAAGGCTTATTCAGGTTTGGAGTTCCATCTTTTTCCTTGATCTGTTCCTGGAAACTGAATGTTGTTAGTTTGGTAGTGTACACTTGACCAGAGCCACTAAGAGAGATCTTCAGACTCACAGTAGGTCTAAACAGTGCCACACACTCCCAGCTCTCCAGATGTGAGCCAGCTCTGTCCACGAGCCATACAAACATACCTCCAAGCCCTAAACAAGTGTATCTTGCCTTTCGGCTGCACTTTTTATCTTATATCAAGTTCCGTGTTCTCAGGTTATGAGGCTCAAATGAAGCTGTTAGTACCCTGCTGCCCTGGCTTGTGGCAATGGC
Source organism: Anseranas semipalmata (assembly GCA_013399115.1). NCBI lineage: Eukaryota > Metazoa > Chordata > Aves > Anseriformes > Anseranatidae > Anseranas > Anseranas semipalmata. The sequence goes on from VXAA01005665.1 coordinate 1,551,185, forward strand.
ATTTTTATTGGCATTTTTTATTATTTCCCAGGAAGCTCCTACTGTTCACATGAAGGCCACCCTGTCTGTGTGCAACAGCTCTCCTTGCAGCTGACAGCAGCAGCACTGATTTGAAACCTGCGAGTACTGTGGGTCATGGCTGGGCCACCCTTGGATGTGCACCCCAGCTCTGCGGGGCACAGAATTGCTTGCTACCTCCCCGAGGGGCTCAGCATGCTCCAAACACAACCGCAGAAACACCTCTAGATACGTGTTGGTTTTTAGATCAGAGTTGCAGGCCAGAATGAAAGAAAGAGAGAAAGAGAAAGAAAGTGCATGTGACACTAAGTAACCTGAGAGGGACATATTATGTAGCAGAGTCAAAAGGGTAAATTCATTCTCCCAAGCTTATTTTGTCGCTAAAAGACTGCAAGATGATTTCAGCTGCAACAGCAGCAAGCACAACATGAGAGCTCAGCTCTTTGTAAATCCTCTTCCTTAAAGCCCTCTGCTGCCCAGCACTAGCAGTGCAATAGCCCAGAATATTTTATGTGGCTTTCTGAGGCTTCTGCTGCAGCCTTGGGTCTCAGCTGTTTTTCAGTGGTGTCAGGCAAAGCACCTCAAAACTCAGAACTCACATATGCTGTCTGCCTGTCTTTCCCTAGGCTGGATTAGAAACATGGACTCTGCTTATTGTCCTTCTCATTTAGGAACATCAGGAGGCTCACACATTTTTCAAGCTTTTTCCCTGAACTGGTCACAAATTTCCTCTTTACAAAAGGAAATAATGTTATCTTTACAAGAAGTGGGTTGAATATAAACAAAAAGAAATCACACAACAGGTGTTAAAATTTTAAGAGTTGGCAGCACTGGAATGGTACATAATTTGGATAAAACAGAATATGTCACTAATTTATCTCCCAACAGGGAAGCAGCTCACCTTTGTGTCATAAATCCTTCTTAAAGCTTGACAATGCAAATGTCTGTGGAAAGAAAACTTTTGCCTATAATCAAGAATCACTGAATCAGGAATGTTTTTTAATTTTGCGCCTGTGTGGCAAAAGCAAATTTGGTCCTGATGGAATTAGTTTATCTGTAACACATAACTTTTAGATTAGGCTATCCAGTTCACTTAATAAATAAACCTGAGCATAATATACAATGAAAGAGAAAGCAGTCTTGGGTCTTAAAAACTTCATTTCTTCTAAAATAGAAGGCTAGCCCCAGTCTACCCACAAGTATAAGATGCCACTGAAAGACAAGCAGTTATTATGAAGAGGTATATCTGCATGCAAATACAGTGCAGAGTTATGAAAAGACCAGAATAAATCAAATAAAATCCCATTTAAAGATAGACCATCACTACTTTCCAGCTTGGGGAAGGGAGAACTGGGGAGAGCTTTAAAATCTAAGTAACCTCTAAATTCTTTCTTGCAGCCTGCTCCTCCACCTCTTATGGATATCTGGTATCGATTTCCCAGTCTTAATAGACCATTATGGATGAAGCACTGCTGTGCTCTGACATGCTCATTGGTAGGAATGTGCAGTGGCTTGTGAACATTTATTTGAAATTTTGCTACCAGATGGCTGCAGCTTTGCAAACCACCTGCCACAAGACTGAGCCATTCTGGCTCCAGTTTGAGCAGGAGCAGTGACTGCTCCAGCTCCAGCTTCCCCTTCTGACTGCACCAAGAGAGCATGAGATTGCAGATAAAGATGGGAGGGTGCAGAACGTGGAGCAGCATCTCCAGTAGGGACATATCTTGGAATATCTTCAATCTCTGCAGCCAGCATCTTACTGGATTTGAGGAGGGGAAGGGGGAATAGAAAGAAAAAGATCAGCCAGTGGGTACAGATGAAGTTATAGCTGTGCCCAACCTCAAAACGATGGATACATGAAAGCAGCATCCATCTCTAAAATCTAATTTATTACAAAAAAAAAAAAAAAGTCAAGTACAAAAATCAGTATAAAACCACTGACTGCACTGCACTCTATCCTCTATATTCAGTCTATTATTTACTGACTGTACCTTTGTATCTCTCAATTTTTCATTTGTCTTACCTATGCAATAGATGAAATATTTTATCTCAAGATTCTATGTATTTTTCTCTGTAAGAATCCAGAAGTAATCAAAATATATTACACACTACCATTGCCCTGAAAACTCAAGTTAGCAACTTCTGGATTTAGCTTACCAATGGAATATCAGTGTTTTGTCATATCCAGAGACTTGTTTAAATTGTGTACGATAGACCTGTAGAATATTGAGTTTACATTTAATAACTTGGGTAAAATAAAATTAAAAAGTGGGAGTTTCAAAGGCGATTGAGGGTTGCTATGACGCCCTGTCAGGATTCTGCAGGAAAGGTGAAAATCCCACTGAGTATGCAATCACATGCTTAATAAGCAGTAAAGTCAAGCAGATGGTAAGGTACCTGATGAATCATGGCCTTAGCATGTAAGGGCTTTCAGCTGGATTTTTGATCTTTCATTTTCAAAAAAATGAAGTTGTCCTATCTCTATTTTTGAAATGTTGTCTTCCCAAAAATATATTTTCCCCAGAAAAGGAGAATTAAGCCAAACAAGCATTTAAAGTATTCTTCTTCAACAAACTGAAAAAAATTACACTTTTTCTGTCACCGAGTGACAGTAAAGAAAGCTGGAATGTGAGCTACAGACCTACGGTAGCCAGTAAGCCTCAAGGATAAATTTATATTGATTTGTCCTGAGTGGATAATTAAAAAATTACATTGAAAAAGGAAAATGTACCTCCACAACACATCACAAGTCCATCTTCAGCATATGAGAGCTACTATGTGACAGATTGTGATTCCCAGTGAGTAGGTTGGTAAAGGATATACGTATATAGATTAAAATGCAGATTACATGAAATACAGTATGTGATCCAAGATGTACAGCAAGTAGTATGTTTCTTCTACATGAGAATGAGGGCTCTAAAAAGAGGTCAAGTAAACTACTCTTGATTTTGTGTTAGAACTTTAATCAAACACATTTAGAGTTGATGAAGTTTCCGTTTTCTTGAAGAGTTGTGTTCTCCCTCCCTTGCTTGTTAGCTACATATTGCTACAATTTATAATACTTTAATTCCGTGGTCACTTTGCTAGCACAAACTCTGACATATTTCAAAAGGTTTGAAATGTTGGTATTTAGCAACAGATCCTCTAGATGTCACTCCATAGTCATAATACTTTCTACACACACAGCATAAAAGGGACAACCAACTATATGTTGATTTGTTTTCTGCAGACTCAAAATTTTGTTCTTTCAAATATTCATATAGTCGGTATTTAAAGTTCAGATGTGATGTCTGAAAGGTTGTCGTTATCACTTCAAAAATTATAACTTGAAGCTTGCATGCTAACTCCATTTAGAAGGCCTGGTTGCCATCTGGAAGTTATGTATTTCTCTTAAAAATCTCTAAAACATTTGTAGGCTGATGGACTTGATGCTAATGGGTAATTGTGCCTCTGGACCGTGAATACAATGTTCAATGTTTTGATCTGCGTGATGCCTAATGACATCAATCTTCAGTGAAGTTGTTTTCTAGCTTATATGTTCATGCCCTCTGGGTTTTTGCCATTCAGAGCTGCTTTGAATTCACATTCCGCAAAAAAATCATCCATCTAGTAGGATGGATGGAGTCTCTGTTACACTGTTTGCAATGGTATGTTTGTACCTAGAAGTTCTCTAGCTCCCACTTCCAAGCATTTGTTCTCATTTGGCTTTCAGGTACTGTATCACTATGCAGTTGGCTTTTTTTTTTGTTTGTTTTGTTTTTTGAAACTAATTAAACTAATAAATTTTTCTCCAGCCTTCAAATGATTTTGTTGGCTTTCTCCTCTGACTTCCAAGTAGCCTTTCAAAATATGGGTTGCAAAACTGTTCCCATTGTTGTAACACCATTTAACACTGTGTAACATTGGCACCATTGCATTAGGGTGTATTGGGCTTACGTGGTAAGGTTTTGGTAGCAGGGGAGCTGCAGGGGTGGCCTCTGTGAGCAGAGCCCAGCAGCTGCCCCATGTCAGGTCAGAGCCAGCTCCAGCTGGCTCCGAAAGGGACCCGCTGCTGGCCAGAGCCCAGCCAGGGAGCGACGCTGGTTGTGCCTCTGGGAGAGCAGAGCTAAGGAAGGGAACAAACTGCTGCGCCACAGCAGCTGGGAGAGAGGGGTGAGAAACAGCCCTGCAGGCACCCAGGGCAGTGCAGAAGGAGGGCAGGAGGTGCCGGACCAGAAGTTCCCCTGTGGCCTGTGGAGGAGCCCACGGTGGAGCAGGTGGATGTGGCCTGAAGGAGGCTGCTTCACGTGACCGTGAAGGAGCGGCGGAGACACAGCGTTAGGGACAGACCGCAGCTCCCATTCCCCGTTCCCCTGTGCCTCTTGGGGGGAGGAGGTAGAAGAGGGTGGGTGGGGGAAGGTGTTTTTAGTTTACTTTTGGTTTCTCACTGCTCTAGTCTATTACTAGAAATAGGCAATAAATTTCATTAAATCTCCCTATGCTGAGTCTGTTTTGCCTGTGACAGTAATTGGTGAGAGACCTCCCAGTCTTTAACTCAACCCACAAGCCTTTTTTCCTCAATTTTTCTCCCCCCTGTTCTTTTGAGGATGGGGAGTGAGAGAGAGTGATGTGATGGAGCTTGGCTGCCCATCAGTGTGAAACCACCACAAAGGGAAGAAAATAGCTCCACACACCTGCTTATTACTAATTTCTATCATTTTCATTCAGAAAGATGTCTAAACCTTGCCTCATAAACAATATGCTTGGTTCCTAAATGATTTCAGGGATATCTTGCTGTTCCACCTTCCACTAGATTTGTATTTTTCCTGATGTGACTAGAGTCTCTCATGAATTCATATGTTCAGTATGTATTTGTAATTCACTTATTCCCCCCCAAATCCCAAAGGAATCCTCTATCTCTGAGGAAGCCATAAACTTTTGTCGTCTCTTACCCTAATCACCAGCACTGACATTTTCAAATATGTACTGAAATGACACATACCAAATTCTGCTCAGCTCACTCAGAACAAGGAATGCTAAAAACATTTATGTACTATTCTGTGCAAATTACTCCTTACAAGTAATTAAACTTGTTATATAGTTTGTAGAAAGAGTCTTTGTGAAATTATGACCTCACTGTCACTCCAGAATGGGCTGAAAGGTTCATAAGAAAGCAAGCCCTTCCAGCTTCTGCAGAAAAGCCCCATTTCACTTTTGGAAAGAGTCAGGTTATGGTAAGACAGGCATAGGGGTAACAGCCAGGTGGGCTTCACTCTGCCAGGACTCTTCAAACATACAATGAATGACACTTTGGGGCCAATTCACATTATCTTTTAGCAAACGTGAGCTGATGCTCATTTACTCACGAGTGTCAGAGCTGAGTCAATCTTTGTTCATTGCAAAACTTGCAGTGGCTATAAGGCCCACAGTCTCCCTTTTCTTTCTTTCCCACAGGCTTAAAGAAACAGAGGACATATTAATCTCAATAGATTTCTGTTGAAATCATCTTTTTAAATGCATATAGAGACCTTAATAGATCTAGACCTGTGCAATGAGATGAAGTCTAAAAATTATTAAATGCTCTGCATCATTGTAATGGGCCCCTGAATTACCTGTCCTTTCCCAAACTCATTTCCAAAAGCCCAACAGAACTATGTTTTTTATTTTTGCATTATTTTTTATGACAATCCTGCTGAGGGAAGGTGGGTAGTATGTTTTGTAGCAAAAAAATAACCTGTGTATATAATGGGATTTTCATTTCAATGGTTATTTTCTATCATTTGTCTAGTGCTGGGTTGGAGACATTTTTTTATGAAACCTAGATCTAACCTCTGCTTTGTTATGTTCAGCTATAGAAAAGGGGCAAGAGAGTCAACGATCTTGTTATTGTTCTGTGGTCTTGTTGTTGGACAATATTAAACTCTTTCATTGGTCTGGGATTACAGGAGCAAAGACTTTAGCCTTCTTAATCACAAGGCAAACAATCATAGAATAAAAATCTTCATTACTGATTACTACAAGGGCATGAAAAAAAAAAAAAAGAAGGAAAAGCAAATGAAAGTTACAGAATTAAATAGAGCTTTGATTTTTTGGTCAGCCTCTGTTATTCCCTTTCTCTCTGGCCACCAGAGTTTTAACACACAAAGCATGCTGTTTCACAAATCTATCAGAGGGTGCTAACAAGGGAAATAACAGGCCTTTTGATGGCAAAGAAAAACAGATGCTGAAGTGAGCTGGAATTATTGTTGCTACTGCTGTTTCTGTTGTAGCTTGATCCTGCTTCCTCAAAGACAAAGCAAGCTGCAAAAGGGCAGAAAACAAAAAGAACCACTGAGATAAAAAATGCAGCTTCTGTTTCTGAGGCTGTCTCTCACTTGCAAGAGTGGCAAGTCCCCAGCACAAGGTCTTTACCTGTCAAGCTGAGATGTGACAAACCTCAACGAGTCAGGCTATTTAAAACATTGCATGAGCTGCCTTTGTAATGACAGTCTCTCTGATGCACTGCAAAACAATCCTAGCTACCAAAGCCTGACTCTTGAACAAAAGCAAAAGGAGAGAAAGAAATACACAATGTATGGGGAAATAGAAAAAAAAAAAAAGTGATGGAAAGGTGATGTCAGGACTTCACGTCTCATTGTCTGGCACTGATCAGGATTTTGCTGGAGCTAATGGAGATAGTGATGACACGAGTCCCTTTCAGTTCTCCAGAGCTGTGAGGACATGGTTCGAGAAAAGGATGCTATCACCAGTGGTTTTGTATTTCTGATGCAAGACTGTTGCATCTTGAGACTGTGCAGCCTGGAGAAGAGGAGGCTCAGGGAAGATCTCATCAATGTGTATAAATACCTGAAGGGAAGGTGCAAAGAAGATGGAGCCAGGCTCTTTTCAACAGTGCCCAGTGCTAGGACAAGAGTCAATGAACAAAAACTGGAACACAAGAGGTTTCATCTAAACATCAGGAATCACTTTGCTGTGAAGGTGACAGAGCACTGAAATAGATTGCCCAGACAAGTTGTGGAGTCTCTCTCCTTGGAGATCTTCAAAAGATACCTGGACAAGATCCTGGGCAACCTGCGTTAGGTGTCCCTGCTTGATCATGAGGATCGGAACAGATGACTTCCAGGGGTCCCTTCCAATCTTAACCATTCTGTGATTCTGTGAAGAGCTTGCTCTCCCATTGCACTGTCCAGAAGCACTGTGCCTTTCTGGATGTGAAGAAGGGATGACGGCAGAATAGCTTAAACTTTCATTACTCTGATTACTAATCTAAGTGAACAGGTGGAAGCCACACTGCTCCACAGCTTTGTTTTTAAATGAGGAATATTTTAAGTTACCTGGAGACTTCAAGCAAAGCAAAGGTCATACAAACAAGTACAGAAATGGTTTCTCCTCCACAGAGTTGATATAGTACAGAGGCTGACACACAGTCAAGAAGCAGGAGAAGAAACAACCCAAGCTGTCCAAGGTCAACCAGCAGTTTGATAGATTTCTGACTTCAATGCTTTAGCCATCCCATACTGATAGGAAGAGTATTAAGTGCAATCTTACTGCTCTTGGAAATAATGGTTTAGCCATCCCATACTGATAGGAAGAGTATTAAGTGCAATCTTACTGCTCTTGGAAATAATGGAGATATGCTTTTCTGGTAGTTAATTCAATGCAGAATCTGTATTCTCAATAGCAGTAAATGTGTCATCTGGCTTCCCTGGTTGATGTATTTGATCAGATACGTACATACTAATTTGTACTAAGAAAGATATAGTACACATCTCAGCATGGCAGGGAGAATTACTGCACTTAAAAGAAAAGTAAGTATATGGCAAGGAAAGAGTGAAAAAAAAAATGACTTGAGCTTACTATAATTTCTTTGTCACTACTGCAAGGATGGGAATAATGGTCGATGATGTGAAAGTCAGCATATAAAAATAATTATCGAATGAGTCCATGTCTGAGATGAAGGAAATAACAGAGTGAAAACTCTTTCCAGTGAGGCAGCTGTTAATTGTGCTCATCAGTCTAGTGAATGTAGAGGAAAATAAAATGAACTCCTGACTGACTGCTCTTTGGAGAATTTTTTCTTCCACTCTCATTCACGGTGCCAGTTTCAGGGTGTCTGCACTGAAACAGCATGGTTGTTGCAGGCTCTGAGCCATTAATACTGTCACTACTTTTGGACCTGTGTAAGCTTTTGGACACTTCTTCTCCACAGGATTTGGGACAAAGGAAAAAAATCCTGCAGCTAGATATAAGCCTCCTGTCTCCCCAAAATAATGCCTCCTGCCTTCCCTGAGAGCACAGAGAGAGCTCCAAGGGCTGAGACCAACAACTCAGAGAATCTCTGGGCTTGTGCTGAAGGAAATAACTCAGCCTCCCTACTCTCTCCTGTCTTTATTCCAAATGGAGAAGGTACAGATGAGAGAGAGAGCTGATTTAAGAAGCACTCCAAAGAAGTTATGGTTTGTAGTAAACCCCTTTCCCTAGATAGTTATCCTTTTCTTCATAAATAAATAAATAATTTCCCCTTGGCAATATTCCTGCATTGGTGTTTCTGGTGTGTTGTTCCTTTACAATTTTTTTTTTTTTAAATATATGTATATTCTTTATTCTTCCTGGAATAAGGACTATACAACCCTTCTCTAAACATATCAAGACTGGCGATGTTTCCCTTATAACCAACACAGATATGAAGACTTCCAGATCAAGAATAAGAGAACCTGAAGCCAACAGTTACAGTGATTGCTAAAATCTTCCCTCTAGACAAGATTTAACCACCAGTGCCAGTGGACACTGAAAACTTACACCTGGATTCAACAAGAATGCTCCTTGTGCAGCATATGAGACACATATGTCCCAACTCTCCCAGTCTGGTACGAGGCACACTCAAATAAGCTATCCACAGGTAGTCTACTAGAGGGGAAGGAAACTCATGGGATACCTGCACATGCAGTTGTTCTGGAGACCTTTTTTTTTTTTTTTCCCCCTTCTCTCCCACCTTCAGAGCAGTATGGCACAGCCAGTATGTGTGAAACAAATATTTGACAGTGGAAAATATCTTGAACCAGAGAGAGAGCTTAAATTGTGCAGAATTAAATTGTGCAGAAAAGTAGTCATTGCTAGTCTTGAAGGCTATATAAGTGAAGCATCAAATTTCCATGTTTTCACTGTAGTCAGAGACCATTAGAATAGGTGGGGAAAAAAATTACAAACAAGTCTCTTAAACATATAATTGCTTTTAAAAGCTTTAAAACCATGTGCAGAAGAGAAGGGGAGTCAGCCTCTAAATAAACTCAAAGCCCTGCAATAGTTACATGAAAAGGACTAGAGTGTTCTGATAACCCACACTGTCTTCTTAAGAACTGCAAAACTGATTATTAAGGAGACCCTGTCAAAAGGACAAATATATTCAAGTTAAGCATTTCTTTGGCTTTACAGGCAACAGGTTGGTGACTACAAAAACAAAGGAACTTTTAAGGAGCACTCGGAAACCCTTACACCACCAACTTTGTACAAGGGCAACACAGATGCACGCCATAGGGTACTAACTACAGTATTCAAATGACAGCTTTAAAATTTAGATTTGCAGATGATTTCATTAGTTGCTCACTGAGCAAGGTATAGAGAAGATTTTTAAAGGCTCTCTGTAATAGAGCTACAAAAGAAAATTTCTTAATGCTTCTTGTGGTTAGGCAAATGTGCATCTTCTCCATACTCTGCAGCAATAAATGGTAAGGGTAATTAAGTAGTAGTTAGTAATCTGCTGAGTGTTGCATGTCCTTAATGCGCTTTAAGGAAATTCTAGCATTAGAGATGCATAGCATTCCTATTACTTGATAATTGCATTTTAAAGTTTGGCATTTTAATTATACTAATACACATGAGGCCATATTTTAAATTTAGTACCTTATTTTATGTAGCAAGTGCTATAAGTTCTTGCTCCTAGATCAGTAAAATTTCATGGAAATCTGGACAATAACATCCCATCACTTTATCCTCGTATTCTAATTAAATGCTGACATTGTTTAAACGAGTGAAATTGAGTATGTTCTTTTCTTGTGTGTGTTTTTTCAATTCAAAACAAATTTAAATTAAGAGCCTTTATGAGAGTTTCATGCTCCTTCTGGCATTATTATATCATAATGGATATAATTTAGAAGATTATGTCACTTCCTAAGTCATTCTCTGGGTTATTTAGGAGATAAGTTAGGGCTTATTGATACAGATTGAATATTTTGCCACCTGTCTTAACTATGTAAATAACCAGGTAACTCTCAGTGTATCACTTTTGAGATTTGAACAAAGACAACAGCAGAATGCTGTGGTGGGGACCTATATTTTTTATAAGGGACTAGTGATCCAAATACCATCAACATTTTTGAAACATCTGCCTCAAGACACATTTTCAACAAGCCTCATTCTCAAAATACAGGTTCTTCACTCTTTCTGGAAAAGCATAGTCCTCTTGAGTTTCTCAAGTCCGGCAAAAAAAAACAAAAAAAAAAAAAAAAAAANACAAAAAAAAAAAACAAAAAAAAAAAAACAAAAAAAACAACTGTTTTGAAAGCTTAGGCTAAAAAGTAATTAAAACACAGATTCTCAGAACTGAATGTCCTTCTTAAAATGGCTTACACACTTACAAGCACTGGCTCTAGGCTGTACTCCACTCGCTATGTTTAAAGTCTGTCTATAAATTATAGCTGAAAAAATAAGCAGGGATAATCAATTCTTCCTATTTTAATTTTGTGATTGCATCAAAACAGATGAATAAGTGTGTGTTAGACATTTGGCTACGTGACTATGGCACCATTGAAGTAACTCAGGAACCTTCAAAGGGGAGAGGAAGTGCAAGAGAAGGGGGACTCACCCTTCAAATGTGAGATATGCAATATTCTGTAAATCTAAGGTAGCTTTAATAACACCCTAAAAATTGATTAGGGTATCTGGGCAGGAAGTTGTTGAGGGAAATTAAATGAAAGCACAAGTGAAACGTGACTAGAAGGGGAGGACAATGAAAACCAGAAAATACTCTGAATTGCAAAAATAGCATCAACCAAAGTGACAGGATTAATAGGAATATGATGCTGAATTTGAACAACAACAACAAAAATACACTAAAGCAATCCTGAGCTGATGTAGATTTTGAAGTTTCAGGTACATTTTTGCAAACTGATCATCAGCTCTCAAGACCACTTAACATCTAAAAGACTGTACTGTACTTTAGATTTCATTAGAATGATGAAGAGATCACACTTACTTAAAACAGTCTGCATTTATTTACCTATAATTTTCATTTGTCCAAACATTTACTCTTGCCTTTGTTTCACTGATAAGGTTATCTAGTGGTAGGGGAACACAAAGGATAAAGGTAAAACTAAGAGAGTGCAGTACCTCCAGGTAGACTTGAGATGAATATGCAGTACAGCACAGCCATAGCTTCCAGTCCCAAGCAGATCTTAGAAGCTGGGGAACATGACAGTCTACAGAGTGCTGTTTTGGGAACTAATATCCTTCATTTATGGGGGTGGAAGGACACAGGGAAGGTTAGAAAAAAAAAAAAAAAAAAAAAAAAAAGAGAAGACTGCCAGGAGACACCTGATGGCTATAAGTAAAATGAAGTAAAGTCCCTAAGGGGAGATGCTGACATGTATACAAACAGGCTAGAAAGCACCTGCTTCATGAATAAGCTTGAACGGTATTGCACCTGATAACCCACTGAGCTTCCTCTCTGGTAATCAAAAGATAATCACTATGCTCCCGGGGTGATTAGGATTATTTTTAAATTCTACTTGCAATTGCTTATCTTCAGGAGGAATGTTTAAGCAAATTAAGGCAAATCAACGGCTGGCATGAAGTCAATATCTGCACTCCCCTACCATCTCCTAATTTCTGATCCTTTTTACTGACCAGTGTTGCTGAAATTAAAGGAACCAGGGAAATAAATTGAAAATTTCCATATGTCCAGTATCAGGACACTTTTCATTCCCACAAGCACAGGGTCTCAGCCATGCCTTGCTCAGGAATTTGCCTTCTACCCAGCAAAAGAGATGAAAAGAGAAACTTCTAGCCTCCCCCAAACCTGAAAAAGTAGAGGAACAATGATTCCTCAACCAGTTTCTTGGTTTTTAAGACTATCTGACTGAAGGTATTTGAACAGTTAAAAGTTTACATTTGTGTTTAGGGCTTATTTCCTGTTCTCCACACAGCCAAAAGACTTCAATGCCTCCAAACATGACTCTAAGGAGTTTTCTCCTGCCATCTCAACATTTAATAGTGGTAGGGAGAATGCAGAACCAGGAATGGCTGTTCTCCTTCCTCAAAGGGTTTCTCAACAGAAATCTTACAAAGTAGAACTAAGAATGGGAATGTTTAGGAGCGCTAAGTCACATTACTTTCCCTTTCCAAAATGAGGAAACTGCAACCAAAGTTGTGATGCTTTTATAAAGACAGAGCTGAGTTTGCCTTCCACCTGACACCCAGGTAAGCCAAAGGATGGTCACCTTTCCAGCACAGAGCAAAGCCATTCACCTCTTGACTGCTCTGAACAAGAAAGTAGCAGCATCTGTTTTCCAGAAAGAAGTATCAGCTCTACTTTCATTAACAGCAAATCAGTCTGGAAAGTCAAGACTCACGGAATCTAGATTCAAAAGCAATTAGTCCTAGTGACCAGCTTTTATCTGTTATCTTTGGAAACTGTAGGAGCTCTTACCATTATTGCTCTTCAGCACTTGGTCTTTTCCCACTAGACAGCCAGTTCAAACCCAGACCATTCTATGTGTTTGTGAAAAAGATCATATATACTCATATAATTAATACAGACTAAGTAGGGACAAAGTGGAAAAAATGAATATGCCCAAAGCTAACTTAGCTCTAGCACTTTCTAGTTTTTGAATATTTGGCAAATAACTTTCACCCAGTATGTGATGCTATACATCGCAAATAGTATGTTAGAAGTACCTGCAGCCTAAGCTCTGGACTCCACTAATGGCCACCATTTGTGCACAGGCTCCCAGTCACTTTTGGGGTCATTTTATCCCTGAGGTTACAAAGACTGTGTCTCCACACATTAATGATGGCAAGAGGTGCAATATTTGTTGCATGGCCCTACTAGGGGATAAGAAAATCTTTTCACGCTTTTCCTCTTTTGTGCAGCCACAACAGGGCCAGCCATCCTGTGGCCTTCTACAAGTCAAGCTGAAATTGTATTCTATTTCAGACTCCATAAGCAGTGAAACTGTCTAGTTTTCTATGTCTGTGAGTACCAACATTCATATATCTTGACTAATGCAGCTATTACATTAAAAGATCCTACTGGTTCTAATTGGTCTTCCTGAGTCAAAGTGTTTTATCCATTCCACTTTAGGTAAAGCTCCATAGAGAGTCTATTTATAAATGTTGCCAACATGTGGTTAATGTTTTTGACCTTTGATGGTAAGCAATTCTAATGGTTATATAACACAGCAGCAACATTTTTTGTTACCATTCTGGATGTTCTTGTTTGGGAACAGTCTGATGGCCTCTATTTCCCCCTCTCTCTCTTTTTCTTTCTCTATTTTTTAAAGCCTGCCAAATAAAAGGAATTATTTGCTCAGAGTGCAGACCAACTGAGTTTTACAGCAGCTCATGAACAATAAAACACAGAACAGTGCACATGTCAGTCTCTGAGAAAGATATTGACATCTACGCCATCAAAAGGCCTAGTCCTTGTGCCAAGATTTTTATGGTATCAGAGCCAAAATGAACATGAGGGGAGGAGGTACCTGCATTTGTGTTCATGGGATAAAGTATCTACAATAGCATCTTCCTCATATGAACAATACAATTACTTCCTGGATTCTGAGTTATGGCAGCTGAGGGGAAATTAAAGAGGGCCAAATTAAAATATTTAAATTAAGCAATTACTTAGGACCGGTCTACTTTAGAGAAATGACAAGTCAAACTTTGAAAAAGTTATGAATTTTTTCTGTGTTTTCATCAACACCAGTATTTATTTTAATTCACTGCTTTAGAGGTATTCTACAACGCTATCCTAGCTGTTTATTTATTATGTGATGGACAGATTGGTGCATGCATGATTTCAAAGTGATAAGTAGTAATGGCACCAGATCCTAATCCTGACTGTTTGGAGATCCTTACTTAAAAAATAGCTGTTGCTATTATGGGAGGTATTTGTCTTTAAGCTCTTACCTCCACAGCTCAGTGGAATGCTTCCACCCAAATGGTTTGTAGGTAGCTACCTATGGGAAGGCTACCTGAGCCATAGGGTCACCATCTCCAAACAAACTACTTCTACTTATGTTTGTGTATAGCTTATTCCCCCGGTTTTTCCAGTAAACAGCAAGCTGGAGGAATTCAGCCAATGTTGACCCACAATTCCTAAGCCAGGTATTGGATCAGGAGCAAGGAAGCATAGGGCTGGTAAAAAGCAGATACTTCAAGTGAACAGGGAGGCAGGGGAGAAATCCTACTTTGTGGGGAGGATGAGTAAGGCAGATGGGGCATGATGTAGTATGTTTCTGTGCAGAGGAAACCTTGGTCTGTGGAGGTGAAAGATTTGGCTCAATGAAGTTGTAGAGTTTGAATCCTACTCAGGTAGATAAGCACAGGTGGGATGTGCTGCAGCACAGCTGGAGAGAAGGGAATAGAGGGATTCCTCCTCCTATGTGTGCAGTCACAGAGCCACTGCCTTCAGTGCCCTCTGGAATAACAAGAAAACTGAGTTCACAGTCTCCTACTTTCCTGAACTGCTGTTTAAATTTTTCTAGTTTAACAGTGTAGAAATTAGATTTTAAACCTTTGGTTTACAATACTGGAGAGGAACTCTGTTATGAAAGAAATATTGGCAGTGTTTCTTCATCCTTTTTTGAGCTGTTGGAATGGAACAGGATATACCCCTCTAATTGTTGAGTTCTCAGCAAAGAAACAGGATTCCCAGCATGCATACAAGTCTGGGAAAAGGACAGGGCCAGAAGTGCTGTGCCAACATAGTGTCATCACTTACTGGCAATCTGCCACAAGAGAAATTGCATGATCGAAAGCAGTTTGGTTACACCAGGGGTTCAGAATTTCTTACTGGAAGGATGTTCATCTCCTATATTGAACCTTAAGAAAACTATAGCAACTCTGAACCCTAGTATTTTTCCGGGGGGG
>VXAA01005665.1:1566471-1628646 GCA_013399115.1 Anseranas semipalmata
GGGCGGGGCTGGGAGGGAGGATCTGTTCCTCTATATAATCTTGATACACCACCACCCCCAACTGCTCCCAGGATCCTGGAAAGGAGAACAAAAGAATGTCATTGTTTGTACCCTCTATAGACAAGTGAACCAAAGTATGAAGCTTATAAGGACCACATCCCAGAAAAGCACTGATGTACTGAAAATGTCACTTGTTCCAAGAGATTCCAGTGTGAAATCCAGACATGTAGTTTAAATGCTGAAGAACCTAAGGTACTACAAGCATCTGTCTGCACTAGTGGAGTCATGCAGCCATCTTCTTTCATGCCTAGGGTACTGTCTGATGGGCACACTTTGCTTCTAGCTGTGTAGTCCAGACCAGAAATGACTTTTAAATGATCCCCACTTATGGTACTTTGGTTCACATTGTGGACTGGTCATAGTGCTCACACACACTCACTGGATGGCCTTCAGGTGAATCTGTCTCAAAAGATGAGGACCAGGTATGCATCTGATGCTCTCCAGCTACTAATGAGCTCTCTGCACACAGGCCCAGACTGGTGCTAGTTCAGAGGAAAAACCCCAAACACCTGCTGTGTGACTGCTGTCTCCTCAGCATCAACTGTTTTGCTCTCCAAATCTGCTCTGCTTGGGCTACAACTTGCTAAGAGCCACTAAAAACCAACTTCACAGCAACTACGGGCACATCTTTGTTAAAAAGAAGTGTTGGAGGCCTCACCTCTTGTAATCCCAGATTCTCTGCCATCCCCAGCCCAGGGCAAGTTCACAGCCGGCTGCCGGCTCTATAAGGAAGATCTGTCTACAAGTGGATATTGCACAAGGGCCGTGTTTCCTGCAGTCGCAAGCTACACAGTCGGCCTCTCCTGTGCTTCCTGTGGGCTGGATGAAGCATGTCCTCTTGTGAGAGGGCTGGCTACCATAAATAGTTTTTGGGACAAGTACCTCCCCGAGTGCACTGTGCAGGCAGTTTCAGCGCCTGGCTGAGGTTTGTGAATTCCTCTCCTGGAAGCAACTGTCTGAAAATTAAGTGTAGCAATGCTCAGCACAACTACTCTTACATTCACCGGTGGATCATGGCCAAATTGTCAGGTCCAGGGCTAGTGCCAAAACTAGGAATGGAACTCAGGCATTTCTTTTGCATATTTTGACTATCTAAATTACATTCACAGGTACACAAGCCAAAGAACACAGTGAGCATAATGGATACATAGTACCACCTTTTCATTGGCACCCAAAAATAGGATTTTTAAGAAGTTAGCTACTTCAGACTATTATTTGTTTGCTTTTGTTGCTTATTGCCACTACAATGACATCCTTCAATTCCATGCTAATTTGAGTTAGTAAGAGATTGCCTATACTGACAGAGGAGTATACAGATTGTGATAGCTACTCTTGACACACTGCTTGCAATATATAGCCACCAAGAACACTTCTAGCCAATGTCCTTTAACCTTCCTTAGTTGTGAATTACAGTCTAGGAATTTCATTACATGTTCATCTGTAAGGTTGCATATGGCAGAGTGACTTACTCCACACGCCCCAGTAATGGGACTGTGAGAGTAATTAGGGTAATGTGTTAAAGTATGGCCCTTGGAGGACTTGCCTGACAAAAAAAGGGGAAGAAAAAAAAGACAGAGAGACTCGTGGAAAAATGAGTAATTGACAGCATTTTTTTCACACCCCTAGCCAGACAACATCTGTTCAAATTAGACTTTGTGTATTTGATACTATCTGAACAGCAGGTCTGGTCCAAAAGCCACCAATAATTCCTTTTCCTTCCTTCTCCCTTTTCTACAGAAATAATCAGCTCTAAAAACAGATTCTTTGGAAAGGGATTTGTGCAAACAGGTTTTCTTATGCCAAACAGGGCTTTATTAATGTCAGTAAAATCAGCATAGGTATAAAGGATTGCTCATTAAAAGGTGGAATCTCCATATTCTGCTCTTCCAAGAACTGAAATATTTTAAAGACAAACATATTTCTTATTCATCTTTTCTCCCTGGTGACAAATTTCTATTGGAGACCTTATTAATAGATACACAGACACTCCTTCCGAAGAAGAGTGAGAAAATTTATCTCATCTAAAAATGGATTTGTGTTGAGTGGGAAAATCCACTGATCCAACTCACTTGGCATGAGGATTACCATTCTGAGGCAAGCTTAAACTGTCACATCCATCCATATTTTTTTTTTTTTTTTTTTGGCCAGAATTTTTAAAAATGGAAAAGGGGGAAGGGGAACCCTATAGTTAAAGCCTCCCTAAAAACTGTAATTCTTCTGCCAGGTGTATTGGATCTATGGAGCCAGGAAATATAATAGAGGAAGTTTAAAGCAAGAAAAAAATCTCCCTATTTAATTTTACTACCAGAATTATTCACAAAACGCAACTTTCAATGCCCCATGCAGAAGAATTCCTGCAGACTATACTGTAAAATCTTATGCATGAGTATTTGAATCAGAAATGCTGGCACATTCATCTAGCCACTGTACAATGCACAGTGTTCATGGCCATCCAAGAATAGAAGAACGGTCATACCAGGCCAGAACAAAAATCAGTCCGCTCAGCATGCAGTTTCTGATAACGACGAGTAGTGGATATCTAGGGACAATGCAAAGAGTAACCCTTCCCCTGGATTGTCTTTGAAAATCAACAATCTGAGGGCAGTTATAATAATTTATGAACTTTATCGGATGCTGCTAACAACAGAATTAAATTAAGCTGTGATCTGGCTATTTACATTCCACAAGCAGAAAAATAAAAGCCAAAATCAGTCATTACTCATCCTAAATTATTTGGTCACATCTAAAACTATTTCAACATAAGAAATTATTTACAGATGTTTTTCTTTAGCTAATAATTACACTTCACAAAAAGTAAATTATTTGTTTAATATTTAGCTGCAAGTTAGAAGACTTCTGGAACATCTATAATCTCAGATCAACTTTTAAAGACAAGGATAGATACTTCTAACAGCTTTCATAGGAATTATTTTCCTTCCAGGTTGCATTCAGAGCAGCAAATCAATACCACAAAGGTTATGTTATTCCTCTTTTTGCAGCAGAACAGCAAGCTGTTGGTGATTTGCTTTTTGTAAATGGCTCATTATATTAGCAGAGAAGGCGTGCATTGTCTGTTTCTGAAATTACTATGCCTTTAGGATTTTTCTCCCTTAATGAGGTAGAGTGGCTGTTGAAGCTAGTGCTTAGAAGAGAGTTTGCTTTATGGAAAAAAAATCTGAAAATTTACACATGATTTCATATACATGGCATCTTTGTCATGTTAGGATCGAAAATACTCCCCCACAGCTACCGATGAGAGTTCTCAGCTTTTTTTAATGCTGTTCAGTTATTCACTTTTTATGCTAAGTAAGGAATGTCATATAACAATAAAATTAAGCTGCTTACTGGAAATGTGCAATAATCCATCCTCACTCAAGATAGCTAATGAAAACTGGGATTCATCAAATTCTGCTGATATATGAGACCAACTGCATCCAGAACACATTTATATAACATTCTGGCAACAGATAAATATATAGTCTGTCTTTTAATTAGAAAATCTGTCTCTCTCAGTTTGATTGTATGAGGCATAAGCATGAATAAAATGAGGCTGCATGCTGCATGTACTGACTTACAACTTCACTAAACAGAAAAGATGTTTCCAAGATTGTTTTATCTGGTGATCTGAGAAGTTTGTGCTACAACCCATCCAAATGGGAGATTTGTAACCAAGCACATACTTAAAAGGACAAAATAATCTGACTTCTTTTTCTGATGGTCACTATGCAAACCACCCCCAGGTAAAGAAGCATGTAATTTAAGAGGACATCAGAAATGTAGGCATAAAGCCAACCAGCTGCTGCTGTGCAAAAGATGATGAGAGAAGTGAAGACAACAACCTCTGCAGGTGAAAGGCTTGAAAGGGAGAAATCATCTGAAAATGCCTGGGAGAGAGGAAGGTTTCCTCCCTTCTAACACTGCTGCATGCTGTAACCAGCCCTGCCTGGCTCCAAAGTTGTGACAAGGTCACTAGTTCATGGCACACAAAAGCCCCTTGACCAAACCACCAATTTTACCACTAGAACAAAACATTCACAACTGCTCAGCACAGAACAACCAGATAAATGCCTCTGTCAATCTAAAATTTGACAGTAAGTTAGCCTGAACAGGAGCTCGAGTTGTCAGAGAGCCTACAATGAACGCCAGATCACTTGCAATGGCTGGGGACAGCCTGGAGCTCTCACCCCACCCTGCCCTTTCAACCAGTCCTGCACAGGCTCAAGTCCAAAGCTCAGATGGATGCTATTGATGGCATATTCTGTCCAGACAAGGTAGATGGGCTGCTGGAGCATACCCTGTGGTGCTCCAACCCGTGGCAGCCAGCCCATGTCCCAAATGGTGGCAGGTTGTTCAAACTGTAGCTACTAAGGGTCAGGCACCATGTTGCTGCCTCTCTGCCCTGGCGAGCTGTACCATTTTCTCTTGCAATCATGAAGGAGCAATAGGAGTCAGGTGGAGGTGGCTCTTATCCGCTGGCTCTTCTCTTTCTCTTTTTTGCTTCTCGGTATTAATCTATCCTTTCCTCCCTCTTCTGCTCCTGTAAGTCTTAGTTCTTGGCTCTATCCATAGTACAGCAAGATTATTTTTCATTAAACTGTACTGAAAAGGCAGGATATTTGTATTGCTCAGGCTCAGGTGGGGATGAAAGAAAGAATGAGGTTGAAGGCTGTGTGCTTAACAACTTGATAATTTCTAATATAGACCTTATTGTTAGGACCAATAAAAAGAAACTCTTTCTGGCCTTAATGAAGAACAACAACAAAAAAAAAGGAAGTCAGAGGTATATTACACTTTAAATCTGCAGCAAGTGGACTAGGAAAAAGGAACATTTAAGCAAATGATGGAAAATATAAACAAAAAAGGGTTTTTCTCTTTCATCCATGACAAATCAGTCCCTGCTCTTTTTATTACTATTTTATTTGCAGACTCTAAAGAAAAAACACCTTTAATAAAAGACACAGAAAGAATTGACCAAATGCCCATCAAAGCGCTGCCGGAGGATGTGGTGGAGGGCTGCAGGGTAGTGCGGTGCATCCCCCCATGACCAGACCCGTCCCACGGCCCCAGCAAGGTGAGCTGGGCTGGGGATGGTGACCAGGGTAGGCCACAGCCTGGCCATCCCCAGGTGTGAATTCTGGGCCCAGGCCCAGGCCCGGGCAGAAAGGCAGTCACCAGGGCAGACAAGATGGGGCCGGGCAGGCAGGCTGCACAGGCCCTGAGGGTGAGGGCCCACCTTAACAGCAGTTTAACCTCTGCTTGCTATCTCCTCCCACCCCTGTTAATGTGGTTAATTGTTAAATTAAACCAAATAATTGTTAATTTGGTTATCATGGTGCCAGCATGGAAGAACCACTGCAGAGAAAGGAGCCATACTACTCTCCTTTAAGCTATCCCCAGAGCAGCCACCACCTAAAAGCTGCTGGGCAAGAGGTGAGTTGTGGCTTCCACATCTAATGCCTAATAAGCCACATCCCTCTGCTTACATACAGATTTTACCCGTCTCTATCAGCAGTCACCCTGACACATCTCATCCTCCTCATGTTTTGATTTTGAAATAGGGGCTTGGGATAGCTCAAGCTGGTGATCTCTCAAACACTAGCTGCATATGAATAAACAATTTACTAGCTCTTTCCTTCTCCACCTGCATTGCTACATCTGCAGCAACAGACAGCTTGGCATCCCTCCATAGCTACAGTCCCTTCCACAGCATCAGCAGGCGTGGGCCTGGTAGCTGAAGAGCAGCTGTCTGGATTGCAGCATTTCAGCACACACTATGCAAGATCAGCATTTTAAAGACAAATTTAACTCTGTACCACCATATGTAAATAGTCTTTCATTGCTCTTTGTATTTCCCTTAGAAGCATCCCTCAGTGGCTTATGTTTATAGCAAGGCTTTCAAGCCACCTTTGCCAGTCTTCTGCCAGGACAAGGGCTGTTGCTCTGGCATGGCTGGTGAGGGCAGGGAGGTGAAGCCCACAGCACAGGAGGGAAAAGTGGAAAAGTCTGGTGCCACACACCTGGACGCAGGCTGCTACCAAACCAATGCCTAGGCTGTGGCAGGTAGCTGACCACTTTGGTGGTGCCCAGATCAATTATGTTTGAGAACACCTAGTTTGGATGACTTCCAGATAAGCAGGAGTAAAATATAGCTGGTATGTGAAGAATGACAGAAGTGAACTTATGATTTCTGGATTTTATAAGTCTCTACCTTCAATACATACCAGAGCCTTCTGAATGCAGAGTTCCTGTGCACCCACACATGCACAGAGAGGCAGCGGCTTCCTATAGCGATCTGCCTCTTTCCAGGCAGTCTCTTCAACAGGTGATTGTACATGTACTGATACAGAGGAAGGAAAGATGTGGTGTGATTTGTGCTTGTACTCTTCTTCCCTTTCAACTGACATGCTTTTTCTCTTTCCCTTCCATTGATCCTCTTTGCAAAGAGATCATCCAGCTTCATTACAGCTACTTTTTAATTTTCATTAGATGAAGGTATGCGAAGGAGCATAAGAAATTTGTGTATTTCACTTGCAACCCAGTGGGCTTTGACAGCCAAGATATCTTAGAGTTCATCCTCAGATAAAATTCATACAATTTTAACTACACTACAGTAAAGCAATACAGACCCTATAATGTTGTTATTCTGATATGAGTGTATCTCTTTGATACATACACCTCTTCCACCCCCTCCCCCCCAAAAAAGTAACCAACTGACAGTACCTGTACACATATAAATATGGAACAGCTCTAATCCAGACTCAAACTCCTTTGAAATTCTTCTAAACAAAGCTATATACTTTGATAACCAATGCAAAATATAACTTTGGCATTAATCCCTACAGGAAGTGTGCAAGTATCCTAGTATTCACCTAGTATTCACAAAATAAGTCCTAATCTGGACTGTTGTCTCATTTGAACATCAAGTGCTTTTTGTTGACTTGCATACCAGAGCATTTTTTAAGGAATATGTATTGGTTTCTATGCTTTTAATATAAATGAAGATCTGCAAATCTCACTTCTCATATTACAACATTGATTTCATGCAGCTCGTGCTAGGACATAAGGCCCAATAAAATATTTGAAATACTCAACAACACATAACATTTTCCCTGTTTCCCTCTTTACTGACTAATATAAACTTTATGTAGTGATAGGATAACACCACAAATACCATGGTATTATGCCACATGTTAAAAGAGTGCACATGCTCTCTCATGACACTTTAGCTCTGCACCTGTAGGCTTTTGGGATGCAAATCACTGAAGCAAAACATTTCATATGAGGTGAGAAAACTTAAATTCTGGAAGATGGAAGTGAGTAAGGATACTGGCCTCAGTGGAAACTGGAACCAATTCTCAAGTCCCAGTTCCTTAAGTACAGCTCAACAACTTAAGTTTTAAACATGAAGTCTGCAGATATTTGGATGCAGATTCAGAGGCAGAGAGACAAGCACAGTGGTGGTGCGTGCTATTTTCACATCACATCTCTGAAGATTGGCAGGGAGACAGCACAAAAGTATTTTTACCAAAGAGAAAAGTGACTTTCACTTGATAAAAAATGTAATGCCCCTCAAATTGAAACTCTTTTATTTCCTCCTTGCCCCAAGTTTTCTTCACCCAAAAATGTCCAGTAATCCAGCATATTTCAAATATCTGTTCTATTTATTTCTGCATTACCACTACAAAAGGCTTAACATAAAGAGAATGTAAAACAAAAGAACTCTTCTGTGCAATGCAAACCACTTTTTATAGAAACCAAATTATTCTATCTTACAGAGAGAGGAAAAAAAAAAAGGAAAAGCGTTTTTAAGAAGAACTGCAAAGATTTCAAGGTACCTCTCAGCCCCTCAGGTGCAGTTCTACCCCTCCAACTCAACAGCCTGACAAGGGCATCTAAGATCAGCATTGATTGCAATATACTGTTAAATCCTCCAATTCATTTGGTATTAATCACTTACAATAATATTACAACTCTTAACCTCAGCGTACCCATGTAGAGAGAATTGTAGATATTGAATATACAAGTTGAATTTTGAATGATAGAACTGAAGATTTCTCAGCACAGCACTTCCCAGGTAAAAGCCCTATCAAAGCCAGAATAGGACCTTTTCTCTTGTCTGTGCTGAGGCTTGCTTCATACAAATACTAACCTTAGGAAGAAGAAAAGCTCATTTAAGAACGTTGTGCCAAGGTACATGCTGTAACACTGTATTTGAGCTTTCTCATAGCAGATAGGATGGTTCTGATGCTGAAAATCAGGCTGGAAATCAAGATCTGAGATCAGTTTTCAGCTCAGAGTCCTTTCTGATTTTGTGATAGCTACTAATTTTTTACATTTTTTTTTTTCCTGCCACACTACCCATCTCTCTATCTCCCGGATAAGAAAAACAGACTCAATATTTTTGTTTTGTGTTTCCAAGTTGGTTTTCTTTTAGAAGTGCTTTATAAAGACAGTAGTTTCTGTTTAGCATGACTACGCACACATTTGATCACTGGTGTGTTTTCATTACCTGTGCTATAAAACTGTGGGTTAAACTCTCTTCTAAGAGGGTCCTTGACACTAAAGCTTGTTAAACAATCTGTTGAGGCATAAGAAGCGGAAAGTTACCTAAAGCAGTATTTCTGAAACTGCAGAATATATCCCAGCTGGATGATCATACAGGTGGTGGTTGCTCCACATGTACAACTGCTATGTGGTTTAGAAACTGGAAAAATGTGAAAAGAAGACTAAGAGGAATATAGGAAAAATAGATTATTTCCCTCCTCTGCTTACTGAAATAGAAATTAAGATTTTAGTTTAACTCAAAACCAGACACGATTTTGTTCTAGCTCTTTAAAAATCTTTGGGAAGACAAGTTGTAACATTTCAGTTTAGCAATATCACATAAAGATAATTTCTACCTTTTCTTTAGCAGTGAACTGTTGGTCAAGTTTAATCTGAGTTGACATAGTACTTAATTCCTCCAAGAAGAGCAATTTTAGGAGATAAATCTACCATTTCTATGTACCCCAGTTTCTACTGTTCCACTTCCATGCCAGCAGTTTGTAGATACACTGACCCAAAAGTGTGTTAACTGCTCTGTCTGTAGGTCCAAAGCAAAGCTAATCTATTACTGAGACACAGGACCAAGAAGAGTTATACACTGGTGTGTGGCTATTTAGTTCAAATATAAATTACAAGCTCGGTGAAGGAATTATAAGATAACATGTTATGGCCTCAGTTATACAGGAGATAAAACACAGTTATATTGGTTTCTTTGAGTGTTTCCATCTCAAAGTTTCTGATAATTAACTCATTCACAAAAAACAATGCCATAACCAACAAAAATGAAGGATATCCATGCCAGGGAAATATTCTAGAAGATAATACAGAAAAACATTATCATTTCACTAGCTAGCGGCAGGCAAGTACTGGTACATACAATTTTTAAATTACATAGAAACATACCAGCAAATATGAAAGCCCTTTAACAGGTATGAACCAGTAGACTGTTCTTCTGAAATATAGTAACACTAAAGACACAGCACAAGAGAATTCAACCTAAACCACCATGCTAAGAAATTTTGAATTTAAAAATAATATGTATATAGTAATCCAGGGAAAGAAATTCAATAGAGTAGATTCAAAACACTAATAGGATCAGCAAGTTCAGAGGCATATGGTATAGTGTTTATTTACTGTGGTGACTTCACAACACAGAGCATCACTGATGATGTCAATTGCAAATCATCTCAGCTGCTCAGGTTGCTTAGGAGGGAAATTAAGTTGCTTTTTACAGCTGGCAGAGAACTACAAACACTTCTTGCATGTCACTTGAGGAACCAGCATTCAAATATGGTGGTCAGATTTAAAGTGGAAAACATCTCTGCATCTAAGTGCATGTGAGCATCACAAACTGCAAGGTTAGGTCTGTAATGACTGCCATTAAATCCACACAGCCATTTACCCCTCTTCAGCACTTTCTGTTTAGTTTAGGGCAATTTACCCTAACACTTGGCCATTAAAAACAGCTGTGCCTAACATTAGGGCAAGGATGCCCTATGATGTGTTTCAAAATCTAAGCAGCCACATGTTTAAGATTTTTATTACAAGATCTATTTTACTGCTCTCTTACTTTGGTATCAGCAAAAGGTAGCACTATCTTGGCTAGATAATTTGTTATTTGGGACTCAAAAGGTTTGTGCTGAGGGATTTTACTTTCAGATCGGTAAAAGCATTTCATTTTACTTTTTGCTGTTTAATTCAGGGGTTTGAGAAATGCTTGCAGAGGAAGAAATTTAATTTATGGAATCCTACTTACTAGTGTATGTTGAAAAGTTGTTGACAGGGAGATCATTTCACATCTAAATGGCGGATATGTGTGGATGCTGCACTTCCTCAAGTTTTGTTTTTATGACTAACGAGAATGGAAAAAACTATTTACGATTTTGTCCACGAGGTGGCAGGACAAGGTAACTAAAGCTGCTTTGGTCCCTTCGTGTCGAGTTGTAATGCTGGGACAGGAACAGCTTTCACTAATTAATAGACCCATTACGAGCTGGGGAGCACGAGAGTTACTGTAAGTAAAGGTGACAAAGTCTAGATAACGCAGGGGTTACTGAAAAGTAGGAAATCCTTTCTCAGAATACTTATTTTTATTTTTTTATCTACTGTCTACATGTGTGCAATATGTGCAGTTATAAACACATTCCATGTTTAAGGAAACGCAATCTGCAACAGCATTCCAGCACTGCAGTTAATAGCTAGTGTTTAATTTCACTTTTTCTTCCAATTTTGTTTCAGCTTCACTTTATGCAAAGTAGCTTTGCAATATTCAAATTATCCAAAAGGCAAAAATTTAAAAGAATCCAGTGGCAAAAAAAAAAAAAAAAAAAAAAAAAAAAAAAATCAGTGATCCAACGGAAAACTATCCGTCACTGATGTTCACACTTTGTAACTGGAACATTGGAATACCAAGGATTTTTACTGAGAAATCACATTAGTACTTTCATATTTATCCATATTGTAACAACAAGAGAACCCAGGCCACAATACCAGATTTTGTACAGAAAAAGTTGGTCCTTAATTTGAGTTAAAAATAAAAACAATGAGTAATGAAAAAATCAGCCTCTGCCCATGTTTCCTAGAATTGATGCTTTGTTCATCCTCTTTTAATTATTTCAAACTCTATTTGTCACTCAGTACATTTTCCTTTCTTTCACAACCACTGTTCACAGCAAAAAGGATAGGTCTCACAGGAATTATTGATTGATTGAATTATGAGATTGATTAGGCACCAGCCATTAATCATAATTAATAGAAGTTGTCTGTTGCAATAATTATTACATGGTATTCACTTAATTTTTCCTCAGTAGAACACAAAATAAATTTAGATGCATTATTCAGATTTGGCCAAAATATCAGGCTTGAGAAAAAATATCCAGAAAAAATGTTTTTAATAAGTCTGTAATTGAAGTAAAGGGAGAGCGTGGGGCCAGACTGCCTAATACCATTACTTATTCAGATATTTAAGTGATAATTTTTTGTTTCTAGGAGCACAACTACCACAGTTTGCAAGTTACATCTGGAGAAAAGGCATGAAGTAAACAAGCTCTCTTTTGTTATATGCAGCACAGAAAATAGCTACCCCCAATGTGCATTAAGTGGTTTATGAAGCCAAAAACCTTTGCAAGTATCAACTTCTGCAATAGAAGATCAAGCCATCCCACGGGCAGCCTATGACAGAGCTCTGCTGCAGATCCCTGAGTGCTCTGCTAATGGGAGAGCTGTGAGACAGTGGACTGTTAGTAATAAGGAACTTTCACCCAAGTTAAATGACTGTGCTAAGTGCAATGGAGAATTAGTCTGGACTATGTTTTTTCATACTTTTCCCTCACTTTTTAAGCTTGGAAAACAAACAAACAAACAAACAAACGAGCGTGAATTCTCTGAAGAAACGTATGATTTTGTGGGTAAGAGCTCAGGACTTTTCTGGCTGATCTAGGTTCTCTGTAGTATACTTTCCCAACCTTGCCAAATCCTCAACTAGCCTGTTAAATGAACAGTCACATCTAGCATTGCAGAATGTCTATAAAATGCCACACAGTGTTAGAGACAATACCAATATAAGTGACTTCAGAAAGTCAGTTTTCTCCATAAAACAACAGAAAACCAATAGGCATAATGCAACTTCAACAACCTCACGGCAGCTGTGGGCACAACAGCACTGAAATCAGACTTGATCTCATTCAACATTGACACTTTGTACTGGGAGCAGGAGAAAACACCTGCTGAGTTGGAGTCATCATATATGCATACATGGGCAGAGGCACTGGGTGTGACAAGGACGTGAAGACAGGAGGCACAACTCTAACCGAAGCAGAGAATTCTAACATCTTCCCTGTTCCTCAACTCTGTGAATATTTCACAGCCAGAGAGAAAACTCAGCTTGTGTGAGAGCTGGGAAGCCAAAGAAAGTGGCAAGTCTGACAAGATGTGACAGTTTCCTTCCCTATTCCACCCTGTCTCCAGATCATCAGATACTCACCAACACTTGTATTACATCATTCATACTTTGCATCTAATCACATGGACTTAATTCTCTCATTAGCACTACTTCTGTGAGTGCTGCTATGCAGCATCGGAAGTGCCAGATTTGCAGTTACGGAGCAATGCACAAAGATGTGTTTGCCATTTACTGTTTGCTTACAGTGTGGGCCCTTGAACCTAACTGAAGACAAACCTGTCACTTCTGTAAATCTTAGTATCTTGAGATTTTCTCTTTCATGGATTTACTGAGGAACCTTAGCAAGGTGAGAGCTCAGCCTCACACTATACTGCTTTGGTCTCCCTGAAGGGACCAATAGGCTAAATGCAGTTCCAAAGAGAAAGAAGGTCATGAAATATTAACTTATTTTTCAAAAACAGAATGAAAATGCTGTCTTTTAAAGATCTTCTTCACTTGCATCAGAATTGAGTACTAAAGGGTAAACTGATTTGCTTTGCCATTAACTTTAAAAGCATGCAATTTTAGTACTCCTCTGCAGCAAAGAGGATCTAAATTAGCCTGTGTTCAGCAGAGGAGTGGTGGCCTCATCTGAAGGTCTCTTGGCTCCCACATTCATTAGCTACGTCTCTGCAGGTGCTCCTTGGATACGGAAGAAACCATATCAACCTCATCTAATTTCCCTCTCTGACAGGGTAACAAGCCTTGGCACTAAGAGAGAAGTAAACTTGGTATCCTGATGTTAGTAAGACATGACAGTGTCCTGAGTGACATTCTTATTAAGAAGGAGGGCTGTGTGGCTGATTCAAAACTGTATACAAAAAAAGTCAGTTACAGGAGTTAGCAGTGATTTGTTTTCTAAATGGAAGGAAAGGGGGAAGGGATGTGGAGGGAAGTGTTTTGCATTCGGTACTATTACAAGTTATAAAGTCCTGAATGAGGAGAGAGAGTGTCCTTAGTCAGTTTGGAAATAGGACCACGCTGGCAAGGACTTCAAATGCAAAAAGATAGAAGTAGCACTCAGAAGGATTATGCAAACTGCAGAAAGCGGTCCGAGAAAAAAACCTTCAAGATACAGTACAAAAATTCCTTCAAAGGAAAAGCACAGGGCTTTGTGTTTGGGCAAGGATAAGCAAGTGCACAAAACAGGATGGGAAACTGGTCAGGAAGCAAATTTGCTGAAGATGATCTGGGATTAGAGCAGATTACTTGATGAAAACAAACAAAAACAAAACTGGGGTATGTAAACAGGAAATCTAATAGACTATCATACTGTAATCTTGCCATTTTATTCTGAACTGGTAAAGTCTGTGTTGGAATACAGAGTTTTCAGCATCACAGTACAAGAAATTATGAAGGCATGATAAAGAATAGGTCTGAAAATTAATACTGGTACAGAATACATGATTTATGAAGAAAGACTGTCACTTTTCCTTACCTCTTCCCCCTTATGAGCAGTTAATTAAATCTTCAGATACAGAAGGGATTTAGCAATGCCATTTTGTCACACTGAGGCATTCTGGGAATAAGGAATCATGAAAGTATGGATCCCTTATGCTAGGTCAGAAAAGCATTAGACATTTGAGACTATATTACAGATAACAGTCTGTTGCAAACTTCCCACAAAATTAGAGAAGGATATGAATAAATACTTCAGAGACAAAAGTTAAAATTCTGTGATTAAAAGACATTAGCTTCCTCTGTATAGAATGGATAGCAAATGTGAGTAATAAAATGTCCAGAAGCACTTGAGTGTAATAGAGTTATCTTTGGACATTCACTAAGGCAACAATTGTTTAGGTTAAAATAATGCTATTTTAGACACAATTTTGAAAGGTAGCAAGGATCTTAGAGAAAAACTGATTATAAAAATGGTACCGAATAGAGCTATCATAAGTTAATAACATGAGATATGCAAATAAAGCTTATATTTCAAAAAGGAAAATCTAGAAAGTCAGAGAATTCAACTCAACTGAAAACTCAAACATCTGAATTTGAATTTAGTCAAGGCAGGGATAATATAGCCTGAGGGAGGGGATCAGTGATGTTGCCACATCCTTGTATGAAGAGGTTACAGAACCAAATATACTTACCTCCAAAAAGAAAAAAGGGTTAAGATGGCAGAAATAAAGAGTTAGTTACAAAGTCTAGCAAAGGGCCTAATCACTAAGGAAAGCTTCGTGTTACTGGTCATCAAGTGTTGGCACAACAGAAGTGTTGCTATAAGTGGAGTCAGAACTTACGAAGCAAATTAATAGAAATAACATTTCTATTCCTCAGCATACACTGGGGAAAAAAAAAAACACACAATGTGAAAAGAAGAGAACTTTGTTTATTTTGCAGAAGAGGTGAAATTAAGGTAAAAAATTAATCCAGCCAAATTCTCAGGCTATACAAACATTTACCTCCATTTTCAAGAAAGTAATTTTGAATGGGGAATGAAGGATCAGTAGCTAATGAAATGAAGAGTCATTACATGTAGTACAGAAACACACTTCCAAAAATTTGCACCCAATACATTAAAATCAGAAGAATTGGGTCACTTCTTTCCCAGAATAGTGAAGGATTTTATACTGGAAATTACAGGTCCTATTAGAAGTGTTTGAAGGTGTATTGGCTTTAAAAGATATCAGAATAAGGTAGCTGAAGAATAACAAGGCCCTATAGTACCAATAAATAAAAAGAAGGAAAGAGAGACCCATTAATCTGTGTTCAGTAATGTCCAAGGGCTATGACAAAGTTTTGGAGGAGGTAATTAGAAACAGACATAAATAGGAAAAAGGGAGAAAATGCAGCATGCGTTCACCGAAGATATCTTAGATAAGCAAATTCTTTTTTCTTAAGATAGCAGTTTTCCCAGCAAAGGAATTTCTTTAATCCAGAATATGCTTAACACATTTGATCTGATCTAACATGCACAAAATTTATTTACTATCTGTACCATTTATTAAAATGGCAACTAACAGAAAAATTTTAAATGAGGTCGAGAACTGGCTAAGAGAAAAATGACAATGACATTTGCTGAAAGGGAAACTACTTGCATGGAGGAAAGTTATGAGTGAAACTCCACAAAAATGGGTGCTAAATATTTAAAGGTGGTAGTACAAAAAAAAAATCTACAATGTACTGAATAAATGCTATGGATGATACTATAATTCACTGGCAAAGAGAAAGTGATTAAAACATGCAAAAAAGTCTGGATGAGCCTGAGGACTGGAGTAAGAAGTAATATGAAATAAAATATGGAATCAAAGATCATTCAGTTAGCAGGTAATAAGAACATTTCCTACAAACCCATGGTCATGAATCAAAACACGTCAAGAAGAAGGAAGATCGGTTGTCCTACAAAATGGTGAATCCACCAATGATGAATCACAGTGATATATCACTGTGAAAGGCTATATGTGACAAGTCAGGCTATATTTTTCATGGATATGAGAAAGTACAAAATACTGGTAAACCCTTCACTGCGGATGCAAGACACATGAACTGCAAGGAAATTCATCCAAAACCACACACAAGTGTAAACCACTCAGATCACTAGCATGACAGTCAAAATCTGTACAAGAGAGAGT
The DNA here is from genome assembly GCA_013399115.1 of Anseranas semipalmata. NCBI lineage: Eukaryota > Metazoa > Chordata > Aves > Anseriformes > Anseranatidae > Anseranas > Anseranas semipalmata. The sequence goes on from VXAA01005665.1 coordinate 1,582,591, forward strand.
GATTCACTAAGCCTACTAAGATGAAATGGAGAAGAAATCTCAGTAGTATAGTTCAGAAAAGAGATAAATGACATGAATGTTCATGGCAGCAGAAATTGGACTTCTTTATCTAAATGATCATTTAGGGTCCACAATCCAGATTGGAAAAAGAATTTATGCGCTTTTGTATTAAGAGCAGCCAGCATAGTTGTGAAAGGTTTTCTGAATGAATCCAAGTTCTGTAGGTTAATTTTGGTTTGGGAGTTGGGTCAATCTTCTGGTCAGAGTTGTTTTTCTTCTCTTCTCCATCTTAAATATGATTCACTTATTGCTAACATGTGCTGTGTCTGAGTAGCAGGAGGAAACTGTTCTGCTTCTGAAGCACAGGATTAAAAAAAATACAGCTGGCTTGTGTATACACTTGAAAAAAAATGGTTTTGCCGTTTTTATTCCCTTAGAAGTGTTGGGCAGCTTGTACTATTAATGCCATATCATTCTTTGAAGGCAGATTCTAATATCTGGGCCAGGAGGAAAAATAACTTTCATCTTTTAGAAGAATTAGTTGCTGGTGCAAGAGGTCATTACAACATTTTCCTGTGAATCATGGTCTGGATAATAAAGCCAATAGTATAACAAGACTCTGCATCCCACTATTGCCCTGGGATTCTAGAGAATGCACATCAAAAAACTCAAATGCAAATTATCTGTGACTGCACTCCACACACTTGCTATCGTTAAAAGAAAACAATCAGAAAAATTCCAGAGATAGAAACACTTATCACATTAGTGATGCACAAAAAAAGGCACTGATAGAATACCACAAACATATTTTTTTGTTTGTTTGTTTGTTTGTTAAATTTAGTTTTATATAACTGGATATGATAAAAAATGTTTATATCACGTTATCTTCATAGGCTGAAAAGTCACAAAGGAGATGTCTTGGGCCCTAGAAACTGTATGTTAGAAGGTTCACCTATTCATGCAACTACACATCATCATATTTACTATATGGTCTGCCCTCTAGTCAAAAATTCTGAGGTATCTCCATATGTTTCAAGTGATAACCCACAGCAGAAGAGAGAGTGCAGCCCAGGGCTGAAGCTTTAGTGAAATATTTATGAGGCACAAGGTCAACTCTTAATTGCTTCATTTTTGGGAAGTGGCACAGCTAAGATATAAGAATCAAGAAACCAGTAAAATATTAAGCACTCAACAGAAAAAGAAAAGAAAAGAAAAGAAAAGAAAAGAAAAGAAAAGAAAAGAAAAGAAAAGAAAAGAAAAGAAAAGAAAAGAAAAGAAAAGAAAAGAAAAGAAAAGAAAAGACAAAACAACTACAACAACAAAAAAAGCGAATGTACAAACAACAGCCCCCTGCCCTCCTCCCCCCCCCAGGTCTTTATGTTTTCTTTGTGTTCTGCAAATACAGACCTAGACACTGACTGAAGTCAATAAGGGTGATTCAACACAGGCACAGGTTGCCCAGAGATATGGAGGGATTTACAACACTGAAGATATTCACAACCCACCTGGCCAGGACTGTGAGCAACCTGAGTTCACCTCAAAGCTAGACCCAGCCAAGTCAGCAGGATACCTGGAGCCATACCGAGGGGTTTACTAGGCTCACTCAGGGCTGCCATTCGAAGAATGTCCCTTTCACGGGGCTTGCCAGGGATGCACCCCGCTCTGCCACATGGTAGGACACAACTGACTCTCTTGGTAAGCACAAGGACTGCTTTCCTTGACTTCAACAGGAGCTCTCACTTCTCTCTCCCATGCCCCCACAATTCACACCACTGCTTCACATGATACCACTGCCAGATGTTGGCCCCTCCTCATGCACAGGTAACCCTCTGAGGCACCTGAAGATGGGACAGCCCTGCACTGCTGCTGCTACGGCCCAGGCTGAAAGCCAGAACCCATCCCCTGTGTTTCTGTAGGCAGAAATTCTCCCTTTTTTGTCTTTTTTAAACCCTTGTTTATGACTTTATCACAGGTACCTAAAATCCCTTAAAGTGTCAAGCAAATGACTAAAGCCACCAAATTTGCCTTGCAAAAGCTCAGAAATGTGGCCACGTGTATGTTGTAGGAGAATCCTGAACTGCAGTCAGATGCGAGATCAGCCTGTCCTCTCTTTCACTTTCCAAGCTGTTGGGGAAGCAGGACTTCACCAGAGATACAGACACACTGAGACACTTGCCTCAGCAACATTTTTGTGTCAGCTTTGGGGTTGAATTCTGCAAACTTTTTGACTGACCAGCACAGAGAGCTCAGGTTTAAGCTTGCCTAAGAAGCTTGGGTATAAAAATGTTGACTTCTCATTTCTTGCCTCAGTGTCTTCTGATTAATAAAACAAATGTGGAGCTCCTCAAGTATTTTAAACTATTGTCATTTTCACTGCATCAATTATACTGCTGATTATAATTCTATATTTTACAAAAAACAGCCTTGTAATGTTCTTAGTTATGACCAGTTATATCAAGAGTCAACCTATACTACTTCACTAAGTATTTTTTCTAGGAGTAAAATACTGGGGAAAATGCTTTGCAAGTGAGCTGTTAGAAACTGGATCGCCATAGAGGAAAATAGGAACTTCAGTTGGTCTTCCTCTGTGGTTAAAAAAAAATATTTTTAATTTAAATTCAACCTCTGCTTCTACTTCCTGAATGACTTTTTAATGTTAATAATATTTCCATCACTTCAGCTTTTTTTTTTTTTTTTTCCCCAGTCATTTTCTTTACTTACAGGAAAAAAAAATCAAATTACTAAATATCCTACCATATCATGGCAAACCTTTTAAAAAATTTCCTAGCAATTAATTAGAAATTTTTTAAAAAGACATCCCCCAAACCAGCACTTTCTGAAGTTAAGGCCCAAGCTGATATATTAGGAGAATCCATACTTTAGAGAACTGTGTTACTAAGTTCTTACACAAAAGTCACTTGTTTAATGAAGCATAAGCTGTATCACAGGGCAAAGAGAGATTTCCATATTGTCTTTGAACATAGCTATCAAAAACAATTTTCAATTAGCTAGGGCCCAATATACCCAAATGGGCAAAAGTCAGTTTAGAGGGGGTCCCACAGTAAAATGAATATTTACTTTTATATATATTATGTTATATATATATATATATTCGTGCATGTATATATATACACTAAAAAAGCCACACATACATAAAACAAGATCTTTCTTCACGCATATGAGATACAAATCTTTCACCAGTGAGCTAGTCTTTTCTCACAATGCAGGTCTGGAGGTTACACAGAAAGGTTTGCAGTATCATCTCTGTCTCCATAAACCCTTCCGAGTCCTCATAGACAATATCAACAGTATTTTCTCTCTGTGAAAACCATAATTTTAGCCATAATTTTTCTGCTGTTATTTCATTTCCTAAATTCTGTCACTCAAATTTCACCTCTTAGTTCACAAGTGCTTGGTGAGTGGTGCCTCACCATTACTTCACAAACATGGTGGTAGCAGAAAAACGCCATCTCTGCTCAACCAAAGAGAGAGAGCAAGTGTGCATTTTTGTTAACTCAGACAAACTGCCCCAAATGATGAAGGCATCGTTTCCTATTCAAGATCAGAATATAATCCAGAGCATCGCATTCTCAGGACATTTTCCTACTGTTACCGTCCAAATGAGTACAGTGTACTGTGGCACACAGTCACCCCAGAGAAGATGCTGTCCCAGATTTGCAAGCAATTTTTTCCTCATAACAGTAAACCTGTTTTTAGAGGATTTGATCAGATCTCAAAAGAAAGAATCTTACAAAGACTAATGCATAAATTATGAAGCATTGATCTTTCTTTATGTTTCTGCTCAGGTAGCCAAGTAGATGAGAAAACAGCAATTTTAGCCCAAGGCATGCTTCATCTTGAGGAAAATTAAATTTGAAAAATGGAATTCTTCCATATATGGAATTATGAATCCATGGCCAGCTCTCAGAGTTTCATCTTCTTTGCAAGCACCATTCTTGCAATGGTGCAAAGTACTTAGAAGCAGCTCGTCCTAGGCAGAACATCACAAGTTTTGCTGACTGATATTTCCATTGCTTCTCCCTTTGATGCAGATGCCTCACTGAATAACATTTTCATTTTGTCTAGAACTATGGCAACCAGGGCAGCTGCCAGAAGGCAGCTTTGGTTGACAACTCAAAAGACTGATTCTCAGGCAAAACAATTAGTGGTAACTGCTCTTTTCCAGGGAGGCAGACTTTTTGGCAAATTGCACAACTAAGTCAGAGAATTCAGACGAGAAATCCAGCCTGCTTTGCCCAAAGGAAGGAATGCAGGTTTTTATAGCATGGAAGAAGGAATTCTTTTGGTCTCTCACTGTAGCTCCAAATACCAAAGCTGTCTGTGGCAAGGGTCTGCCCTGAAGAGTGCTCCACGGTAGCACGGTAGGCACCGTGCTGTCAGGGCTACTCAGCGCGCTGCACCATCACAAGCTACCCACAGAAGAAGCAGCGCTGAAGCTTTGCTGTGGGTGCATCGCAGTGACACACTTGGGGCATCCCAGGCCCAGTGCTGCCCACCCAAGCACATCCGCTTGCTCTGCTGGTTGATGCACCCCTCCACTATGCTATGGAGGTACATAGGTTCCTGCATGGGGTCCCCTGCCAAAAAGGTCAAGTTCATCATTCAGAAGGTTGGTTTTGAGGCAGAGACGAGCAATGCCCATCACCATTCCCACCCAGCATAACCTTCTCCTTCAGGGCTCAGAAAAAGTACTACTACAACAAACTCTGAACTGCTTTGGACTCCCACCCAAAGTCTTTCCAACAACCCCACTCTCTCCCCTCAGTCCATATTATTAAACAGCCTTTCTAGGCACCGGCCCCAGCATGGCCAGGCAGCATCAGCCACACCTAGGAAAATTGTGCTTTACTCATTAGCATCATAGTAGCAATTGCAAGGTGAAGTCCTCCCAAAGAATTTACTTCAATCATGCTCAGAGAGTGGCTGAAGTTGGTTGTGAATTGCTAAACTTAAGCTGAGCCTTCCCTTACTTCCCTGCTCTTGATTTTCAACTTGATTTTTGTCTGACTTTCCCCTCCTCACTTGTCCCATGTAGATATATTGGCAATTTGCAGCTTTTTCCATTAACAAGCACTGAGAGTTGGTGCCCATTTGTAAGAGCCCTCTTATTCAATATGTAATCCTACAGAGTTGCTGAAGATACCTATGTGTTAAATTATTTTTTTATGCTTGTTAGTTTTTGAAATATTTCAGATCTATACTATTTTATTGGTATGTTTTGTTAGAAATCTATTAGATAGATGTTTTGTATCTACTCTCTCTGCCAACAGTTTACAAGTACAGCCCTAACATACAGGTCAGTTTAAATAAGATGTAAAGAAAAACAATTAAGAAGATTCTGTCCCAGGGAACTTGCAGACTAATTCATATACAAACAGTGCTGGTTTATTTCTAGCTAAGTCAGAAATCTAATGGAGTTAAATAAGACATGCATACACAGAGAAACATTTTGCTGACAAAACATTCATTCAAATTACTTGTTATAAACAAGGGAAAAATTATTTTCCTTCCTATATTTTTAATTTAATGGTTTGCATAGTTTTGCTTCCATAATACCCAGTTCAGCTAATACTATTACTTGCTTTCCGTTTGTTTTTGCTTCCTGCTGTTGAATGAACAATCAGTGTTTACAGATTAGCAGCCGTTGTAAAGTGCCCTGACTTTCTCTTCCATTTCAAAGTTACGAGTAAGAAGCACATTATATTGGTTGCTCTGGCATTTTTGGAGTAGCTTAGGCATTCACAGTGCAAACCACTGTTATTCATACTGTTATAATTCCTCTGCAGTTAAGTCATTACTAGCAATCAGAGCAGGCTTGTAGTACAATTCCTTTTTTGGGAATGTCATGTGAGATGCCCAGAGCAATATGAAAAAATAAAGGCCAACTTGTCTGGCTGTGGAGGGATTTATAGCAGGCCCACTGGCAGAGATCTGCTGGGAAGTATTAGGAGCTCCTGCTTAGCTGATCATATAAACACCCAAGCCAGCAGGTGCATTACATTTGTACACTATCTTTTTCCTTCAGGTGCAGTATTAAAAATCCTGTCATCACAGTGTGTTTATAGAAACTTGAATTATAATGGCCTTTTCCCGCAGATGGCTGAGCTGAAGTTTTTCTTTAGGTAAATGTGAGATTCATTTAAAATCACTTATGTGTTTTCTTTTTGCTTTTTAACAAATGGCAATATTGCTAAGAAAAATTGTACTTCAGAACATTTTTTTTTTTAAGTGAGAAAGAACCCTCTCTTATAGTAGAAACTTCTGATCATTAGTTACTAAAGAGGGTGTTTTTTTTTAAACAGCTGAACTCAAAGCAGATTCCCTCCTTCCAAAATACAAAAATCTCACCCCAAGTGAAACTTTGGATAAGGAGTTCTAAAACTGAATCAAACACATAAATTTACTGTTTATAGAAGCCAAAACTTTCAATGTAAAGAACATTTAATTAGATTAAAATGTTATCATTTTAGTAATGTAGTAATTTACTAATAATCATACCCTAGTGAAAATCAAGACCAAATTTAATGAATGAAATAGTATCTGGCTAAGGGTACAGTAAAAATTAAATTACCACAAACAATCTGCAACTTGGTATTTTACATTTAAAAAAAAAAAAAACACTGCTCTGTGTTAATACAACTGTTTGCTTAGATGATTAAGGAATTAAAGTCAGGAATGGATAAATTATTGTTTTATATGTAATTTTAGCTTAGCTCTCAATCTCAAGTTCTTTAATACACAGACTTTAATTGCACAATCACATTCTTTCCTGCTTTCTGTAGCAGCCCTATGTGATACATGACTATTTTCTACTGTAATGCTTGGTGAGTCATTACTGTAGAAGAAACTGAGCATGTTTGTGAGCATGTGTATTTAATGGCACTATAATCAAGTTGAGAAAATTCTGTCTTCCTATGGTCTCCTTTTATGGCATTCAGGCCAACAAAACAGAGCAAAAGCTTAGGACAGGGAGGAAGGATGGCCCGTAGGTGTGGTCCACAGTCACTCTTGAGGACTTGAATTCAGTTTGAAATCCAATCTCTTCAACCACTAGCGCCCTGCTGTAACCTGAGTTAAGGCACTTAAGGTGAGCTTTCACAGCATGGTTGTTTTTTTGCTTTTCAACAAGTGACAGTGTTACTAAGAAAAATTCAGCTTCAGAAAATGATTTTCTATTATTAAGTAAACAACCTCATTTCATAATAGAAATAGTCCCACTTCATGCATATTTTTTTGCTTCAAGATGGCACCTCCTCTCTTGACCTCAACCTGGCTATTTCTTGAACCCTTTACATTGGCAGAAAATTAATCAGCAAGCAAGAACAGGTTTCTATCAGTTTAGAGAGAAGAACCACCTGTACTCATAAGGGAGTGAGATGAGCACCAGTGCCAGCCCAAAGGAAATGGGAAGATGCTCTTTTAGCAGCAGCAAGGTACCAGATGCCTAACTTTGGTACCCCAATCTGACTCTTTAAGCGTCATATTGCCCCTTGTCAACATCAGTATGATAGCATTCACAGCATTCGTTACTTCACAGGGAGGTAAGCATCCTAAGGGTTAATCAAGGCACTCATTACAAAGACTTTATATAAATGATGGGCAAATCTGTTTACTACAATGATAAAATATCAAACTCTACAGAGGGAGAATTTTTACACCAGTGTCTTAAAATAGAACGTCACCGCTTTTGTAAAATAGTGATATGGCTGGTTTTATATCTCCATGCAGTTTTGCTAGGCAGATCCAGAAGAGTTAGAATTCATAACAAGGGAGAGGTCTGCCCTTGTAGCACCGCTTAAGGTTGGAGATGTTGAGCAACTCTGACTAAGAAACCTGGTGCAAGGAAAATCTCTGTCAAATCATACACATTGTGCTGGAGACTTCCTCAGCTAGCACCACCTTAAGTATATCCTCCCTCCTCTCCTCAAAAGTCATCCTGGCATTTAGCATTTGCAGTGCAGCAAAGCAGACACTCTCCTGCTCTGTAACCTCATATGCTACACTGATTGCTCTCATCCGTGATCTGCTCACCAGCTGCTCCTGATGCAGGAGAGTCCTAGGGAGGAGGCACAGGACTCCCCAGCACGTCCATGGCAGGGGCTGCACCGAAGCTATCAAGTACGACCCCCCACTCCAATGCAGCTGGAACTCCCCCCAGGTGCCCCATTCACCCCACTCTAGTGCCTTGGGTGTCAAATACAGAGGGGCAAAAATAGCGGAGAGCTCTGCAAAGGCTATGGCAAACCAGGCGCAAATAACTCGATACATGCCAGTGTTACTCCCAGCGTTAGTGCCAGTCTACGAGCATTGAGTGATGACAGTAGGAGCCCTGCACATGGTGATTACTAGCTGCCAACAGGACCCTGTGACTGCAAATGTTCAAATGCCCTAACCTGAGGGATTTGAAAGGTATGAAGGGATTTCTTGAGTGGGAGTATGGGCTTGGTGAGTGTTTATGAATTTGAGAAGCCTCTCTGTAAGAGCTGATCCCCCCTACCCAAGCTACTTGCTGGTATTGTGTGACCCCAGGCTATTCCTCTCTCACAGACCTTGTATGATAAGTCAGGCCAACAGCGTTTAGTGACCTAGCAAGCATGCCAGACCTTTAATCAGCTGTTTCTTTCTCACATCTACTATAAATTGTCGGACCTGAACTGAGTTATCAACAAGAGAATAGGAAATGAAGTATTTGGAAATGAAGAAGAGGAGAAGGAAGGTGTGAGGAGGGGTGTAATGGCATAAAAAGAATATAGTTTGTAAGGTTAGAAAGAACTGAATTTAGGTTGGCCTAGAAAATTAAGGAGGAATTAAACATGGCATTCCTTAAAGCAAAGGGAATGCAGAATAAAGACTGTAAAGGTCTCCTTGAGGGTAAAAGAAAAGACCATAAGTTTTTTCCTCTCAAGGATAAATTGATGACTGACTCCAGTCTACAGGAGCGTTTCCCAGGTCTTGTTGCTGTGAAGGAAGGACTAAGACTGGATGGAATCAGGGATAGTACCTTTTCTACTAGTCAGTGACTACGTTTACCAACTTTTCATGGACTATTTTGCTTATTGTGCTGGTTCAGGTGGGTTTGTCTCCTATTTTCCATCCACTTTCAATCATCATCTCCTCACCCTGTGCCTGAAATCTGTATTATACTTGTCCTAAGTGTTAGCTTACAAAACCTATCTCTGTTTGAAAAGGATTCAATTTTTTTTCCTTTCATTCAATATATGGAATTTGTGTCATAATGTGACAACTGCTAACATTCTGACCATATATGACTTTTAAATACTTTAAAAGAATTTTACTCTTCAGCAAGAGCTCTGACTGTACTCTAGAGAGTTTAAAGTTTAGCGATAATGATAAAATAAAATAAAAAATACTCAAGAAATAGGAATATGAAAGCTATTTTACTCTGAAAAAACTTGCTTTCTCCCCATAGGTAAAATGTGCAAAATTAATTCTGTGAATTGGGATGTTCTGCACTTTAATTTGTAGTGCCTTCACTAGTGCTTGTGGAGAGCTTTATAAATGCACACTCTCTCTGCTGTGTTTGTTGTAGTATCATTGCCAATTAGCAGCTGTTAGGAGTCCAGCAACCTTCTAGTCACAGAGCAAAAGGGAGGTGGGGGAACAGCTATACCCTGGAAGCTTTTCACAGTTCGTTTGGAGTTCAGTCTCCACAAGGCACCACAAATGTTGCATAGTGTGTTCTGTTTCACTGAGATTAAACTACAGTCTCTAGGCTTTTATTAGTTATTCTTCAGTTTAATGGTGAAAATATGAGACTGATGATGGTGGCTGAGTGTCAACGTAGTCTCGATAAACTTCCCTTGGGAGCTCAGCTGAGGTTCCTCTCCCAACCCATATTAGCCACAGTGTTGCACAACATGGGGTCTCCTGAGGAGAAATTGCAGATCATGCCAAACTGCGGACTGTATAATGGCAAGGTGGGGAAATACTAATTAGGTGTCACATTGAGACCACCAGTCTAATTTAACTGTGAGGTCAAGCTGACTGAAACTTTGTCTCCAGGCTGGATATGGACAAACTGTTTTGTGAGCAATGTTTTTTTATAAAGTCTCCTTTTATTTTCCTGTTTGCACACAGGAAAAAGCCTAAAACTCTCAGAAATGTGCTCTTAGTTTTTTGTTGAACCATTTTTGTGAGCACATAAGCATGAGTAAGGGCTCTACTCTCTGTGTTTCTTTGTACTGTCAGCCCCCCAAATGTGGTCAGATGCAAAAGTTAATTCATGCTTCTTTTTTCTGTCTTTTTAGATTCAGTTAAAAAAAAAAAAAAAGGGCATTTGGTGAGCATTTGTATCCATCCACAGAGTACAGGACATTTTGATCTTAACACTTTGGCAGGAGTAGATTGTAGTATATGCAGATTGGGCTTATAAACACAACCTATACCAACTTCTATGGCCTGGGAAAAAGTCTGTCAAGGGTCTGTCATTTCCTGGTGGCATTTTTGTTTTTTTTTTTTTTCCTTCTTGGGCACAACCCTGAAAGGTTGATGGATGAGCAAATACTTTGCTCATCCATTCTGGCTACTGCCTTTGAAGAAGAAAAATATTTTTAGAGAATTTGTTTCCCTGAGTGACAGAACCTCTCCTACAGCTACTCTTGGGATGGGTTTCTTGTTAAATACTACACAACGACCTCAAGTAACGTAGCCCATAAAGACTGTGTTAGTGACAACAACCGTTTAGAAGCCCTCGATGCCCAAATAAAGAAACATACTTCTTTGCACAATGGAAGTGACAGGGTACTGCACAGGGCCATACATTTTAAAAGTCAAACAAGAAGAATATTGTTTTCTTCTCCTCCTTTTTTTCTCTCTCTTTTTTTGAAGACTTTCTCTCGAGGGGACAGGAAACCAGTTTAATTCCAATGATATAATACTGCCTAAACTGGCCATGGTTCAGCTCCTAGTAGTGACAACACTGTAATGCTATGCCTTTTTTTTTCTTTTTTTTGAACTAAACTTGTCTGACTTAAGCTTTCACTTCATAGATACTAAATGTTTAAAAGGGAAACAAATGATGGGGTTTATATTTGACAAGTGTACTAGTGTTGAAATTTTAAACTATAATAAATGAAAGAATCAGAAAAAGAAGAATATTCATGTTAACGTCTGAGAACTAGGCAATAGATGACTTCTTTTGCATAATGCATGAAACCTTGATAGGAGAACGAAGACAGACTGTACCTATTACTAACTTGGGCTACAATAGAGGCATTGAAAGATTCCTTTCTTACAAAAGAGTGAAGAAATTCTTAAGCAATTATTTTTATGTCTTAAGCCCAAATGCTACTTAATTCAAAATTGAAAAAGTTACAAAACAGTCTGATTTAGAGAATGTATGTCCGATATTTCAGAAATCGGACTATCTCATAGCAGAGAAGAGTAGTTGTTTTCCTCATGAAATAGCCATGGGAGGAAAACTCACAGAGATTTTGTTGTTCTTGCCAACAAATGAATTTTCCTTCAAAATAGAAATGTTTTCAGGTTAACATATTGCTTTTTCTGAACTCATCACAGAGAAAAAAAGATTGATTGTTTAACTTTGTCCTATGGAAGTGTAAGGGGCTGCAACCTTTGATGTACTTTCCTTGACTTTGCTTCTTTTCAATTTCAACCTATTTCATCTATGAAATAGAACAAATTTTACCAATGTGGCAAATTTCAAAAAATGTGTTTTCTTTCCTGTCTAGTTGTGTTTACCATGTATTTGTCATCATCTGTTAGAAAATTGTTATAGGTAAATTAGTTAAAACTGTGTGGATCTCTCTCTACTCAGATTTCCAGGAAAATAAGCCATCCAAACTTACAAAACAAAATGAATTAAAAATTTCCATGTCCATGGAAAAAAGGTAAATTATGCCATGAGGCATCATGTATGTAGATTTCTACTTACAATACACTGTTAGCTGCCATCAGCCCCTTTCCATCATACAGATTTCACAATTTTCATTTTGTTCCATTTTCCGCTCTGTTTAGTCATTTTTGTCTACTAGAATGAGCCTGTCCCTCATAAGAGGATGAAAAATTGCTTTGTTGACACCTAAACAAAGGTGTGGTATCTATTTGTCATTTTAGAATTCTACTAAGAAAAATCTTGAAGTTTATGGTCTTAGAATTTCAAACAGATTATGAAATATCCCTTGCCCTCTGCTAAGATAATTCATGTCAAATTCTACATTGAAAAGAACACATTAAAAAGAGACATCTCTAATTTATTCTTGTGTTTGCAGCTTGTAGAAGAGTGATATTATTCCCCAGACTACATGCCTTGCTTTCTAAAACAGCTGTACTCATGATCACAAAAACAGAGATGTTAGTTGGAATTTCTTCCCAGATACAGAGAAATCAGGAGAAAAATCATGTAAATTTATTCTTTTCTTCTTTCATTTTTCTGTTGAAAAATGGAAAATGTATGGACCTCTAGTTTTTCTCTAGGTGTTAGTATTTTTCTATGGTGAGCAAGTGGAAGCTTTCTCTGAATAACTGTTGAAAGAAAATGGAAAAACTAATTTTCATTGGAAATCTGAAAATTTATGACCAGTTCTTTAGCAACATTTATCATGCTACATACATTTTTATTTATTTATTTATTTTTATTTAGAAACTCCCTCCTGACAGAATGGTAACTCAGCATCTTTTTAGCTATAGTGCATCCTCCCAACTACTGTACACCATATTTCACATTGCCTAGGTTCACCAGGTCTCCATACACCACTACCCTTAGTCAATGCAGAAGGATTCTTGGGACTGGTCTTATGGCAATGGCATCTGGGGGAATCTCAGTTATGCAGAGCATTCGCAAATGTATGTTGTGCCACTCACTGACTGCTACAAAGGACCTATTTTTTAAACTGTCAAAGAAACACTTGTGGCATTGCAGAAACCAGAGAAAAGCTGTCAATTCTATTATTAAATTGACATTCCACACATGCTACTTTCTGATGACAGTCCATAATAAAGTTGCCCTATTTCTTTGCCCTCTATTCATGTCACTACCTAAAGTTTTCTCTCTTGCATCTCCCTCAAACAGACACTGACTGATAGAGCATCAGACATGTAAGCTCAACAAGAGGTCGCCATTGTGGTGCATTGACAGACATTTATAACACCTGAAAAAAAGAGGGGAACGAAGGTCCTAAAGCACCATTGGTACACTAGTCTGTTACAATGCATGGAGCAAGGACAGTGACATCTCCCAGGGTATTGTCAATCAAGGAGTACTTAGACAAAGCCAGACAACAGAGACCATTGTAATCCTATTGGAGGGAAAAGAAAAAAAAAAGCAAAACAAGACTTTGTCTTGGCCTTCAGAACAGACACATCTGTGTGTTTCTCCAACTGCTGCAAGCTAATGGCACAACATGGGTTGATCTGACCCTTATGGGAACTGATACAAATTGGATGCTAATTCCATTGTGCCCTTTTTCTCCAGTGAAGTCATAAGTGCCATGCAGCCTTCTCAGGAAAAGATGCCTGTACTTTCCATGCTCATCTAAAAAATATAGATTTCAGAAGCCTGGATTTCCCAGGTAAGCTGTCTCACCATGCTTCCTGCTGGGAAGCTTCTGTGAAGATAACAAGACAACAAAGTAGCTAGCTCTCACCCTCAGGGGTGTCTTGTTTAATAAGAGCCTGTGACTGACAGCTGTTAAGAAGAATGACAAGATATTTTACATCTGTTTAGTGTCTTGACTGTCACCCATTCCTTCCCATACTGGCTATTGTCATTCTTCCTATATCCAGGAATCCTACTGCTGCCAATGCAAATGTCAGGCCACTGTGGAGCTATAGTGCAATGCAGCATACATTATACAAGAAATGGAAAGTGGATCAGGGTCATTGCATAGCGGAATGCAATGTTTCCAGAGTATGTTCATTATTCCAGACCTAAGAATTTGGACCAATAATTGGACCACTGGCTATTCTGTTGCACACATGAAATTAGAGAGTAAATCAAACACATATGGAGCATTTTCCTAATTTTTTTTTCTTTTCATTGCAGTTTACTTATATTTATTTTGCAGCAAACCTTCATCCTTCCTCCAGTGATGGTGCATAAATAATGCAGCACACTTACAGTACCAGTTATTCATAGAGAACTCACATTTCTCCATTCCCATGACATCCATAGAAGAATCATTAGGGGTTTGGATTTTCGTGGTCTCTCTATTCACATCAAATTTGCTGACTATTAAACAGCTCTTTTTCTGTAGCCTGAGAGAAACAGCATATAAAATGGAGTGTAAAGAGAACCATATAAATCTTTCGGAGAAACCAGATAATTTCATCTTATGACTTCAAATACCAATTATGACCAACAAAACTGAAGTACATACTAGAAGGAGAATGTTTTGTCCAACTAGTAAGGACAGTGCTTTTTGCTCTAAATTTGATTCAACAACTGCAAATAAAAAAAAAAAAAAGAAATAAAGTTCACAATATGAAACCAAAAATTACCTGCCCAACGATGACTGTCTAAACTACAAGAGATGTACAACTGCTTAAAATAAACAACAATTAGAATGAACCCATTCAATCTTCATCACTCTTCAACCCACTCCAAGTCAAAAGACTGCATAAACTATGAGCTCTGCAGCATGCCTGGAATGTTAACAAATCTGGGCTCTGGAGCAGTGGTGGCAAGTGAACTTCAGAGTGAAGGATCCTTCACAGGATTTGTCAGCTACAGAAGTATCATCATCCTTCAGGCTAAACACATTTCAAGCCATTTTAAGCAAACCTAAATTGAGCTCATTGCTTTTCCACAGGCAGAGCAAACTACGGAGCACTGGTGTTTTACATTCTTGGTGTAAAATTCTAACGCATAAGAGGAACACAGCGCTTCTGAATTGTCCTTGTGTTGCATGTATTCAAGTACGTTAAGCTCAAGCTGAGAATGTCCTGAATAACACATCCATGATCTTCCCGGTATCTTTTTAAACCCAAGGAGACGTGTCAATATTGTTTACTTCAGGAGCTAATAGCAGAATTACATGTGACAAAACCACACGTCATGAAGTTCTGCATCCATGTTAGTCTACAGAAATGAACCGGACACAGTCCAGTTTCCTAGACTGCAAATCTGAAAAGTGTGTATCTGGCAATTAAAAGGGATGTAAAAGTCACACAAACATAGTTGAAATATAGCACCATCAAAAAAGAAATTCAACTCAGGTGATGAATCTTACATATCAGATGTTATGTACCTAGCAGTCAGCAGAGAAAGAGACTTTTCTACTCATTATAATCCCTTTCATTCTTTGCGAAGGAAATTAAAATATGGAGAAAATACTGTGGCTGGTAACATTTGCTCTCCCATGTTTTCTCATGTACCTAGTGCCATTGGGATAGCTGGTGAAAATAAAGCCTTTGAGTACATGTGCAAAGGTCACTCAATATGTCACTCAGTTCACATATTGACAGAACTGCTACTGAAGACCTACTTCAGATGAGTCACTGAGAAACAATGATCAAGACTCCAATTGATAATTTGAACTCAATTCAATAATTAAAATCTTCCATAAGGAAATCCACTGATCCGATACCAGAAATTCAATGTAACTGCTACCAGAACTGCAGCCTGGTCAGAGCTCAACATAAATGATATCATACAACCTTACAGTCCCAATGTATTTTCATTGTTGCACATCTTAAATAAGTTGAAGAAGAAGACAAGTTCTCTTGCATATACTTTTAAAACATAACAATAGATAAGTAGAGAGAAGAGGCAGATTTTGCATTTTGATCTCTAACCTCCAAGGCGCACACAGAAAACTTTGACTCTGATTTTATTTCTTAGGCAGAAAGCTTTATTTTTCCTGTAGAACATAGTTGTTGGCATAACAGAGGAACAGGAGGCTGGCAAAATGGCATGAAATAAGTAGTCTAGATCTTTTCCAAGCTGTTCCTGCTGCCACTACATAACTAAGAGCTTAATAAAACGTGCTACCAAGATGCAAACATCTTGCATGCATTCAAGTATTTTCTTTATTAACTTTAGTGATAAACCTGCCCATTCAATGCACATGTTCAAATACTAGCAATCTTGACCATCTGAGCCAAAATCTAATATAAAAAACAAAGTGATTTTCAGATGATGATGATAACATCCAACATATTCTTTCCCCAGTCCAAAAAACAAGAAGATGGAACAAGATTCCTACAATCTGCTGTTTCACGAGAGAGAAGAAACTATTGTGTGGGTTTGAACTGTGGTGTGTTGCCTTTAAGCATTTGGTGGTACTCACTCCTGCTTAAGAAGATATTTAGAATTCCAACATGAAAGGTCTGTTTCATATTTTAAGCCCAATAAATCTCGATCACAGCTCTCAATTGAGACAGCAGTCTGGCAAAACTACATGGACAGCAGACACTTTACTGTGGCTCTTTCTCCCCACTCAGCCTCTCCCGCCCCCACCTCCCCCAAACTGAAGTTTATTGTTGCCAGAAAAAACAAGAAACAGCATATCTGAAATTTAATCTTCCTTAAATTTACAGAGCAAGCCTACAGAGAAGATTAACCATATAAGCTAGGCATATTTTATTATTCCTCTCAGGATATGCGTCATGCCTTTCCCCTACCCAGTGTTTTCTGTTGTTATTGATTATCAGATTTCACCACTCAGTAAAATCAGTCTTAGCAAAGGTAGGACTGTTTTTGGTGTGCCCCCTCCCCACCCCCCCGTGGGTAGATGCAGATGCAGCTGTGGAAATATTGTTGACAGATAAATACACCAGGAGCAAATAGCAAACTATGTGGTGCCTAATTAACACATAAGTTACAGTGCAGTCAACAAGGGTGTTAAGAAGCACATCTTTTCAGTGTACCTCACTGAAGTGAATAGTGAAGCCACATAGTGAAGCCACTATGGCTTGTGACATTGGCCCAAGAAGCAGGCAACTGTAATGTTCTTCTCATTGCTCACCAACACTAATCTGACAAAGACATTGCAATAGCTAGCTGAAGAATGGCTGGGTGGTACAGTACAGTTCTTACTGGTATTAACATTTTTAAGACCAAAGCCAGCTTAGGCTTGATCCAAGCCTGATTAAGCCTGTGGAAATCCTCTGGTAGCCTCAGTTGGTTTGTGGTGGCGGGTAGATCTATGATACTCTTTGGTGATTATCACTTACAACTTAGAGAGGATGTGAGAACACTCTGTGAGATACTGTCGTCCCTTCTTGTTTCCACTGGAGGGGTCTTCCTCAGAAGAGCTATCGGTGTGATTACAAATAAAATGTAAGAGCAGAGTAAGCCAGCAGATTGATTAAGATGTTTTGTTTCTAACAACAGAATGTTAGCATTTAGTTATGCAGATGTCTACAGCTCTTAGGGAATAGGCAAAGACTGACACTTCTAAAACCTAAGTGTAAACGAGTTTGCTTGCAGCCAAAGTTGGAAGCACAAATGAAGCCAGACTAAATACTTAATATTATTACTGTTCATAGATTCACCACTTCTTAAGTCAGAAAGGACAAATGTAAGCAATTCATCACCTGCTTTGAATAACAGAGGATATAAGTTTGCATCATCTAATTACTAGATCAACCCTATCACTTTTTGTTGGCTGATACCATCTCCGTAGGCAAGCTTTAGCTTCAATACTTTAAAGGATGGACTATCTATCAGAGATAAGATATTTCTACAGTGGGGGGGCTAAGGTAAAAGCAGTAACATCTTGTGTAAGTATGTGTATGACTGAACAGTTTTAATTTTGGCAGAAAAAAAAATGGCAGAATAACTACCACTTTAATTTTTGGCTCTGCTTTCAGTACTCATATGGCATACGTGAGAACATGTGTGAGTCCAAAAGAATAGGAAGAAAAGAAAGCTCAAATACAAGTAAGCTTGATCCAGTTTTTACCCCAAACTTCCTACAGATCTGGATGCAGAACTTCAGTTTTGCTTGCATGACTGATTTAACAGCATAATATGTGACAAAAACTCAAAATATCCATGACTTTGGCAATTTTATAAGGCAATCTACTTGTGCTTAGAGAATAATTACAGAGGCCAGTTAGGAAGCCTGTTCTGAATGTTAATGGAAGGCCCTTATTCTGGAAAAGGGCCCTATTCATAGTAGCTCTCTAGTTCATGTTTATGTCACACTGAAGCTAATGCACCTAAATGCAGTTTTAATAGTAAAAGACTTGAGCACTAGACCTCACGCAGAAATTATACCTGAGACATTAATATAGATGTAGAAACAGGAATGCTGGAAAAAAAAAATAAAATGAAGAGGAACTAGTTAATACCAAGATCTTGGCCCCTACACAGCTCCATCTGGACAATTCCAGTGCCATGAAGGGATTATAGTGATAGCTCAGCTCACCACCTGAAGATTAATTTTATAATACACAAAGGAGTTACACAAAGGAGTAACTCTGTAGGAAGAGTGTGAAGAAGTGGTCTGCCTTCCACCTGGCCTGATTCTTCATATTTTTCAAGCATCCAGAGACTTGGAAGAGGTGTGGAGGGGAGAAATTACACATAAATGAGGTAAAACCCCAAAACAGACTATGGCACCCAGCTTTCTTCCCATTGATGACTAAAAGAACCTTTTTTGGTTTGTTTTGGGCTTTGGGTTTTCATTTCCATTTGTTTTTACTGGAATATGTTGTTCTTGGTTTTGTAGTACCACACAGAAGACCCTTCAGTTCAGACTTTCCACTACACGGCAAATGTCTCTACAGGCCAATGCAAGGCAAAAGTCTGCTGAAATCCATGTCTCTTCTCCATCCCTGCCATGATTCCATGCAATTTCATTTTAAAAACAATGTGAGTCAACATTTTCTGCAGAAGTTTTTTCCTTCCTAGAGAATTGCTTTGGGTCATGTTTTGCTACCGTGATTTTCTACTTATTTTGAAAGCAGAAGAGGAAAATTATGAAAATGATAGTCTTTCCATAAACTTATAGTTTTAATAGAAATGGTCTATTCCTACGGATTTCAGTTTGCTGAATTTTTCTTTGAAACCATCTGATAAAAAGAAAGTGGGCACTCCTCTCAGCAGGAAAAAGAAACCCCAAAGAACTTCATTTTCTGAGCAGCAGCATTCAGAAGTCCTTCAAATGACATTCTTCATAAAGCTGTTACTGTATCACAGGCCAGATTAAAGTGAATTTACTAAGTCATAGTTCTCCTTAGATCAAAATCTGACCTTCCTGATTTAATCCAGATCATGAACATGCTTAACATCCTTTCCTATATATTTGGTAGAAGTGACTGAAATGGAATGCAGTATCAGCACTACCTTTATCCGTAATTTATCTGAGAGGTGTTGCTATAAATGATAAGCACAGTTGTACTTTTACTGTTATGCTTTTATGAAAAGCTCATCTAACCTATTGATATCCTGAATAGGTGTTCCATTATAAAGGACATGGTGTTTTTGGTATTGTAATACTTTGGGGTTTTCTTTCTGCAAAAGGTATAAAGTTTTTTAACTTAAAACTACTAAGGACAAACAAAAGAGAGAGAGAAAACTAAAAGAACTAAAAATAAAGAGAAACAGTGGGTTTTTTGTTTGTTTGTTTGTTTTTAAATGAAATAATCTATATTTAGATGCTATTGGTCAAAACAAAATCTTTATTTCTAGACCTCACTTATCTTAAATTTTAATGTCATTAGTACCTTGTCCTCCGAACTGGGGGGGTCAAGTAAACAATACCTAGTAAAGTATAAATGTAAGACACGACAAAACTGCACTGTTATGTTTTTTTACTGTTTCCACTATCTGGAAGAGATTTGTTAGGTCTACTTCCAGTGTCTAGAAAAAAAGACTGAAAATCCTTCAGAAAATGTTTCTCTGTATCCCTTAATTCAGTATTCCACCACATTTATGACTCCAAGGTAACAAAGTGGGAATTTCAAAAGATGTGGAAGAAACGAGACTTGAAAGGAACAGGCTCAACTCAAAGCAGACACTGCTAGAAATAGAATTGTGCATGTGATGTCCTAAAAGTTCAGCTTTTAAGAAATATACTGCTTGCAGAAGAGTATGTTAATAGTACTACTTGTTAAGATTCTTCCCACAGCCTAACATCATGGAATTAAATTTTCCCAAAGGAAAACTAGGAATGACCCACCTCCCAGAAGGTGCTGTAAAGTTTTGTACTAAGTACAACCCAAATTAGAGAGGAGCTATAGCAACTGACAGAAGAATATGACTTAGCAGACTAGTTTGAATGCTCAGTGCCCACTAATGCATTTAAATATGATTTCTAATCAAGGAAGATAATAATGATTTTTCCAGACTACGTATCATTTTCTATCATTATGATAATGGCCTGGGAACCTTGATATTGGACTAAAAGAATATCTTTAAAGAATATCTTCATTTAAGCTTGTGTTTAAATGACTTGGAATTATAATCCTCAACAGGCTACAGTCCCAAAGCTAATGTTTGTTGAGGAGTATATTTGAACTCTGTTATGAACTATTTGAGCAAGAGTTTCTAATATACAGTTTAGCTTGGGTGGTTTTCAAAAAGGCAGTCCTTGTCCTTGATGAATATAAAAGGCTAAACCGAACTTGTCCACCGAGGCCCACTGTGTGACCAGAGAGCTGCAGCACCCTCCTGATTCCGAGTGCCCAGGAATGCCTGGGTACGGTTTATAGAAAAAGATTTATTGCTTCCAGCTGGGAAACCCAAGAAGGGAGTTATTCCTAATATAATTTTCTATATTGTGTGCAGCACAGGTATTAAGTATGTCCATGATACACAGACAACACAAAATATAAGAATAAATGTCCCCATTTACAATGAGATGTAATATTTCCACTTATATCCAGTGCTGACGTAAATTGAAATAAGGGTATAGCTTCTATCTATTGTTCATGAAGAAGAATAAGCTGCACATTGTACAAGAGAAAAACAACTGTATTACGGATGGCAAGAGCTCTGTGACCCGACCTTCAAATTTGAACATACAGCCTACCTTGACACTATAAGCATGCTTGGAGAAGGCAGCAGCTGTGCCTAAATAACTGCAATTTAATACAACACTGGAAGACAGAAAATGTGAAAAGCTCTTCAGAAAATATCCCTAGTACTATGCCATTAAAGTTGTTTATCAGTTAGTGAGTCAAGAAATTAGGGCACTAAAAAAGATGGCTGTGGTGAAGGACCAAAGCACACAAGTCTATTACTGAAGCTCAGGGACCAGCAAGCACATGTTTTCCTTTAAACATGCAACCTTGTTTTCTCTCTCTCCTTTCTACCTGTAATTTACTTCTGAACTGAAGAAGAATCTTCTTTCTCAGCAGACCTAACTTTGTTCTTTCTTCTGCTCCTTACACACCTGACTCGCATCTTTCTCTTCAGCTTAAAGCATATTTACTTCTGGCTGTGCAGGACACCAAAAGCTACGTTCTCATGGTGGTTTCAATCCCAAGTAGGGGACAGAATGAACCAATTTGTTAGGAGTGCTCATGGCAGAGCCACAATGTATTAACTTCTTTACTTAGCCCAATAAACATAGAAGGTTGCATTTTTTCAATCAGGATATGTCCCAGCAAAAGAAGGAAAAGGCCTCTCCTTCTGAAATGGATACTATTGGAGACATTGTGTTTTATTCAAATTATTCTTTTTGTCTATAGCTAAGTGTTCCCAAAATATTTCATCTGTGTTTCTGAAAGCCAAGATTTTATCAAAACATTTCAAAAAAATGGAAAATAAAATTGGACTTCTGGATGCTTAGCTGTTTTATTTGAACTTTTCTGTTAATATTTTTAAACAAAACATTTCTTGAGTTTGTCTGTTTTATGGATGATGCTTACCATTTTCTAATCAACTCCAGTTACAATAGCTATGGCTTTGGGCTGAGGAGTCTAAGTACCTTCTGCAGGCAAAGAGCAAGAAAAGGCCTGGTTGTCTCACTTAGGCTAGTCAAAACCTTTGCTTTCTCATAGGTACCTTGCTACCTCAGTTTACTGTACCTCAAAACTTAGCATTTATACTATTACTTCACAACAAGCATGCAGACAACATATTAAAAAAAGACCTTTCAGCAGGCCAGTTTTAAACTTCATTTCCAAGAAGATGAGAAGACATATAGCTCTTTATTTTTCTTACACTACTGAGAGCCTCAGAGCAGATTTTCTTGAAGCGCTGCTTCAGTGCTGAGACTTGTTGAAATTATCCAAGACTTTCTAGCTGCTAAACTATTCCCTTCCATATGCTGAGTGTCCACTTTGAAACCCTTGCTCATTCTTTCCTGCATCTGGCATGAATTTCCAGGGGGGTGGGGTGGGCTCTGCGGTCTGCATGAGAGGAGCGCAACTTTGCAGCTGCCGTTTCCTTCCTCTGACAACGCAAAAATATCTTCAAGGGGGGAATCCCATTTAACATGCAAGTGGTAATACCAAAGATGTTTCAGCTTCTCATCCTCTTTGTGACAGTGTCCTGAAACAAAACAGTGCAGCTAATATTAGCCCATAGGCTCCCCCCTCTCAAGTCTTCAGCCCTTTTCTTAACACTTGTCACGAGCTCAGCATAGAATACTATGAAATCAAAATGTAGCTTAGCTATATGCAGTGAACAACTTCTTTGATGATCTTCATCCTCTTTCAGATTTCTTTTTTGGCCAGCTTTGATTTTTACACATCAGATTACATTCAGTTGTTATGTGCCAACTAGAAGAGCAATCACAGAGTAGTTTTTTCCATATTTTTAATAGCATTTCTGTATCCCAACAAAGCTAGTTACATGGGATGTTTTGTGATAGGATAAAGAAATCATACCAAAGTCAGGGTATTGTCCACAAGTATAACATAAACACCAAATGTTATGATCTAAACAGAAAAAGCAGAGGCACCCACAGTTGTAAAAGTTTGATCAGAATGAAACGGTGAGCTTACGTAGCCAAAACTTATACAAGTCACTGTAGTCAAGATCCAAGATACGGATTTTTTGTGGTGAGAACAGAAAGGGAAGAGAGAAAATATGAACTATGCTGAGGACATTTTGCTCCAGCAGCTGGAACCAGCAGAGACTTCAGCCTTGTCTCCTATGTGGCACAAAATTCTTTGTTTATTTAACTTAAATATAAACAACTTGCAGCTTGCACTTAGCTGCAGGTAGGCGAGTATTTTTATTAAATTTAACCACAACAATATTGTTCCTGAAGAGGGGTTTTCCCCACACCCTAGCCTAGCTCTTACTTACACAATCACATTACTGGGTGGTAACAAGTCACTACTCTCCAGCACATCTGTGGAAACTGCTGGTGTGGGCTCTGTTGCCCTGTAGGCAGAGATAGTTTGAGGTACCATGGATCAATAGCATGGTCATGAGCACCCAACGGATAGCGTGGTGCCCTGTTAGAACCAACCCCACGTGGTGGCTGTGTTGGAGCTGTGCAGCCCCAAGCCTCTGGCAGTTACAGTGACAAAACCCGGTGGCTCCTGTGCAGTGTTGATTACCACTATGCTGCAATCACATCCCATGGCAGGGTAACGACAACTTGTGATTGATCCTCTCAAAAATTTCACTGAGGTATTGCTGAGCTTAGCTAGAATATGCTACTGAAGCCTTAGGAAAAAAAAAAAAAGCAATAAAGTGTACTATAGACATGGGCTAATAGCCAACAGTTCAGTTTCAACAGTCCACAGACAGCATGGCTTATCCTGAGCTTAAAGAAGAAAACTGGGAACTCCAGAGCAGACTCATAGGGCGGCCAGAAGCAGCCAGCACAGTGCCATTGCTCCCACTGCACAGCCAGTGGCATCACAGGACAGCAGGCTAGAGATGTCCTCAGCTCTGGTTTGGCCTACTTTCTTCTCTGCCCATTCCCCTGGGCAGCGGGGAAAGCAGACACCACGACCAGGTGCCATGTCTGTCCCAAAAGGCAGGAGAGCACGGTGTCACTTTTCCCTCTTCACACACCCACGGCCCAGCTGGGCCCAGCTGGTCCTGCACACCCACGGGACAGGGAACACTCGTGAATTACAGACACTTAGACTACCTGAATTAAGCACTGATGGTCTAAGTGCTTTAGAAGAACTTTGCCTTTAGAGAGGTTTTCTTCACATGTGAGTTTCTCAGAAAGAACAGAAATATTTTTGATTCAACTGCTAGCCTTATCTTACATGAGGCTGTGATTTTCAGTGCCTTTCCATGGTGCCATGCTTGTTATCTGTTTATATGGGAATGCCCATTCCTCTTCTTCAAACAATGTAAGCTACACAAAGCATGTTCAAAAACAAAAAGCAAGTACAAGAGATGCATAAAACCTTAAGCTGTCTATATGCATTCGAGTAGTCAACATTCATCACATATATTGCTCTTGCATTCTTTATGTCTGAATTTTGGCCAGTGGAAGTGTTACTATGGCTGACCGCTGTTTAAATGATGAGTGACCATCCCTGGAAAAAAAAAAAAAAAAAAAAGAAGAAAAAACACCTTAATATGGCAATGATCAAACCCATTCAGTGCAGAGAATTAGTATCTGTCTGTGAATTGTTCAGCCTGGAGGGATCTCAATGGGTCCTGGGTGACTCAAGATAAATATATTAATTTCTCTGTTTGTCTTCACTGCAATAGATTAGCAGTGAATAATTTCTACAAAGATTTTCTCTCTTTATCCCTTCCCAGGCGGTGTATGCTTAGTTCTGTGGAATCTACCTCCTGCTATTATGAACCTTGAGTACTTTGATTTAAAATGTGCTGATTAGCATATGTAGTTTCCTTATGCCTGTGCCTAAGTAAAACTGAAATACTAAATATGAAATACTAATCTTCTCTACGATAGTGTTCGTGTGGTCAACCCTTGTTTAATAACTGAGATTTACTCAAAACACCATGCAGCTGGAGCAAAAATGAGTTTTCACACAGTGATATACATTTTAAGAGGAGGATTAAGGATGACTGAAGCTTTGCGGGTTTGTTTTTTTTTGGTTTTGGGTGTTGGGTTGTTTTTTGTTTGTTTGTTTGTTTCTTTTTAGATAATCAGGAATTGAAATACGAAGTGAAAAGCATTCCTCCTTTTTACCCTCTTCTTCCCAACAACAGTCAGACCATTTCAAGGGGGAGAAGAAATAGTAAACAAAGAATATTTTCTGTTGATGGGTCAGTTGCAGTTTTATGTAGGCTGAAAAGTAGATTGTAATCCTATGAAATGGCAGCATACTTTTGTTCCTTCTCCCTGCCCCCATCCTGAAAACACACATGGCTTGACAAAATGCCACTAGAACGTGCTTGAAAACAGTGATCTCATTGTGAAGGCTGAAAACTTAGGGCTCGGTATAGTTGGATGATTGAGAAGCACAACATGCTCAACAGATGTAAAAACTGTATAATTCATGACTTTCTCAAGTGGGGAATGAGCTTCCACAGCCAGTTACTAAACCGCTGCAAGAGGTGTAAAATATCCAGCGATTTCCTATGCGAGTGCACCAACTATTTCAGATATGCACATACTACTTGTGAGTTTTGGCTAGTGGTCACTGGGGTTATTTCTCTCTTCTCTGTTCTGTACTTGTTTTGGGGTATTTTAATAAGAGAGGAGAGACAATATTTTATCCTCGGTTTTCCTATTAAATGGCTTGGAGATGTGGGGGGGAAGGGAACAAGCAAACATACTCTAAGCAACTTAAGTCCAGAGAAAACTTAAAAGGAGATTACAAACCTCGGACTTCCCACTTGTCTTAGTGAGCTGGCAGGAAAGCCAGTTTAAGCCAACTGGGTTTGTTGTTCCCTTGGGTCTGCAATCCTGCATAGACCTCCCTTGCAGATGATGAAATTTTGGAAAACTAAACTGAGGCCCACACGATCCCTTTTCCTTTTTTCAAAGGGTTTCCATGTCTTGCTCTCTTCTGAAAACCAAAAAAACCAAAGCAATTAATTTCTGAAACTTTTCTAAAAATGCCCAGGCTTTGTTCCTTTAAAATTAAGCAGCTCTCTCTGCTACTGCACATAGTTTCTGCAGGGCCTCACAGGGGAAGGCTGCTGATGTTTCTTGCTTCCAGATCTAGCAGGCAGCTGGAAGACATTTTATCTCCCTATACTATAGGTTAGAGTAGTGTCAAGGCTGCCTAAATTGTGCCCAGAGGACTTCTTGAATACTGAAGACTGTCATTCCTACCCCGGCTGCATCTTTTCTGGCTCCAGACCTATTCTTCAATATGAAGAGTAGTTATCCCTGTCTTTGTATAACTGCTTTATACCAATACTGTCAATAGGCTCATGTGTCTGAAAAATAATACAACACAACATGATATCAATGTATGGGTACAATCATGAGTGTCATAGTGCCAGCACCTGATCAGAGAATACTCTGTAGAGTTAATCTGGGAAACAGAAAAATCAGCCCTGGCACATCAGATGTGTCTCAGTATACATATGTTTTGAAAGAGGATCCCATTGCAAGAAGAGCATGAATGAGGCAGAATTATGGTATACTCTCCACCTACAAGAGGTCTGAAGAAGTCTTCCCAAATTAACACTCCTCTTTAATTTAAAATTTGCAGAGCCTTCTAGGCAGCTTGCCAGCCTTCACAGCTGTTGGCAGGTAGAAGAGGATGGAGCAGGAGATAAGAGGGAGTATTCCTTTTGGGAATACAGAGCCTCTGAAGGTAGACATTGATTTAGAGATTTCATTTGGCACCTGTCAGAGGTTACTGTGATGTTCATAATTGCTGTCCCCTAACATTAGTTTATCACTGTTGCCATGTGGTAGCTATTTGTGACAGTATTTTCATGCTAAACCTCATTTAAAAATACTTGTATCTTCCCCTCTTCCTTTACAATTTTGGACAAAATTTCTCATACTTTTTGCATGCCCAAGCTGCATCATTATTTCTGTACACTTCCGAGGCTATCCACGTGTAAAAAATAATAGGTTGTCCAGCTGTTACATACAGCCAAATTTTTTATTGAGCTGGAATAAATCTTGTCTCCTTCTCTCCCCCTCTCTCTTTTTTTTTTTTTAAAGCTTCAAATTTGGCAGGTACCTTCTCCTGAATGCTGAACTTGTGCTTTGCTCTGGTTGAATAATTTTGATTTCACAGAACACAGATCAGGAGTAGTGAGAATTACAGTACTCAGTTTTTCTTTTTCCTGGACTTTATGGAACTAGAGTAAGGTGCATGTCTCCAAGTAGACATAGGATCACAATAGAATAATGACCTCATTGGCTGAGAAAGGAACTCCCTTTTTTAAGGAGAATGAGGTTGTTTTTGTTTTGTTTGTTTTCCTCCAGTCTACCAACTCATCTTCCTGATGCAGTTAAAGAAGCCCTTGCCATTCCCCTGCTTTGATCTCTTTATCCTACCTGAAGAAACAGTCCCACATTCACGCACAGAATGAATCAAGAAAAAAAAAAGTTATGTGAAGATGCTTAAGACTAAGTTAATATTGCATAAGTATGAAAACAGACAACCTGCCTTCAACAACTTTCTGCAGGCATGAACATGCCTTATTGCTATAGATGATGATGGTATTAAAAAGTTGAAGAGGTATATAATATGGTTGCAGAACCTTGGCTTTACTGTAGGCTTAACAGGACTATTTTTACGCAGGACTTCACATGACTATTTTGTCATTTGGACAAACGTTGGCAAAAACTCCAACCACATTTTGTCCCATGTTTGCTTTAGTTGTACTTTAGCTTATAAAAGAAAAAGTGAATCTCATTGTAGCTTTACCTTTTAACCTGAATTCAGCCTGCTAACCAAGTTTCTGCATAACTAATTCCTGTATTCCTAGCCCAGGGACAAGCACCAGTAAACCACCATCTTTAATGAAAATGGTATGAGATTACTTACATTGTGTGCTCATCATTGACCAAAATGATGCCTACTCCTAACGCAGTGATAAAAAAATCTTTATGGCTTGTCTGGTTGAGAAAGGTGGAGGACAGCTGGACACTTACTAAGGAGGAACAAGAAATCCAGACTCAAAAGACCACCTGTAATGCACAACTTCATTTCTTTCAGCCCACAATCATAAGGGATATTTTTGCCATGCATTGTTGCTGAATAGCAACAATATGTAGCAAGTCAACTGCCAAGGAAGTCAGTGATAGACTTTCTATGATTTCAGTGTTTCTACAACTAAAAGAGCTTTCACAGTCCAGCCACGTTTTAACTGTCTTAAGTCAAATAGGTTTTGTTATTGTTCACTTGATATCTAAGACACACTAGGGTAACATATATGTTCATCCTCTGGTTCATTGCATGGGATCTCCTCTGTCACAGTCTGGGCAAAACATGTCTACTCAGCAGTGTGCTCAGGTGGCCAAGAAGGCCAACAGCATCCTGGCTTGTATCAGAAACAGTGTGGCCAGCAGGACTAGGGAAGTGATTGTCCCCTTGTACTTGGCTCTGGTGAGGCTGCACCTCGAGTACTGTGTTCAGTTTTGGGCCCCTCACTACAAGAAGGACATCGAGGTGCTGGAGCGTGTCCAAAGAAGGGCAACGAAGCTGGTGAGGGGTCTGGAGAACAAGTCCTACGAGGAGCAGCTGAGGGAGCTGGGGTTGTTTAGCCTGGAGAAGAGGAGGCTCAGGGGTGACCTTATCGCTCTCTCCAGGTACCTGAAAGGAGGCTGTAGCCAGGTGGGGATTGGTCTCTTCTCCCACATGTCAGGTGATAGGACACGGGGGAATGGGCTAAAGTTGCACCAGGGGAGGTTTAGGTTAGATATTAGGAAAAATTTCTTTACTGAAAAGGTTGTTAGACATTGAAACAGGCTGCCCAGGGAAGTGGCCGAGTCACCATCCCTGGATGTATTTAAAAGACGTTTGGATGTAGAGCTTAGCGACATGGTTTAGTGGAGGGCTTGTTAGTGTTAGGTCATAGGTTGGACTAGGTGATCTTGAAGGTCTCTTCCAACCTGAAGAATTCTGTGATACTCTGAAGTCAGTGGAGTTTGCCCACTCCACTGGGGGCAATGCCACTGGCTTCATTGGAGCCAAACGTAACATGTACTTTTTGTGTCTTTCTTTCATAAAATAAAGTTAGTCCTTTGCTGCAACTTCAAAACAATGGAAAACAGACATTGCCAGAACTGGCATATTATCAGTGTGATTTCTTGACTTCATCTCAAAACCAGAAAAATATTGGATCAAAGTTATTGTGCATTTTCTTTTATGTTCCTCCCTCTCCAGAAGACTTGTTGTTAAAAATCAAAAGCCAGATCACCCATCTCTATGGAAACTGGGGGAAAACATCAGTGCTGAAGGATATATTTCATATGGCTTGCATCAAGTAGTTTACACCAGGGTTGGTGCTTCATTCTGAAGACTGTTGCACCTAACTTTGTTACCTGAGCATAGGCTCTCTCCAATACAATAGTGAGAGTTAACCTCCTAGGATAGATGCTTCAAGCTACACTTGAATGACTCTTTTCTCTCCTAAACACGCAGGAAGGCTGGGTTGACATAGGCAGGTACTCCAGGGGGACAAAAGTATACTCTGAACATATGATTGGCCAGTTCTGCTTTCTGTGACCTGTGTGGTCTAAACCTTAGTAGTCTGCGAAACTACCTTTGAGTTACTATTACAGTTCAAAACACCAGGACTACTCATGTTATCATCTTCCCAGGAGCAGAGTGGGAACTGGTGGCAGTGATATTTCCATTCAGGGTAACCCACCACTCATGCCTTCCCCAGCCATCTCAGGCCCACACCAAGACCTGTTAACTTCCAAGAAACCCTGCAAAACATCGTTACCTGCTGTTACTTTTGGTAAGGGGAAATATCCGTGGAAACCAGGCAAGTCGTACAACGGCTGGAAGACATTTGTCTTCTTGCTAGTTACTTAGATTTTGGAATCTGGCTTAGTCTGAAAGACTTTGTCATTATTTATATTTTTCCTATATTTATAATTATCTGTGTAAGTATCTGGTTGAGGACAGGCACTTTTAAAGTTGAAAGTAAATATTGGCTCAACCCGTATTCCAAAATATTCTACATAGCGAAGTCCCTCTGAAAGCATTTTGGTGACCTTGCTTGGCATTGCTGCAGCATGATTACCCTCCGTTCTCTCACAAGGAGAGAGGAAAGTTGGATACCTCAGTCAAAATAAGCAGACTTGCTTGCTTAAAGTCCTACTTACTAAAGTAAACCCAAAATAATGAACTAACTTTGATTCTTAAATAAACATTTTTGAGATTGTTATTTTAACACATCTGGTAACATGAAATGGTCTATTCTGAGTCTCACAAGCATCCATTTCTACCAGTCCCAAATCCTCATAAGCAGAAAAGAACCCGCTACAAATTTTTGTTTTCCGATTTGTCTTCCGGTATGAATAATTTTAACTAAAATGTGTTTCTGAACCTACTGTATTTTTTTAAGCCGGTGATTGAAGAGGTAATAAGTATAAAGGAGAATTGAATAAGAAACTGAATAAATAATGGAAATCATGAATGAGAAAACAATTGCAGGAATCTGTGAGATCACTTCCATTATATGTGGAAAAAAAAATAACAATAAATCAATGATTTCTACTCTGAGAGTTGTTCCAATCCACAGCTCCTATTTGCTGCACTGGATTAATGGGAGGTTTCACTGCTGGTGTCCAGATCCGGCAAGAAGATAAGAGCTGTTTATAAGGCACTCTTGTACTCAGAGAAACTCTTGTGATTCCTGAAGATGTCCAAAAACAAAATCATTGCATGATGTGGGCCAACTGATTGAAGAAAAAAGAAAAGGCCTCTTGAACGCTGCAAGGATGCTAAACTGAAATTTCTTGAAGTGCTCCAATTGAGTAAATACATGTGCTATTCAATAGTTCTTCTAATCAGAGAGTAGATTAGACAGATAAATGAATCTTGACGTTTATCTTAAAAACATTCTAAAGGTTAATTCTCATGAAAGTAAGATAACTTAAGAATAGTTTGTATAAAGCTTAGATGAATAATATATACAGAATTCCCATTTGTCAAGAAATAATAGATCAAATTATGATGAATTAGATTCTTGTAAGAGGGCCCTGACGTACAATGGTACTATACACTACTCTATTGTTCTAAGTCTAACTTCCTTGTCATGAGATTTGGTGACATTACAGAACTATGAACCCCTCATATGTCTTTATTTGTTTTTCACAAAAGTTTCCACAGCTTCTGGCTTCTGTAACTCTTGGCAATGATGTAATCAAAACTAATACTGAAGTTAGAAAATCCATATGTCAGTGTGATTCAAAAAATGCCTTTCCATATAACATATTAATATTTTCGTTCTCCATATTAAATTAAATTTTATATACACATACACATCCCACATTAATCCTAAATATGCATTCACTGACTAAACTCTAAACATCAGTTTCTCCATTTTCTTGATATATACCTGCAGGCATTTTATAAACGGAAGTCATCTTTAAATTTTAGACTGCTATAAATCTTAGTATTATGTTAACAAAATGTTAAAGCGAGAGCAAATTCTTTATAATTCCATAAAGATTTTTTTTCCCCTCTGAGAAAACAAATTTCACATGACGTTAAATCTTATATTAATTTGGTAGATTTGTAGTCTGGAATAATATGAACAGTTTCTAGGTAATAAACCCTCTGTTTTGTTGCATTGTATAATGAGTTTTACTAACCACAAAACTCAATCACTTTTTTTTTTTTTTTTAATTCAGTATGATTTCTATGTAGCTGAGGAAAACACCTGTTATTAAAGAAATTGCAAATGTATATTATACCCTGAAGACTTTCAGACACTCTTTCCAATATTAGCAAATATTCTCTGGAGAATATTTATCTTAGTTATCTTAAATCACTCAAAAATGAAAAGGCATTGCAAAACTCTTCTGCACTTACCCAGTGGAATCAATACACAGAAATTCTGCAGTTCATTCAGGCAGATGCCCCGTTTGGCAAAAAGTATCAAACTTTAGATCTAGTTAAAGCAGTTTTTGGTCCATGGTGGTGTGTCACTAATATCACTGTGGTCTTTTCTTATGGAGTAGGGAAAGATCTGTAGTTTGTTTGAAATGGCACTATCAGAGCCTCAAACCATCTTTCTGCCTGTGTGGTTACAGTGAATCAGAGAAGAAAAAAAAGTTATTCTTTGATGAACCTACTAAGGTTTGACTGCTAGTAAGCAACTTGTTTTTATTAAACAGGATTTGCAAGTTGTACCAGGGGTTCAGCCTGTAAATCTCATAAATTACATGTCCCTGAATAAGGGAAGCAATGTCATGGAAGAATACCAGTATAAAATCAGTATCAAGAAGCTAACCCCGTAACGGCAGAATAACCTCTTGCTTTTTGCTTCCTCCTCTGTGGAGATGATTTTCATAATTCCCATCAAAACAGTACATGGAAAGCTGCTGGTCCTCTGTGATTCCAGGGAAAGTTAATGACTTGCTTTTAACTGCAGTAATTGATAAACAACCACTTCATTTTAATGAGAGCTAGTACTTCCTTCACTTTTCTAGGACATAGAGAATACCAGAAGCCAAATCTCTTATGTAGATTACTGTGAATATACAGCCAGACCTGTTTTCAATGATTTTCCTCATCCTGAGTTGTTCCTAGGTATCACAAAGTATGAGTCAACATGAGTGAAGGTGGCAGAGACTCGCTCCTGGCTTCACCTCTGCAGCAGCAGGGTTGCCATCTAAATTTAGACTAGAATCTAGGCAGCCAAAGTAATTAATCACTGGAACAAACTGCCAAGGGTGATGATAGTGACTGCCACCAAAACATTTAAACCAAATAGCAGTTTTAGGCTATCCTGCTGTCTCTACAATAAACTACACCTAAACCATTGAGGTGTAGTAGCTGAGTATTGCATGGACAATGTTGCTCCCTTGGCAGGAGGAGGAAATTATCATTTGTATCCCCACCTTACTCTGGTTCGGCTTCACAAAGATGTATGGAATGAAACCTCAGCCCGTTCTTGGTTTCCTAACCTTCTTTACTGCTCTCACTGGGGAAAATGTAGAAGAGGTTGAATCGTAATTCAAGGATATTACTGGAATTCTTCAGTAACTTGGGTCAGAGTTTAATCATCATTACCCATGGGTGTCAGGTTGAGCTCATCACACAGCACAGAAACTGTTGGACAGAATTAAATCCATGAAAGAAGACTTAAACTTGCAGGCAAAAGAAAGTGCCATTTCTGGGAGGCAGTTGTTACAGAGCTCTCTCCAATGGTTAATGGTGTGCATCAAGAGATCTTCAAGGAGAGGACACGATTTTTAGACCTGCATTCCTTATTGATTCATATGCTGCGTTGCCTGTGACAGATCATGGCAGTTCAGAGATTCCATCAACTCCTCACTGCTGATGATCTGACTCCAATTACACCAGTTTTCGTCCTTTCCTTGCAAGGTTATGGATCTGGAATTAATCTGAATTAGAAATAAACAATCTACAAAAACTGCAAAACCTGAGATTCTCACAATTTGCTTTTCTCCAGGGATCCTACTGTTTAAGTCTACCCCCTCAATAACAGCCTTTAAGGTTAGGCTCAGGTTTATCTATATATTTAAGTCTTACACTGTGTTCTCATTTGCTATCAGCAGCTTTATTTGGCACTCATCTCTCTTGAATATAGGTGCTTCATCTTTCTCAGGTTCAGGCCAAAACTCATGCAATTCAGTATCAGCTGAACCCAGAATGACAACAAGCTAAGGCACTCAAATTTTCTGTGTTCTGTTCTCAGGTCTTAAAAACAAGCAGTCTGGTAAACAACAGTCTCAGTATCTTTCCTCAGAAAGAAATGGCAACAAAATTCAATTGACTGTGTAGACTTTATCTTGACTAATAGAAGTCTTCTGGCTCATGTCTGTGGAGAACATGCTGCCATGATAAAGACAAGACACTGCACAGAACACAATTTTTAGCAACTTCAGGTGCTTGGCTGTCAGAATGAATTACAGTTTTTGTTAAACACTGTAGTGTTATTCTGAGGAAGTTAAAGACCATAACAAGTGAAGGAAGGAAAAGCTACCTAGAACTTTCATATTTAACCTGATGCATACTCACTTTCTGAGTGATTTAAAAGCACAAAGGAACTGTTAAGGAAAGCCAGACTTGTCAGACAAAGTGATGAATGTCGTATTCAGTAAAGGTGTATATGTACTTTTATAATATGTGTGAAATAAGAACATAATGCATAAATGTAAGTGTCAAGAAAGTAAAAATAAACCATTCATGCTATAGCCAAATAGTGTTTTGAGGTGCCTGTGTATTTATACTATAGCACAGCTCATTTCTGAGCTGTCACTTCAGATAGGGCAATTTCTTAGGTGTTTTTCCCTATTGCTTTCTAGAATCAGTGGGACAGCAAAAGAGTCTTTCTATTTGTGAGGAAAACACAGAGAAGGAGGTGCAGAGGCTTCCTGGTGGGGTGCAGATGAACTCCTTCTGTTCCAAAAAAACAAACAAGCAAACAAAAAAAAAACCAACCTCACAGCCTCACTGTGATGCTTTTCCTTAATACATGTCTTCTCAGAGGAAGACGTGTTTTGGACATTTAGTTCTTGGTTCTGCACCCTGTGACTCTCCCATGTTTGCACAGCGAGGAGAGCAGGAAGGGGAGATAACTTGTCTCTAATTCACAGAGCAGCATGAGGGTCTGCAAGCTCTTTACACTGTTAATGTTAACTGTCAGTTCAAATATATGGTTTGATATACCATCCATACCAGGATGTGGGTACATCCTGGCCACAGAACACTGCCACCATGTCTGCACTTCCCCAGAGGGTTGTGTCTGGAGGCAGTTTAAAGCAGGGATAAAGTTGTTGTCTCCCATCATTTTTGGGCCTCATCTTACTCCTCAAATAGAATGGTGCAAGGTAAAGCCCAGAGTGAGTAATGAAGGCAGACCTAGGGTCAAGGAGTTGGGGATGATCCCACATGCCAGATATGTTGGGCCACAGCCAGGACCACACTCCATTGAGGTACAGCCCAGGATAGGACAGATCCAATTTTTGGTGCTGTAATTTGTTACTGCTCAGCAGGAAGCTGTGCCCCAGTTATAGCTTTACCACAGGACACCATGTCATTTTTGTAGATGGGACTTGCACTGCATTGACACTGCAGTTTTGCAGCACAGCCTTGACAACAAGCAAGGTGCAGGATATCAGAAAGCAGTACAGCAGTTGTTGCAGCATGGCCTGAAACATCAACTTTCCAGGACCATGGCCATCCTTAAAGTTCACCTGTGCTCCAGATTGGACAGGAGTGCATCATTTGAGTGATCTTTGTCAAAGCTGTGGGAGACAACTATTGTCATGGCAACACCTGCATGTGGAGGGTACTATTTACCTCAAATGCTGGGCTCTACATAATCTCATCTAGACTGTTACCTCAGTTAAAGTTAGATCACCATGGCAACAGACAACTGACTTTCAGAGAAAAGTGTCTAGAAGTTGACATGTGTGTTAATTCCATTTTGACACTGGACATTTCTGTGGATTTAGAATGAAAGAACTCTGATTCCTCATAAAGGGAAATTCTGAAAATACTTCCTCTGGCATCAACTTAAACATCTGATTGGACAGAGGAAGGTATGGTTTTACCTGAATTCTACTTTTTCTGAATAGAAACAGACTTATAAAAGGTAGAGTTAAAGAAGAAACAGTGAAAATATATATGGGGCAAAAGAATAGCATGTTTCAGTTAAACATGCCATAAAAACAACAAGAAAAGCCTCACTCATCTTCACTACATGCTTCTACTTTGACAAATGAACATTTTTCAGGGGAAGGTTAGCTGCCAGCAGTGCGGGGATGAGGCAGAACCATGTCCATGGAACCCAAAACAATAGCTACACCAGTGCCTAGCATGAAAACAGGCAGAGAACAGGAAATCAAAGGTGGCATATAACTGAAGGAAACACCAGGTCAAGTAAAGCTGCTATAAACACAGAGGTTCAAACAGTCTGTGTCTTGGATCAGGCAACTTAAACTTCAAAATCCAAAAAGTCCGGAGATTCACATAAGCAAGCCTCTATGCTTATGGAAGATGCCATTGATCTCTGACTGGAACAATGATTTCTTTTGCACTGGAAGGGTTTGAAACAGAAAATAATATGGAGGAAAAGCATACATAATATGCTGCACCAGCAGCGCTGTCATTTTTTTTTTTTTTTTTGACTGGGACACAAGGAAGGATGTTCCCAAAGGTGCACACAACCAACACAAATCACTACATATAGGCAAGCTCCATAGATGTCTTTCAAAAGCTACAAGAGAGGGAGAAGGATTGCTTTTCTTCTCAAGGAGAGCCAGAAATTCTGCCAGTCTTTGCTAATCAGTCACAAAGTTGCTGCCATATTCATATGCCATACATTCAACAGTCAGGCACACTTGTGCCAACACATACGTGGGCCTAGACCCACTGACTCTAGAATTTAATACGAAGCATGCTTTCAGCAGCAACAGGCATATTTTTGTGATCT
The DNA here is from genome assembly GCA_013399115.1 of Anseranas semipalmata. Taxonomy (NCBI): domain Eukaryota; kingdom Metazoa; phylum Chordata; class Aves; order Anseriformes; family Anseranatidae; genus Anseranas; species Anseranas semipalmata. The sequence goes on from VXAA01005665.1 coordinate 1,618,997, forward strand.
TGAAGAAAAGTTGCCTTCCTTCTGTTCTGAAAACAAGTGGGATTGCTCTATATTTCCAGAATATCGGATATTTGTTTCATAACAATGGTGTATTACAGTGATGTATGTTTACAATAAAAATGCTGAAGTGATGTATTTCTTAATTACATTCTCAAAGAATTCACATCCAATACCAGAGCCTGAGCCACCTCCCAAAAGTAATAATAGGAGTCCTCTCCACTAGCCTGGGAGGGAAAATAAACCCAAGAGTCATAGAAAATTATATTTAAAATTCTTTCTAGAGGGTAAAGCGGCCTCTTAGGTGGCTCTTGAATAAATGGAAAGCAGCCCACAGGAATCCTGCCGTTAATTTTGACAGTCTTTGGATCTGTCCCTATTGTTTCATTAAGAACTGGAAATAAGTCTTGTCTACTCACATAATTTGAACCATACTGTAGCTATGCAAGTATAATTCACTGCAGTCCAATCCTCCTGTGGGGATAGAGGCATAAATTCATATTATGTGAAAGGGGTGTAATCCATAACTGCATCCACAAGGTTGCTCGGACCGGTATAATGGTATTGATCAGAAAACCACCTGCCTTCCCCCTCCCCAACACATGCACATGGCACAACAGCTGTATGTCAGGGAGGTCCTTTCCCACAGTCCTTCTAATTTGTGCCTATCACCCATGAGCATGCACACAGAGCTCTTTGGCTTCCATTTGCTAGGTCTCTCTGCTAATCCAGAAAGCCAGGACATTAAGAAAGCTATTAAATACATGAGAAAAAAATTGGCAAACATCCAAAATATTTCACATAGACTTGAACTGCTGATGCTGCCTCTGCTTTCTAGATGTGCACTGCACCCTTTGCAATGGGCATCTCAGACAGATTCCCTTAAAGAAGCGTTTGAATGCATAACAGAAAGACACATAAAAAAAAAAAAAAACATCCAAAACAAAAACAGCTGGCTTCTGATCAAAGCTTGATTCCTAGCTGTCTTCCACTTCCAGCCCCATTCTGATACTAAGAGCATGCCACTCTTTTTAGTTGCGTAAACAGACTTAAGGCAGTTATAAAGTTACCCACTCTTACAAGTGTTCCCCTTGCTTTGCAACACTGGACACATTTTAATAAGGATTAGGCCCTCCATCTCACTATTTATACCTGTGAAACTAGAGTGTAAATCACTTTCCCCACCCTACTTCTGTACAGTTGTAGATAGATGTGCTGAGTACAAGGAGGAGAGACACTCATCACACTCTGCTCTCTACATGCCGAGGCAAACACGCATGCTGCTCCTCTTGCATCATATAACTCATGTGAAACTTGTTTTCAAACCAAGGGAGGCATTTTGGAAATGGATAATAATCATTGGACATACACAATGATTAGACAAGTTGGATAATAATATCCATATGCAGAAGTGTCAGCATTTCTCTTGGTAACAGGAAAGAAAGATAGGTGGGGAGCCAGGATTGCCAAGGCAGCCTTGCTCATCGAGAAGGTCGCTGCTGGCTCTTAGTCCATGCAGCAGCCTAAGGAACTGGGTGAACAGTTCAAGGCATTGGGCACTCGCCCTCAGTAGCCTTGGACTGCAGGAACTTCGCTGTCTTACTGCTATCATCTACTCAATAAATGCCATTAAAAGCAATTCAAATTTTTTACTGATGCCTCACTGAAGAATTCACAAGCCAAAAAGGATGTGAAAGAGTGAAATAACCATGCTCCATACCCTTCCTCCAAGTCTCTATGGGTCTTTATTTCTGAAGCTAGCCATACCTGATATTTTGAGCAGAAACCTTAACTGGTCACGTGCTGTAATTATTTGCAAGTCATTGTCTCTTTCTCTCTCCCCTGTTAAAATTCAAAATTGCCTTCTATAAGCGTTAAAGATGGTTTTGAAATAACTAGTCAAAAACATACACATGTTGTGAACAGTCCTATGGAGTTTACAGCAAAGCAAATTATAGTCTGGGACGGATGAAGGGAGCTGAATCAAAAGACATCTCCGTATAAAATACTTGTGGCTGAGCAGAAATGGTCTTTTCCTTTCCTCTCATGGTTAAAATATATTCTGTTATGAGCCTGTCTCATGCTAAGAAGCACAGAGAAGCCGCCATACTGATCTTTTAAATAGACAGTTGTGGGACCAAAGCTAATCCACAGAAAATTCCAAATACCTTTGAAATGGAAGAGCTACTTTGCTGTCTCTTCAGAAGTCTGATAATAGCTTCATGCTAGATTTTATCATTAAGAACATCACAGCATTTCTACAGCATTCAGAGAAAGGGAGATGAGAAAACATCTCTGAATTATGTCCAGAGCACATTCCAAGTAAAATTGAAAGTTCAGGTTTTGCTCTCAAGCCAACTACTGCCCACCAATAAACAGGTACACCTGCAGGTTATGTTGGTACCAAATTTAACCAGGTAGTTTCAAGCACAAATAGCTAAACAGCAGAGCACTCAACACAGACCAAAGCCCACTTGTATTTTCCACCTGTCGCCAGCAATGCTAAGGTGTCAAGTCATCCAGTGCCCTGGCTACTTTGTGGTCAGCCTCCAGGCAACGTCATTTTCACACCTTATGTGCATCATAGTGAGCTAAACTCAGTCTCTCTGCTTTATCATCCAGACATAAAAGTGGCTCTTTTCCAGTATGAGAAATGCTAAGCAATTCATATTGGTAAATAGCAACTTCTGTCATGAAAATGTCCTGGGTGCTACAAAGTTTCTGGTTATTTTCCATGAGATAATCAGTGCCATCTACATGCAGACAAGTGCCTAACAAGTATAACTTCTGTATCATACACCAAGCTGGAAGAAATTTATTCCCCATGAGGGTCAGGCATACCATAAGGCACTTTATCAGTACCACACATACAGGTCCTTGTTTTGTAAACTTGCTCACAAGGAGTCATTGGGCATCTTATTCAAAATAGTTGCACAAATCATACGGCCTCATGCTTCTGTCTTGGCATCTCACCTCCTTGCATTCATAGTGTTGAATAGTTGGTTATGGTTTTCACTCCACTTCACACTAAGAGGTGCCAGAATGCAACTCTAGAAGCCAGCACTAGGGAGAACATGTAGTCTGCTTATTTTGAATAAGCTGATATTACACATTCCAAGTACTGTCCTTCATGAACTTGTGTGGTGCTGTATTTGCATATTCTCAAAATAAGGATTTCTATTTTTTAGAAAGAAAGTGGATAAAGTCTTGAATGGCAAATCTTGCACTTCTCTGGCACCATAATCCTTCTAGTCCACTTGGAGAAAAAAAAAAAAAAAAACCTCTCTTAGCAACCTACAGTTTTTCCTTTTGATTTTTAATTCTTAACAACAACAGAACTCCAAGCACAGTGTGTATTTTATCACAATTAAAAGAACCCAAACCAAAATGACCACAGCTCAGCTCTAAGACTGATGTCAAAATAATTTGAGTGCTTCAATATTCAAAACTACTTCTGGATTTCTCAAGATAAACACAGTTAAGGAAGGGGGAGATGCATTTTTTGTTTTTGGCTAGTTTGTTGGTTTTTAATTAGTGCAATAGTAGAACAGATAAATGAGAAAAGCTTCCTCAGAGCATCTCTCGTCTTGTGCTATACTATGTAGTGTTCTCACTTCAGAGTCAGCCTACTGGTTTTAATCATCACAGTAGGACACCATCTTATTCTGAGCAGAGAAGCTGAAGTAAAAATAAATAAAAAAAAGAGAAACACTGAGCTGCCAAAGGCATCAGCATTCAGATAAAATTTTACACTGACATCCAGCTATTCGTCCATCTCTGAACACTGTCTTGAGAGAGTCGGTTTGTGCAGACAGAACAGGAGTCATCTCAGCATCCTTCCCAGCAACTCAGGAGAATGCTTTCTCCTGCTTAGGGCTGTGCATGAGCAACTGCTAAGCATAAAACAGCTTTGTCTGTCTATATGGCCTTACTGTAGTACCAGGATTAAAGAGACTACTTTGGGACAAACTACAGGTTAAAGGCATTCAGTTTACAGCTAACATCTAATAGTGCATATAGGTATAATAAATATACATTTTCAGATTTATCAATCTCACTGAGCTCTCGTGTCCACAGTCTCGGGAGAGTTTGTCCTTCCCTGGCTCTGACTACAATCAATCCCCTTTCCTCCCCCACATCTGCCACAGTGGAGTGAGAGTAGGGAACTTTCATCCCAAAACAGTACTAAGATCACTGTATCACCCTCTTCTGAGCACAATAGCAGGTCAGGCCAGATCAAAGGAGTGTCACTGGTGACCCACAACACTAAGCAAAGCACTCCATAAGGTTCTCTGTTATGCCAGGGAGATTTATGCCAGAGACTTGGTTTGCCTTGCAAGAGGAAGAACATGACTTTAAAGTTCCTTTTAGTCTCCTTAAGGAAAATATCCTTGTTTTTTTTTTGTTTGTTCATTTTGTTGTTTTTGTTTTGTTTTTTTAAAGCAGATTTATTTCTCCAACATTGTTCTTTGAAGGTGAAAAGATTTCCCATCCTGGAAAGTATTATCTTGCTAGCATACCTACACAAGCTTCAGTGTAAATTTTTACACCCTGTGCCTGCAGTAATCTTGTCTCTTGAAACATCTGAGGCCCAAATTTAGGCTTGAACATGTGCAATAGGAGACAAAATTTGGCTCTCCAAGTGTGAAATAGCTCAGTTGTCCACTGACTCAACATCAAAAAAGGATCAGCTTGTTGGAAGGGATTCATTTTCAAAACTGAAAGTAGTAAGAGAGTGAGGAAAGGAAAAAAGAAAAAGAAAAAAAGGAAAAAGCACTTCATCTTTTATGCAGCCAAGTATCCATTCACAATGTTATGTTGAAAACACTCCTGATAAAACATGATACAAGTTNTGACCAGGATGTATTTTTCTGCTATCTTAATTTCTCCTTAACTTTCCTTACAGCTTTGTTACTAACATTTATAAACCATTTGTTGACACAATCATCCTTAATTAGAATTTACAGGAAATAATTCCCATTGTATAGCATGAATTCAAGTACCTCTGAGAACAAGCATGTGGTACTTTCTCAAATGGCTAGCATAGTTATACTAATTTTCATTCCATATTTAAAAGGAGACTGGCCACAACATCACAATCCTTTCAAAGAAACCAAAACACAGAGCTCATTCAAGGAGATTTTAATCTCCCGTTGAAGCAAAAGCCCTCCTGGAGACCTCACAGGACACCTGGCTGACACGGAGCCACCACACCTGCTGCCTGTTTTCAGCACCAAGCCAAGCTGCCTGCAGCCCTGCACTGCCATGCCACTAGGATGGGGGAAGCTTCCCCCGGGTCTCAGCCAAACCCATCTGACAAGACTCCCTCTGAGCACCCAGGACATTTGGTACCAAGCATGGAGACATTTTGCTGGCTTGTGAAATAGTATGACTCGCACCTGACCAGCACTAAGCACACCCCTCGTTGAACTACCAGTAGACACTAACATACCCTGGTGCCAGGCACAGTGGAGGAACCTGGTTATACTGCAATAGCAAATCCACTATTGTCCTTGGCTTCCCTCTTCCTTCAAGCCTCCCGCTGCACATTCCTCCCACCCGTTATAAACACTGAAGGCAAAGCCCAGGGATTTCACTGAACAGAGCTCTAAGTGGAGGAGATAAAGCTATGGGACCCGAACCCTGGTTACATGAAAGCAAAAGATGCCAAAGTCTTAAAGTACTTTGGCAGAAAGCTAGCTCTGAACAACCAGGAATGCAAGCTCTGTGGTCAGTTTAATCCCTGGAATAACTCTGCAGATTTCTGAGTAATATTGCACAGGGCGAGTTTGGCTATAATTTTTTGATATCTTTAAACTACTTTACTATTTAATACTTATTTTCCTTTCTTGTGCTTTTGGTCTTTTATATAAGCTTTGATTTTAAAACCATACAGGGGAAGTGAGAAAATAAGTGTCTGTCTGAAAACAGACAGCAACTTTTGCTGCAGAAAATTTGAATCCTGGGAGAGAAATTAGTTCCAGTAGCCGCCCAAGCAGTGATGTAGCCCCAGCTAGAAAGGATACATCTGCTGCCTCAAGGAGTTTCTGAAGTAAAAGAGCAGTCCAAAAAAATCTTTATTACTGTTATTATTCTTTTTATTGCCATTAACCAAGTTTTAGGCTGCAAAAGCTGCACCAATCTGTTTCTGCATAGTTGTCACTTTTCTGTGCCCGGAGAAGTAATGTCAGTAAAGAATTTGGTAAAGAAGGAGAATTGGACTTGTATGAATGGGACAGATGAGCTGGAGTTATTACAGGTTATTTTAGAAATGTTATTTCTTTTTCCCTTTTCTTCAAACACAGGTTTGGCATCTGAATACAAACATCTAGCTTCACAGAGTAAGGAAAGGGAGAGAGAAAAATGGCTTATGATTCCCATATGTTTCAGTACCTTTAAAATAAAGGGATGGTAACACTTAAATAGCATTAATCTTCAAACAGCTGGTACTATGTTTGTTACTGTAATCATCTTTCTAATTATATTGGAATGTGACAAAAAATTAAAAAAGGGGGTTGTTTTGACAGCTCAACATACAGGGCTCCCAACAGGCCACCAATTAGACCCTGGAAAAAGGAAGTAACTTGTAAAAGCTAGTGACTTCTCAGCAACAGGACATAGGCCTATTTTTGTCATTAGTACTATTTTTCTGTAAGAAATCTAGACCCCTTTAGCTAGAGAAACTTTCTTTAGGCTTCATTCATGGTATGTAAACAAAATTAAAGATCTATATGTCAGCCAGCACTTCCTTTCTGTTTTTTCAGTTATACCCCCAGGATTTTACATACATGCAAAACCTGTTACAAATCTTAGCGTGAATTCCTGATGATAAATGAAGATATTTCAATTTCCAGAAGTTCAGGATCAGTCCCAAGGGTTTAAGTCAGTAGCTAAATGTACATTTGCACAAAAGGACCTGGCTAATTCCCACAGCATTCAGAGAAGAGGTTTTCAAGGCACTGATCCAAGCTCTATCCACTGTTGATAAATTTCTTCTTCCTTGGACTCAGTGACATCTCCAATACTTAAAAAAGACAAAATACTCAGCACCATGAATGTTATTTAAAGCAGCATGCAGCTGAAAAAGCTTAACAACATACAGGAGGAGATCTAGAACATGATCCACTAAGAAGTCAGTGATACCAGTTGAAGGCTTCATCCAGCTGCACAGAGGTTAATGGAGATCTTTTCTTTCACTTCTGTGCAACTGGATTTGGCCTAAAATTTTTGCTGCAGTAAGAAGAAATGAGCTTTTTGGCTCTGCTGCATATCTTCTACTAATGCACTGCAGCATCCCTACATTGTCTTTTCCACCACCATTTTGTTCACATTCAAAATAAAACTACATTTTCATGGTATAAACATAGTATGTGAATTTAAATCCCATACAGGTGAGGGTAAAAAAAAAAAAAAGCTTTTCAAATATTTTTAGATCTCAGTTTTGATGCTTGTCTGAGTTCACTCCACAAAATCTGGCAATTCGTTCTTCTGTTTTGAGATTGCACAGACAACAGTTTTTCACAAACAAGACTTGCATAAATAGTTAAGCTCAAAGTTAAAGAAAGCCAAGTTTGCACAGGCATTTTTTTATTTTTATTTTCGAATCCTTGCATTGAAGTTATTTGTACCCAGTAGCTCTGCTCAATGACAGCTGCACAATCACAGCTGGAGGAAGGGTGGTGCTTGGGGTTGCAAGTCTGCCATTTCAAAGTGAGATGGTTCAAGGAAGAACCACTTCTGTGTTCACACATAGAATGCAAGTCATTTTGGCTCCATATCCAAAGGAATAGAATGCAAGTCATTTTGGCTCCATATCCAAAGGACTTCTTTTAATTTAGCATTTACAAACATGAGTGTTGATAGGAGAGGTTCCTTTTATTGGTTGGGTGGTTGTTTATTTGTTTAGTAGTTTAACCCTATCTTAGTTAAGAGTAAAAATCCCAATTCAACTAAGAGCCTGTGCATTAATACAACCATTTAGATGTACACTTATTGCAATTAAAACAAATTATTAGCTGTACATTTCCCCTAAGCTCAGATGATGGGCTGAACAGAAGTCGATGTGGAAAAAAGAATATGCTTGTAGTTTGTACTCATATCCTTTCCCCCCAGACAACATGGTTTATAGGAATAACTGCATTGATCTTTTTGGTAAGATTTTTCTATCAACATTTTCTGCCTGCTGATGCTTTAGTGACTTCACTTTCCATGGGATTTCCTTCTCCATTTCGTTTAAGCAAGAATACATCTTGGAATACCTTGTAATGAGAATTGAGAGTAATGTCCTTTTCAAGGTATACAAAGCTGCTGTCAGTACTTTTAATACATGCAAGATGAGAACAACGTTCTACATACTTGCTACAATTTATAATATGCCTGTAGAAGTTGCATTAGTTGTATTACCAGTTAGATTGTCTCATTCACACATCAGTTATTAGCATGGAACACACATTCAGTTGCTCCATTTCTCTTCCTTGTATTCCTTTGGCCACCAAAATTCTTGTATTTATTTCTGCAACTGCAGTGATGGATGACATTTGCTGACAGGAGTCACGGAAATATGAAACAGGTATATGATATTAAATTTTTAACAATTCAGAATATTTTCTTAACCTAGTAATAAATATTTGGAGGATGTATCCTTGAAATATTTCTAATAGAATTTTGTAATAGGAATTCAGAAATGTTTTCTGAAATCTTAAAGCTTATCAAGATACATTTATATACTATAACATTCTTTCCAGCTTCTGATGTGAAGTCTATTTTGTTTTGCAAGCCTGGCTTGTGAATGTATGTTATTAGTCAACGTAGTTTTTCCATTGATGATTTCACTGGAGTGAAATTGCTGTCAGAAGTGAACACTATTCTCCCATACTCTTCAACTTCTTTTCTGTTCTCGCATAGCACTGTGGCAGTGATTCACATGATACAAACACCTTTTTGCCAAAAAAATAAAAAATAAAAAAATAAAAGTGCCCCAGGCTAGCTTATGAACATGATACCCGAAGTAAGATATCATTTCAACTTAGAAGTGACAGAGTAAACTAAGAAAAAGGTAAACCCACAACAGCCATAAGGCAAATTTATATAAAGCCAGGAGGAGGCCTGGTTAGAGCCACGTCACCATTGAGATACAGCAGCTTGACAACTTGCTGCTTGTTACTCTTTGGCTGTCACCTTAGATGCCTGGCGTGCATCAACCTGCCATACCAAGTAACCATTCACATCAGTTTAGCTATGTTTATTTACTAGCAAATGTTAAGCTAGAGTAGTACACCTTTCCAACCATATACAGCTTTTTTTTTTTTTTTAAAAAGCTTCAGATCCAAACCTTGTCTAAGAGGTTACACTCCAAGATGAGCAAAATACAACAGGCAAGAAGAAACACATATGCAAAAGGTGCTTTTTCCTATTTTCACACAGACATGCAGGACTATCTTCCCGCTACATCTCCTGGAGATGGACACCAGAGATTTCCATGCCATCAGTTTAATCATGTTTTCCACCTGTTTAATACAGATAGAATTATGAAAAAAAAAAAAAAAAACCAGCATCAGAGCAAAACTGGTCTGCTGGCTTTTGAATAGATACAGCACTATTAGAGAAAGAGGTTTACATAGGACCTATTCAGCACAGAAGTTTTATACAGAGCT
>VXAA01005665.1:1634234-1667833 GCA_013399115.1 Anseranas semipalmata
AGAGGTAATATTCCAGCTGAGATGAAATTATAATGTTTGCTGATTTCATATAAAGAAAATAACAGGTTTGAGATTTGCAGAAGAGACTTTACAATGATGAATTAAACTGTGCATGGGGTAACTGGAGGTTTTGACACTGGTTGATCTGGGTTCTCTATACTTCTTAGACCTCTTCAAATCAGCAAAAAGCCACATGAAAAGTAATCAGCAATGTCTGTCATGGATAACAGCTACTTTTTCTCCTTTACTAAGGAGAACCTTTATTAAGAAATACTGAAATACAGTTTGAAATACTAGAAGGGAGTAATTTCTGAAGGGCCAGATTTGCAGCTTGATGATCATATCTTATTACTTCGTTTCAGCGTTACTCTAAGCTTCCCCATATTTCAAATCCAAATAACAAGATCAACATAGTTCCCTGTTTGTTACCAAACCCCCACATTGCAAACATTGCTTTGTGCACACTTTGAATGATGAATTTGTTCATAAAGAACAGCAGCTACTGCAGCTAAACCACTAGCCAAATGGTTTTGGTGCTTGTTGTCCACATTTGATGAGACCAGCACATATTGCAGAGTATCATAAACACAAAACAACTGAAAGAAGTTACTTTCCACCTAATAATCTTGGAGTGAGGAATGAAATACCATCTCTTGCACTGGTTTCTTCAGGACAACATACAGGCATTGCAGTGGTGGGGACAGCAAGACATTCAGGGTCCTGCTCTTGAGTTGTTTCTGCTTCTGCCCATGTAGTGTTCTGGTCTTTTCACATCTAGTTTTATATAAAAAGCAACTACTTCCCCATCACATACAACAAGAGAAAATTAACCACGCAACATATGAGGCATAAAAGTCACATTTTTTCAAGTCATGGACTTTAACATTTGCCTCAAAGATTTTGCTGCATCATCCAGGCTGGCAGCAATTTCCAGTCACTGCGAAGGGAAACTGGTGGTAGACTATATGCAATCTCTAGAAGATGTCATGTGAGACAAGAGCTCATGAAACACGAGTTAAGGAATCTGTCACTTTTTAAACCAGGAAAATATAGCACAAAGGCATTGCTATAGATTGCTAGTGTCCTGCCCCCACCGTGTTCTTTTGTTGTTGTTGTTTTATTTTTTTGCATTAGGACACAAGTAAGGTCCCAACAATAACAGATCTCATAAAGATATATGCATATATTGATAAGGACAATGGTGGTAGGATCATGAAAAAATAGCTATTTTGTTCAGGAAAGTCCAAGGAGGTGCCAGTCTGATAACGAACTCCATGCAAAAAATATTTCCCAAATGCTTAAAACCACATCTATAAAGGTTAGCTCCATTCAAAGAAAATAGATCATTAGACTTATCACTGTGTTTTTTTTTTCCGAGGAAGCAAAATGCCCTCAAAACCCTTATAGGATAACTGAGACTTTGGAAAGTCTATTCCTCATACAAAGGTTTGAAGGGGAATGCTGCACCTGCTGTATGGCGTGATAAAGTTCTGGAAACAAGAAAATCCCTTCAAGCCTATTCACACAAAAATGTCATTGGCAGCAAAGCAAAAAGGCCTGGAAGTGAGCAGAAGCATGCTTAGGCTCTCCTGGGTCATTTACTTAGGGCAGCAAGTCTGACTGGGAGCAAGGAGGATAAGAAGAAATAAATCTCTGGAGAATGTACTATGCTATTTCCTTGCTAGAGTAAACACAGTTGTTTTTTGTTTTTGTTTTTGTTTTTTTTCTGAGGGAGCCAGGTTACCTCCTGGGCTCCTGCTGAGCGATGCTCCACTTCTACTTCGCCCTTTACTTGGGGCTGTTGTTCATGCCAAGAACTTCCATTTGCTGTGACTGGAACTACCAAGCAAACAAATGGAGCTTGTATTTGTTTTGCACCCTCTGACACCCATGAGCCCAAGCTTATGGACAGGCTAAGCTCACCGTGCACACAGATGCTAACTGTGTGACACAGAGTTGCTCTGCCATGAGCCTGGATATCCACACTGCCAGGCAGCCAGGATTTTGGAAAGCTGCCCTTAAAGCAGTGGAACTGGAAAACAAAAGCAAGGATAAGGGTGGAAAAATCATTAAAAACAACAGGTGGCTAAGTCACACGAAGCATCCTGTGGAATTGATGTATTCAGAAGCAATGCAGAGACTCACTGTGCATAGAGGATGACTTACCCTCTCTGAAAAGATGTTTAAAAAGAAGCAGACTGTATAACAATAATAATATAAAAGTGAAGAGTCTAGTAGTGCTGAGCTTGTTCTGCGCGACTTTCTTCTTACTGCAGTGCTCTTGAAGTCTTCAGCAGGATCTGATGTGTATGTAGGCTTCAGCTCTCTCTGGCTAGATAAAGGGCTTAAGGCTGCAAAACTGTCACCCTTTCCTAAGAAACGGATTCAATTCAGGAAATTAAGACTCATACATCGGTGACTAATGCTTTTGTCAGTTTGTTTAGAAGTACCCGAGGACTGCTGCAAATGCCCTGTGCTACTTGTTGTGTCTTGCATTACCAATCTTGAGCGGCCAAGATCAATCAGACCTACACCATGTCCCACCTTCACCGAAAAGTGATTCCTGTGTGTTGCCTTCAGGGCACATGCTGCTGTGCTTTGTGGGAAGCAGACTTCACAATGAAGTACGAGGTTCTTCATGGAAGTTCTGGCAATCTTTAGGGCATCAAATAGGCCTAGCCAACATCCTCCTTCCTTTTCCAGTGGGAATCACAGAGAAGTAATTATCTTGGAACAGATGCAGAAGCTTAAAAAGAGGGAATGATGAAAAAAACATTACACAAAGCCTCTTCACGTGAGCAACGAGTACACCCCACAGCTGTTAGCTTTGTTTTGCATATTTTACATATTTACATACACAAAATATTTCCAAACATCCCCGTGTTTGTTTAAAACTCGATCAGGAAGATGTCTGGCAGAACAGATCCAGTGCAAATAGATTCACCGCATGACACTTCCCTGCATTGGTTTTAAGATGCATCAGGGGTCCAAGCCTGCTTCTATTGAAGTCAACAACAACAGCAAATCCCAGAATTCCAAAGGAGGAAGATCTAAATCTATAATCCTGAAGCGTTCACCTTACAGCAAAGCCCTTCAGCCAACCAGTCTGACAATGAATGAGGCAGTGCTTCTAAAACAAGGGCAGCTGGTACATTAGAGAACGGGATTTTTTGCTCACATGTCACAGATGCCAGTTGCTTGCGGGTGGGTGGTGGGGGTGGGTTGGAATGGGAATAAAACCTTCGAAGGAAGGGCTGAATAGCCTTCCTCAGGTGGTGTAGAGAAGTCAAAGAAACTGCTCAAGATCAGAAAGGGTGGGTTGCCTTCTCATAAAGGCAAATTCCAGCTTAAAATAAAGGTAGAATGACACCCCTGTCCATGCTCATTTTCAAGATCAGTTCAGGAAAGATCAACTAATCACTGGAGGAAGCATATGGCCTTGAAGAATTCTGTTTTTAGTTTGTAATACCTCCTTTCTCTTCCAGCCCATCCATCCAGACAGGGAACTGAGCAGCCTACCATCCCCAGCCACCCCTCTGTGGGCACTACACAACTTGAAAATGCAAAAGAACCATGGGAAAGAGCACAGGGCTAGCTTGCTGCATACTCCCCCGATGAGAAAGCCAAGGAGGAAGGAAGCATGAGGGGGATACTGCTGCTGTATGGTGCCTCCTCGGGCTTACTTGTCAGGTGGAGCAGGAGTCTGTCAGAGCCAAGGAATTAACTTCTCCACAAAAGCAAACCTGAAAGAAAAGGGTGGAGAAAAAGCAGGGGTAATTGTGCAGCTTGTAGAGTTTTCATTCAGTGTCGACTCTGCTGCTCAGAAGACAAAGCAGGGCTGAAACAACACACCAGCAAGCAAGGAATATTTATCCAGACTGATACCCCAAAACTGCTTTACCGATGAGCCTTTACAGAAATCATTCCCATTGACTTCTACATAGTTGACAAAAATAAGTTCATACTCTTAAAAAGGAGATTTGAGAGAGACTAGGGAGTTTCCCACTAAGAAAGTTCCTTAAAGTTGAATTTTCTCTTTATCTATCTCCACCAGTAAAGAATAGTGTGCTATTCTTAAAAGGGAACAGATTTTTTAGTTTTGGCCAGATATAGAAATCTTTGTTGCTATATTTGGTTCCAATGTAGAACTCTCTGTTTGCTGGTGGGAGGAGGAAATTAGAGCTGGTGTTATTCATAACTAAATGGGCATGAAAAACAAACCACCTCTCTTTGAACTTTGGTGCTACTATGGGTATTCACGTAACAAATCATTTTCAGTGCCTGCAATACCTCTGTACATGCAACGGCCAACATCAAAACTTTATTACCCACTCATTTTGCCATAGTGATAAACTGTTGCAGATGTACAGTTATTGTCAATGCAAAGACATTGGTGTAGTTCCTGGTAGTGGTTGTTTTTGTTTTTTAATATTTCTCGCTTCTCTTGAAAGAAAGCAAAAGTGATGTTCTGAAGGACAGACAATTACTGGAAGACTACAGGATCCAGCCCCCCTCCTCTTCCCAACAACCCCAAAAAAGAAATCAGCTAAATTAATTGGCATCCCAGCCCAACGCACAGCTCAGCTGTGAGGAATTCTCACCAGATGTCTCGGTCCCCACCCGGCCTCCCACGTCACGCAGGCAGCATAACCCCTCGGAGCCCAAGGTCCTGCCGGGACAACCGGCCCTGCTGCGCTGGGGGTCCCTGCAGAGGGCTGGTGGCACCCCTGGCCCATGAGCCGACCCCTGGCCATGCTTGCCTCCCCTGCTAGCACAGTGGATGCCAGCCTCGCTCATCATGTTTTCCATGGCATTTCCCTCATGCCAGGCAGGCTGGGCATTGTTGAGGTCATCCAGCTCCCTTCTGGCACTAAGGGAAGTGCCTGCCCCTGGCATCAGGCTGGGACCCTGTTTCCAACTGACAAAACCCAAAATGAGATTTATCGGGATGTAAATGGTAAGATTCTTGATGGAAGTAAGGTCACTAAAGTCAATGGGTGGCACCGATTTATGTGAATGGAGGCTGTGATTTGGCATGAACAAAATCAGTCACAACATAATGTTTCATCTTGAGCATCCCTTCCCCTCCTCTTGTTTTGTGATAGAATGAGAACATATAGAAATAACACCCATGAGCACCCAGAAACCAAGTCATGGGGTAAGGCTGCTGGAGCACTACTCTGGTGAGAGTAGTAGATGTTACAGGAAGAAGAAAAAGCACTTCAGCCAGCTCATCCTCCAGATTAATGCACTGTTACTGCCTAAAATGCATTTGCTTCACTGAGGATACTTGGGATTGTCTTAAAGCAACAGGGTTCCCTCATCTTTCCTTACAGACTAAACCAGAGTGTACGCAGCTCACTTCAAAGAAAGCAGTTTCCTGCAATGTTTATCCTAAGTTTTTCTTGACACTCAGTTTATACCAAATTTCTAAGTCTCCATACTATTCTGGTATTTTTTGATGGCTGTCACATCCCCCTCTACTTCTTTCATGTATAAGCCAAGCAATCGTTAGGCATTATTTGCTTATTTTGCAGTGGTCCCTATCCCATCTTCATCTCTGTTGTGCATGCAGACTGTTTTTCTCCCAGTAGCTCTCAACCCCATTCTCTCCTACAGGAAGATTTGAACCCAAACTCCTCCTTCCCTGGCCTTCCTCTCCTTACATTTCTGGCAGCTCTCCACCTTTTGCTCATGGCCCAAGAAAGAAGAGGGTGATTTTGAGCAGAGACAAAGTACTCTGCTTGCTGTTCAGTCCTGGAAATGGGGCCTGGAGCAGGACATATGGGGAAATTCCTGCTCATCTACTGATGCTCTGAAACAGAGTACAGCCCATATGGTCAGGATCTTCACAGGATTTTGCAACTAAACTCTTAACAGCTCCCTGCTGATCGCGTGCAAGTGGCAATTTTTCAAAAGCTCAGTGCTTGGCCAAAGTTGGAGGTTTTTCCCCCCTCTGCTGGAACAGTAAATGATATATTTGTGACCAAAACACCAAACCTTCAGACCTCGATCCAGAACACAGACATGCAAACATTTCTTAATTAAACAGCTGTAAAATAATTTTAGCAAGGGCAAAGTTACTTCCTTAATGGGAATCACTGAACTTTGCCATAGAAAAAAAATCAATTTGAGGTAAATAACTTTCATGGAAAAATTCTACTTGATGACCATCAGAATTGCAACAAAATTCTAAAATTAAAAGGCTCTTACACTAAGAAGTGTCAGGTGGAGATTCTACCAGGTCTGATTTTAAAGTAGCCTCCAGTACTAAGGCAACTTAAAAAGACATTAACAAACAAACAAACGAAAAGCAGAAGACTGCAGCAGAAGCAATTGACAGTATCTGAACTGGAAAGCCTTATATGCTAGGCTTTCAATCTGTCCAATTTCAGTAGAGAACCAGTTTAGAACACTTGTTTTATAATGTTTTCAACAGGAGACAAACCGTTGGCTGTAAAAATTAAATTTATGAAAAGAATAGAAACTCAGGATGCTGTAATTAACAAAGAGATTTATGAGTTCTTCAGTTGCATAAGAATAAAAATAAAGCATTAGCTAATTGTTGAGAAATACAGACCAAACCAAAAATGCTACATTAAAATTATAACAATAAAATTCACATTAAATTATTTATTCAGTAATTAAAACAGTGACACTTTTCTTTATACAAAGTCCCCCATCAGTTTTGATGAGAGGGACAAAATGTTCAATGGAGTTTTGAGGGAAGCAGGGTGGGAAATCAGGTGGGGAAGGAGAGGGACCCTGATTTGATGGATGGTTTTAAATGACAGCTACAAACAGCTAGCAGGGAAAGTGCAGCATAGTTCTGCAGATAGTTTACTAGATTAGTGTAAACCTCAAGTGCTATAAATATTGGTTTTAGTTTTATATAGATACTAGTTACCTGAGCCCAAGCTCACTGGAATCAATGAGGATTCCAATTTATGCCCACCAATGATGGACCAGACACTGGGCCTCCACTCTGTGCCAGCCAACACTGGACTGCAGTTCAGGCATTCATGGCTGGTCCCAATGATCTCAATGCTATCAAAGACTTCCACAGACACTGAGGGAAGGAAGCATGAATAGGGCTCCTGTACACAAATGGTCATCATCAACAATGCACAGCTGATCCATCTTCAATGCTTGCGCCTTTGAGGGGGTGCATAAGAACTGTGATGTTTTAATCATCCCCATCTCTAAACTACCTCTACTGGGAGCTAAAAGCATCCTGCAGTTCACAGGGAACTCCAGGCAAGCTGTCACAGGTCCCATTGTGGTGTCATGGAGACCGCAGAGCAAGAACAGCCAGAGGGTTACGGGCATGGTGCAGACCAAGAGCATCTAGAATGCGGGTTTCCAGGGATAGCTTTAATTCCCCTTGGCAAGCAGTTCACCTCATAAGAGGGAACAAGTGTAAACCTGCCAGTACAATCTAATTTTAATGTGTTGTGCAGTGGCTGCTCAACCGTCTACATACAATGCTGGAGAAGATCATCTCTGCTCACAGAATTACCACCTCAACCTTTGCAAGAAGACCCCTCTTGCGTCTTCTGTCACAGGGACTGGGATTTTGACCTTGCCCAGGCAAGAGTCCCTTAGCCTTTAAAGGGGCCTCTTCTTGCATCATAACTGTCAGATTGTGCCCATAGGGCTAATATGTAAAAGCAGTATTTATTTTTAAATACTGTCCTGCTTTACATGAGATTTCTGTTCCAAACAACGTGCATCAACTTTTTTAAAAAAATCCACACACAAACAATTAATATTTATCATTCAAATACCCTTTAAAAGCTCAAAGGCAGACATATTAAAGCCAAGAAGTCAATTTTAAAAATATATATATATTTCTAAACTGTTTAAAAGAAACATATGTTGCTGGTCCATTGATATGGAGAAAAACTTTGTACCTGAAATTAATTAAAAGAATTGTATTCAACAAGATACATTTGTCTGCTGAAAGGCAATATATATGCCTCTCTACATAACTCTGCTGACTCTATGGTCATCTTTACACATACAACAAATCAGG
Organism: Anseranas semipalmata; assembly: GCA_013399115.1. Classification (NCBI taxonomy): domain Eukaryota; kingdom Metazoa; phylum Chordata; class Aves; order Anseriformes; family Anseranatidae; genus Anseranas; species Anseranas semipalmata. Next base: position 1,642,270 of record VXAA01005665.1, read on the forward strand.
GCTTTTCAAAGGTTGGTTTTGGGGGGGGAGGAGTTTCTCTCTCTCTCTCTCAAGTATGGAAAAATTCCATTCACTCCTGAGGTTATAGAGAATGCAATAAAATGCCTACATTTTTTCAGTCAGATGAAATTTAGTGATGTCATTCACTTCACTTCCAAATGATGTGCATTTGAAGCACGAGGGTGGAATGGAGGGAACTAGGTACAACTACATGTGTGTGTATGTATATAAATATATACATATGCATAAGGAAATGTGGGAGAAGAAGAGCAAGACATACATGATAGGCTGGAAGCAGAAAGGTTGGGTTAAGGCAAGGCAATCGATCATAAATCCAGGTGGGGAAACACAACACTCCCTCCCCTCCCACAGCCTCTGTTCTCAAGAGGTGTGCAACCTGTCTCTCTCTCTCTGAAAGCTGCAATGACAGATTCATCCTTGAAAGCATATTTTGAGGCAGGAGAAGCAGAAGATTGAGAGAACCCTGACATTCACTGAAGACTGTCACACTATGGAAGAAGCATCAGAAAAGCTGATAACTTAATTGTTTATCTGGTGAGGAGAGGAATCAGAACAAAGTGCATTTTACTGCTGTCAGGTGTAGCTTTTTCAGCTCTCCAGAAATCAGGTCTGCTGGGTGGTTGGTAGTTGTAGTATTGCATCATCTTGTTAGGATGGAAATGCCCAGCTGAAACAAAATGGATATCTCCTTTTCAAAAACTTGTCGTCAGGTAGAACACCCCCAGTCTTCAAGCAAACAAGACTAAAAATTGACAACAGATTTCTCAGCATTAATAGGGATGAAATAAAATCCTGGACAACTTTAAAGAATTTAGTATTTAGATTTCCTTGAAATAAAACAATAGTTTCCCTATGTTCTCCCAGAAATAGTGACAGAGTACATCGTGTTTTTGTAAGACCTCAAAAAAATGAATCATCCACTTTCTTGGGACATCATTGGAATTCACCACACACAAAAAGAATGAAACTACTCCTTTAGTAACACAGTAAGACATATAACTTGACTGTGACCTAATTTTAAGGGCCCTTTGTCCTATCTGTTGAAGCATGAGCAGCCTTAGCATTCCTTTTTCTTTTTCACCGCCATCAATACACTGTAACTGCAACATCACGAGCAAGCACTCCCCTCCTCTTTCAAGAGCAATACCAACATAGCATCTGCTTCTCATAAGAACATTTGTGCGTGTCTATAAGCGTGCATGTATTTGTGCGCATGAGAGAGAAGCAAATCTGCTGAATTTAACTTAAAACTTTGTCACAAGGAAAGACTTTTTTCTTTCCTGTACTTCAAATCATAGAGTATAGAAGAAGGGCTACTGCTACGTACTCATGCTTTTACTTTCTTCTCAGCTGTTAGTACAGGGGACAGTCAGTTACTGAGGAAAAATAACTGAACTCTCATCTTTCAAAGCCAGTTGACTGGTGCGTGAACAGCTATAGACAATAGCAGGTTTTTATTGCCACTTGTCTCCCAGAGCCTGCAGAGAAACACAAGTTCTTTAAGCACACTCACAAGTTCAGCAGTGGAATCTGGGCACATAACAGTAGTCCTTGAGGAAAGAGGCAACAGATTCAGCACATATCCATCCCCTCTACCCCTTAATTCAATAACACAGTCTAGAAAGGTATTCCAGTGCAAACTTCAGGCTTGATTGTTCCTGTCCCATTCTGCTTTGACAACAACAGGAAACAGGAGGAGATCCTTCATCATCTGAACTTGCAAAGAGGAAGGCAATGAGCTGACTGCTCTTGCTAGACATTAACTAAACTATTTCAGGATGTCAAATAGACTCATCTCAAAAAGAAATATGGCCTTTTGTTTTGCTCCCCCCACCCCAAACTCTCCAACGCTGATGTTCAAAGAGTTAGATTACAACTTTTCTCATTGTTTCCCTTGTGATACGTTGCCTCTTTGCCTTCCATCTTTGCCAAGCCCAGGAAAAAAAAAAAAAAGATTTTTTTTCCAGTATTTCTAATACTGTAATAATTCCCAATTTTTAATCTATCTCAGGAACTCATATTCTTGAGATATTTCCTGAATTATACTGTCCTGATAAATAAACAAGCCACGGAGGCTTTTGTTACCTTCCTTCCCATGCAGTTTTTCCATTCCATTACTAATTCATTGACAAACCAAGGAGCTAGCTCCACCACAGCAGCAATAATATATTGAAGTGTGATGAGATTCATACTCATTAAGAGGAAGAAATGCTGACAGACTATAAAGACAAGAGGTGGGGTGCAGGGAGAATAACATTTAATTCAGCATCCCAACACAGAAACTACAACCCTATTATTTTTAAGTAATATTTAAGAATAGTCCATTCAGCACTTTTTTGCTGTCTCAAACATCATATCAGCAAGGTACACTATTAAGGGTCTTACCAAACTGTGATATCATCCTACTGCCCCCAGTGCCAGCATGTCAAGCCCTCTCTTGTGTCAAGGGAGAGCTCAACACTTCATATGATCAAGTTCAAAAGCCTGGAGAGAAGAAGCAGTGCAGGCAGGAAGGCCTGAACTTCAGACTGGCAGACACATCCCAACACTCCCCCTCCCTTTTCACACACACACACCCATGTGGTGTCCACCTGACAAACCTACATTCACAATGCTCACTGCCTTAAAATTAAACTTTTTTTTTTTTTTTTAATCTCAGTCTCATGTTTAGGTCTTGGTTTCCATGTAGCTGGTTTGTCTTTTAGACAGGTATGTCTGAAAACAATGGTAACAGAAATATAATACGTTATGAGAGCCTTGGGAAATATTACAGATGGATCCCAAAAGTATTCATTCACTGAAGGTATACAGAGCAGAAAGGCAACATTTCGAAGCAATAGGCAGGATTTGGCAACTCAGGCCCTGATCCTGCACTCAGTCCCACCTAAGCACACGCAGTCACTTGCTGGAGTCACTAGGGCTGAGCATGAAGGCTGATCCAGCCCATCCCAGGACTGGGACTGTTGAGGTCAATCTTGTAGCCCTTATTCGGGACAGGATCTTGCTCCCCCTTGGCTTCAACTAAAGTCATTATTAAACAAGTCAGACCCAAAGCCCAGGCCAGAAATGGGGCTTCCCAAATACCTTGCTGTGTGCTGTGGCTAGACATGGCTGCATCATTTCCCAGTTCAGATTCTTACCCTGACAAAAGCAAAGCCCAGCTTTTGTGCATGCTGAGCACATGCAACTTCTTATGAAATTCAAGAGCTGTAGCTGGGGTCCCATAAGGCCCTCAGCAAATCTTAGGCTAGACAACCAGATTTTGAAGTCAACAGGAGTTGAAAGTTTCACCACTTCCCATGAGGTGCTCAGCAGACAGATCAGGCCAATTGAAAACATTTTGTCTCCGCAAATCACACATTTTTATAAAACTGACATTTCTTTCCTAAACATTCATGTTACAGGTTAAAACTCTTGAAATGGCTTAGCTGAACGTCCTGCCTCATGACTTAAAATATGTGTATATTGGTAGTTACGATCACTATGAGAGCCTGAAACATAATTCATAGGCGACTGCATTCATCAGCTTCCATGGATCATGGATGAGGTCCAAACTCAGGTTTCATATAAATCCACAGAAGTATTTGGTCCATTTTGAAAGAATGGATGGGTTGGAAATGCAGTTTCTGTGACCCCAGGCTTTGTTCCATGCTAAAGGTGTTTGCAAGTTTCTGACAATCAACACAGCACAAAGCTGTCTTTAGAAACAAGAAAAACCACACCCTTACTAGAATCTAACACCAGCAGGAAAAATATTTGGCTGAAACTTTAGGTGCAAATTATACTTGCTTAAGCTAGAACAAAAGGATGAAAACATCAAGATCTAGTAATGTGGAAAGAAAGAAGGTTTAGCTCTTTAAGAAGAAGGGAAAGATAGACATTTGAGGTAACAAAACAACGAAAAAAACAAAATGCACAAACATCACAGACATCTAAAAATAGCATTTTATACATTTTTTTGCCAGTGCTTCTCTGAGAGCAAGTTCTTTAAACAGAACTTAACAATTTTACAATTTTTTTAAAAAAAATATGTCATCCTAAAATAGCCCATCAATCCTTACCCAAACTTTCTGTATTTCTACAAAAATAGATGCACAAAGAGCTACAAAATAATGTATTCCTGAAAGGAGGCGCACTGTAGTCAAGGGAGAGTCTTTTTCCTGACAATTGAGACTGTTCATAAAAATATCAAGCTGAACAAAACAAAACACTGTTAAGGGAGCAGAAAGGAGTTAGGTTGCCCAGCTGCAGCAGGCTCAGATGAGGAAAGAAAGAAAAGCGAGTTCATTTTTTTGTTTTCCAACACTGTGGGACCCATAAGTGGCCTTACAAATAAAAGGCTCAATAGCAAAACCAGAATGGTTGGCTCTTCATCTTCATGTGTGTCCTTTGCCCCATGCAGGAGGAGTCAACGATGGTTACATTGCCCGCCCAGCTGCGTTGACTCCAGCTCTAGTTGGTCTTAAATTATATCTGAACTTCAGAACCAGGAAGTTTCCTTGCTTTTGTCCTGATGCTGTAGACCTGGATTTCAGAAAAAAAAAGTAACATTTAAAATCTAATACAGCTTCTTCCTCCACTTCCCCCAACAAAAACAAACAACTTACCAGCCTAGTGGATTTCTTAGTAACATTGCTATTGCTTCCAATTTTACAGTTTATGTGGGATAAACTTAAACCCCACTGAAGTTTTAGACTGGCTCAAGCAGTTCAGGAATGCTGATAAAATCATGTGTGCTTCCTTGTTTTGGCCTCATTTGGAGAGGAGTGTGGCATGATAAAATCACCCCGCAAGATCTGTGCACACTATCTACTATGGAACAGCAACATTTTTCCTGATAGGGGCCAGCCACTGACTATCTCTTTTCACAAAGATCTGTAACACTTTAGGATTTCACAGTTTCTATGGTATTTCACCTTACAGAGAAGAGAGGGAAAATGTTCCTGCAACAAGTAAAAAACCCAAATAATTTCACCTACAGTGTCAGATTTTTAGCCAAGAATGGCTAGTGCTTCCACATGGGAAAAATTAATGATTTTCAGCTTGCATTTTTTATGAGTTCTTCTAACATTTTCCTTTATAAAAAGTGAGGACTATCTAATAAATGTGGTGCTATGTCGTGGCTTTAGCATTATGAACTTGGAACCTGTGTTATAATCTGGGATTTCTCTACTCCAGAGGGATTCAATCTTCACTAGATTTACACCCAACAGGGTGGATACCTAAAATCCAGACCATAGAGGAGGAGGTGGGGATGACACTTCCCAAAGAAGATATGGTTTTGCTCATTTATAGGGAAAGTAAAAAGGAGAGTCGCAGGCGCAAATTTTAAGAGGTAGTAAGGCACTTAAGCCTCACTGATTTAAAACCTGCCCCTTGATGTTTTGAGCCAAGCAAATTAAATTTCATGAAATGAAGGTTCACTTCCCAATCAAACCATTGCCATATAGACAGCAATTCTCTGTTCTGTGTTATGCTATATATTGTCCTGCTATATTAAGACCAATCCACCAATTACCTGATCTGCTATGATTTTTAAGGCCAAATCCACCACTAATGTAAATAGCTGCAACAGTAACAGACTTCAATGATGTTACAACCACTGAATCTTCCTGTTCAGTAACCTGTGGGAATTGAAGATGTGCTGAGCATGGATCACCCATTTCTGTATCCGATCACACAGCAAAACCCAAAGGAAGACTCATATGTTTTCAGAAAGCCTTCCAACAGGCCTGATGGATTCAGATCCATCCACTACATCCTTGTTTTAGGAGTACAGTTAAATCACTAATGATGACAAACATTTCAGAGTTGAGCTACAAAGCTATTAATAGTCACATAAAAGATGACACCATAATGCTCCATCCGTGTGAGGACTCCCAAGCAGTGCCCAAACACTTGTGTGCCCAGCAGCAACTAGGGAAAGCAGAACACACAAGTGTAGCATGCTAAACCCTGTTGAGTGGCTCTCTGCTCCATTTCATGTACACCTATTTCTCTACACTGGAAAAAAAAAAAATGGGACATCTCTCAACTGCAGCATGCCACATTCAGAGAGTTCTTACTCAGTGAGGTTGCTTCCCTCTTGCTTATGAGTTAGGTGTTTTCCTGGCCATATCATTCACAGGTAGAGACATAACAAACTGCTGGTAGTTTCCTTCAAAGCTCCCTCAAAGTTAGCGATGAAAATTTTGTGTTATTTTTCCCCTTCTATTTTCCCCTTTACTTTTTTTTTAAAAGCAAAGAGAAAAGAAAAACAAAAACAAAAACAAAAAACAAAGAGGGAGTCAGAAAGCAGAAACTTCTCAGAGTGCAAGGAAGTCATTTAAGTTCACCCGTGGAGCACTGAAGGACACCACAGGCAATGAAAGCTGATGAGAAGAGAAAAAGATTGTATAACTCACACCAGTTAAAAAAAAAAAAAAAAATTACACACACCTGTTTAAGAGGATGTTCACCTGATGGTAATAACAGTTTGAAGGGGAATAACCAGCTGACCAGACACCTTCCTAGTTAAGTGTCTTTGGAGCAAACAGAAAAAACTGTAATAGCTATACCTTAAACCTCCTTGTTAAGTCCAGCCACAGAAAACAATCCAAAAAAATGAAAGTTGCCTTAGCTACAGAACTGAATGTGGAACACTTTTCATGCCTTTTCCTCATTATATTCCCATATCCTTTATGGCAAGACTGTCTGCACTTCTAACATGTAATCCAAGTGCAGCCCTGCTACTAACCAAGAGCTTTAGCTTGCAGTCTGCCACTAGAAGAAACATTTTCCCCTTTGCAAAGACACCCTTGCTTGTGTTGTACGAGCCAGTATTTCCACAGCAGCAGAACTTTCCGTCTCTGAGATGCCAATGTTGTAGCTAACCACCACACACACAATGCAGGTTATATGGGAACATCTAAACAAACCTGATGAAGGGTGACAAACTCAGTGTGTGTGTGAACAGAGACAACTCTGCAGAAGGCAGCAGACTGACCACTCAAATTCTGTGATCAACATGACATACTGACCTACAGGCTTTTCTGAAGTGGACTTTCTGTAGTTGGCCAGGACTAGAGAATATTAATTTGCCTAAATTTAAGGACAGACAGATGTGCATCTCAATTTTAAAACAGAATTACAGCCCTCAGATTCACCAAAATCCTGCTCTGCTTTTAGTGTGCTGGGGTTACAGGAAACCTCTTCCAGCACATCTGTCCAACAGCAGGGCAGGATATCCTTCTAGCAGACTGCGCAGTAGTGGGGCAAGTCACTCTGCTCTCCTCCCCACAGGGCTGCCAGCAGACCTGGCAGCTGCCAGCACATCTGGATCTGAACAGCCACCTGAAGAGTGCCTGTGCTCGCTGCTCTGCTCCTGAGGGCCCACAGGCAAGCACCAGGTAACCACCAGCTCCAGTGGCAATAAGATAGCCATTTCTCCACGGTTTTCAGTGCTCAACTCAGCTTGTGCACCCTTAATGTGAACACGAGGATTTAGTCCCAACACCGTACAACTACAGCAATGGTCTACGTACATGTGCTGTGAACTGCAGTCAGCATGGCTAGAGGCTGACCTTGCTTTGCTTGGCATCAGTAGGACAGGGAATTAAGGCTTAATGCACAAACGTGTCGTGCTCACTGCTTGATATAAAACATATCAAGCTGTTCCATATCTTGGGCACTTTAGCTTTGGAAAGACACCATATACCAGAAGCCACAAACATAACAGGTTGCAACAGATTGTGATTTAGGCTAGCGTTTTCTTTAATTCCACTGGTACTAACACAGAAGCTTCTAAAAGGGTTAATTTGCAGCACACAACATGAGGATTAAGCCACATTTAATGGGAATCAGGTAGCTAAATCCCTACTCATCCCTCTAAAACAGGACCATGTAAGTTCAAACAGATGTGCAGACAGATTGATACTTTGTTAGCTCTGTGAACATTGAGATGCTAATGTCCCATACAATCTGTTCTGAAACAAATTCCCAAACTATACCCTGCATGCAAGGGGAATCCCCTCTTAACCTTTGGAGTGATTCAGCATCGTCCATTCAGGAGATGGAGTATTTGGCTTTGCAATGCTGAGATGCAACAATGTAGATGGATGAGGGTAAGATTACAGACAGCCTGCCCGATCCCAACACTATCACTCCATCTATTTCAGCATGAGGAATTTTGCTAATGTTTCTATAATCGCATGTGACAGTAGCACAAGAAATGTGACTCACATAAGAGGGGAAGGAAAAAAAAAAGAATCATTTTCATATAGGAAGGGCTCCGAAAAGCATCCTCTATACGTGTTAGCTTTTTCAAGTGAGCCTTTTAAAAGTGAGTCCTTTACTCTCCAGGGAGATATGGGCAAAGACCTCCAGAACTGAAGCTTTCTTGCCACTATGACCTTACCCTACTCGGGAGAAACCACATATAAGACGAAAGTGAATACGTTCTTCTCCAGGCCCTCCAGTTTTTAGCCTCTCTGCTGAGATTGCCATCTTGCACTAGAGTTAAATGCAATGAAGTTCTGTGTGATATGGAGGCTTACCCAGTAAAAACCCTGCCTCGGAGTGGACAGGGAACAAGAAAAGCTCTGACAGTGCTGGTGAGTGCTGGATGTGACTCAGTGTGGTGCTTCAGCAACCTCCTCCTCTCCCCAGCAGCACACATTCCCTGGGATGACTCCATCTGCCATGCATGCAAAACACTGGGGCAATTAACCTCCCTCTTTTCACCTTGGTCACACCTCGAATGCCTGTAACCAAAGCATTTGTCTCAAATCCACCAGACATGGGCAAAGCTGGAAAGGGAGCTCAGAGCCTTCTTGTCCTTCCCAGTGAGTCTCTGCTTGGAAAGCATAGGAGAGATGAGTGTGCAGGGTAAGCAAACAGGTAATTGTAATGCCACAGGTTACCACCACATGCTGTGACATCTGTTGCTTGCTCCCTTGTTTCCAAAGCCGTATGTACCAAACCAGGGCTGCCCGGTAAGGTTGCGTTATTGTGTTTCAGTGCATGAGCATTTTCAATAGTCATAAACAAGGGAGACACTGGTCTGCTGAGGTCTTTCATTTCTACAAACTAGTCACACATCATTTTTCTTCTTTCTTTTCGCCACAGGAACTCAAGGACTAACACCTACACATCAGGCATGGGCCAGAAACTGACAGCCCATGCCTTCTCCACTGCCTCCCACCCTGAGTAGATAACTCTAAGACATTCAAGCTACTGCTAAGCACTGCCAAATCAGGATCCTGAGAAAGTTAGCATCCAACTGTACCCTTCCACAGGGATTTTCACAAGGAGCAAGCAGCACCAGGCAAAGGCTATATTAGCCCTGTGCTAGGATCCACAGCATATATTGAGGTACTGTGCTCTTCAAGAAAGAACACCTGGTATATTAGAAGAATTACAACCAACCAAGAAGCAGTATACAAACCAGCTTGCCCAGCACTGAAAAAACTCACAGCCTAGGCAAAACTCATACTGAAGCCAGGTAGTGGTTCTTCCTGACTAACAGTCCTTTATACAGTTCCCTGTTCCATCCCCAAAAAGGTAAGTCAAGTTCCAGAGTTCTGGAGCTGGACTGCTGGGGCTACTGTCAGACCAGCAGGCTAGTCCCCTCCGTCGGTGGCAATGATAATTTGCTCTTGCTTCAGAGAAAGCAACTTCCATTATGGATTTGTCAGAAAGACAGAATTTACTGTCACAATCTTGTCAGATTATCATTTTATACCTAAAAGAATAAAATGGAGTACCTCTTATATCATCAACTTGGCTGGAAATGTTATTAATAAATATAAAATCATCCAATAATAAGAATCCTATTACTCTTTTTCTTAATTTCTTGAGGGAGCAAGTGGCATGCTACTTAGAAAGGGTTATTTGTTCCCAGTTGCTACTAAGGGAAGAGAGAGATTTGTATTAGCTTCACTCAGTTATAATTGGGTTCTGGTTCCTATTATTTCATATTTAAGAAACAGCATTTTTTCCTCCACCAATTCTTTCTTCCCTTACACACTAACCAAAGCAGGGAAGCACTTCTCACACATGGAATCAGTTAGCTACAGCTATCAAGAAGACAGCCTCAAGAAGACAATGAAACAGATACCTTAAAGAAAAGGGAAGAAAGATGTAGTATTTCCTTAATAAAGTAACAAAAGGTGTTTAAGAGGTACTAATCTGCTGGTCAGATAAATACCAAGCAGAAAAAAAAAAAAAAANAGTGCACATCAGCATGGATGGACATGCTGGAAATAAGTCACCCATCACTTGATATCGAGTGGCTATGAAAAGTGAGGGCTGCCAGACTGCTCCTAATGCTGAGATGAGAGCCTTCAAGTCAAAGCTTGCCTGTGATGCAGCAGATGTAGTTTATGGAGGCTGTCCCATGGCTACAGGCAGGAGTAAAATGAATCTAATTCAGAGACCTCTGCCTAGAGCCTACAGAATGGAGTTCAGTATGATGGTGAGCATAGCTTAACCAGCATCTCTTCTTTAAGTGACACCTGGATACTATACAGGAAGGAAATGATGATCTGTTCCAATTTAGATGAGTAAGATGCAATCCTCATGTACTGACAAGTTATTAGTTCAGTCCTCATTGGAGCTGTATTTTCATGAATGAACACATGAACTGGCTGAACAAGCTGGAAGCTTCCACATGGAAGTTTAATTAACCATTTCCCACAAGATTTAAACCAAAAAAAGGGCATATCATGTCACAACTCATTTGGCTTGAGTGGGACCGAGGGAGACAAAGGTCTTTCAGCAGAAGTTAGTGAGAGCTGGATGTTTCACAGCTTGTCTGCCGTGACAGCAATTTCAGGAGGGATTCCCACCTGGAAATTTATTTGTAGAAGGCTCTGAGAACAAACCCTACTTCAGCTGTAGGGAGTCCACTTCTTTGCTCTAATTCTTTCTGCTAAAACAAGTCACAGACACAATTGAACCATCTTACCTGCGTCAAACCCAAAACTTGGCACAATGTCCACCGTTCCATGAAAGGCTCCAGCCCATGCTGAGGTAGCGCTGGTGACAGCAGCAGGATCTGTCTTAGTCACGTCACACTGTGGAGCAGGAATCCTGGCTGCGCGTACTGAAGGCATCAGCAGGGACCCGTACCGGGGGTCGCGGTGTGAGCTGGGATGGTGATGATGCATGTGTGGATGAGGGTGATGGCGATGCATGTACATGTCATGCATGTGTGCATATGAAGGGCTCACCTGAGATGCTAAAGGATAATGCCAGGATTCAGATGCAGCAGGGGGAGGAGGTGGGGCAGTCTGATGAAGGCCGTGTCCTGGCCAGCTGCTGGGATCTGGTGTTGGGAAGGTGCCTGGTGCAGTAACGGGGAAATCGGGGTGTACTCCACTTAAGCATGGTGGTGGGGGAGGCTGATAAGAGCTGGTCCAAAATGAAGTTGGGAAGCTGCTCCTTTGGCTTGAAATTGTTGAGTTTTCTGGAAGAAAGGAGATAAATGAAGTATGACTGAAGCTGAAAAACAAATTTAATGACAAGAGCCCCACAATGGTTTTCTACTCTCAAATTTGTAACACTGAACTCAAGCTTCAAATTACAGAATCACAGAATGGTTGAGGTTGGAGAAGACCTCTTGAGACCATCTAGTTCAAGCCTACTGCTGAAGCAGGCTCATCCAGGGCAGATTATCCACAACCACATTCAGTCAGATTTTAGCCAGGATCCAAACTTCACAACCTCTCTGAGCAACCTGTTCCAGCGTTTGATCACCCCCCCCACCACCACCCAAANGACCATCTAGTTCAAGCCTACTGCTGAAGCAGGCTCATCCAGGGCAGATTATCCACAACCACATTCAGTCAGATTTTAGCCAGGATCCAAACTTCACAACCTCTCTGAGCAACCTGTTCCAGCGTTTGATCACCCCCACCACCACCACCAAAAAAAAAAAAAAAGTGTTTTCTTCTGTTCAGATGGAATTTCCTGTTGTCTAATTTGTACCTATTGCATCTCATCCTGTCAACAAACACTGCAGAGGAAAGCCTGGCTTTCCCTCATCTTTATTTTCTCACATCAGGTATTTACACACATTGATAAGACTCCCCTGAGGAGACTTATCTTCTCCAGGCTGAAGGATCACAGCTCTCTCAGGACCTTGATACAGGAATAATAAGGAGATGTTAAACTCCTGACCAGACCAGAACATATAATTTAGAAAGTTCTCTTCAAATTAATTGAGTGCTTTGATGGGGGCAGTGATACCTAACACACCTTATGTTAGTCTCTTATAGAATGTATCATGTTGCCCTGTATCCAATAGGATCAGGTAAACAAAATCACCTATGTAACTGAAAGAAGCTTTTGTCAGAAATAAAAGATTCGCTGCTTCTTACAGCTAGGGCTCGACTCGTAGTTAAATGGATTCCAATACCTCTACATTATGAAATCACATTCTAAAAATTCCTCTTTTGGAGGAGCGGTTAGTGTTTTTGATGTGTAGGAAAGTATTGGCATCTCCACCCTCACATCCCTCTTGCCAACTCATGTTTAAAAGTACTGCTTCATGCAATATGTCTCAGCTCAAACAGTTGGTTTTGTTTTTTGGTCAAAGATAGAAACATAAAAATACAGGACTTTACCTCTGATGAAAGAACAAAGTCATAAAAATAGCCAAAGGAGAAATAAAGCCAGGGTCATTTAATATTTGACAAGGGGAAGAACCCTCTGTCCCTCATATAGCCTTTTCAAAAATGTTTATATTATTTTTCTAAATGACTTTTTGTTTTGCTTTGTTTAACAAGCAACTGGAATGAGACTTGGGTGAAGACATCATTGAGAATGAACAGATTCTTCAGACACTCCTGCCTCTGAACTTTGCTTACACAAAAATATTTTGGAAACAAAAACTGTAAAAGCATTTTCTGACTGCATCACTAGGACACTTACGTATCTATTTTAAAATCCTTTAAAATAACAGAATTTTTTCCACACATCAGTTGGCTTTGATTTAGGCAGTTCATTGAGCCTGATTGACTTCCGGTATTGGAAATAACTTCACAAATGTACTATGGACAAATGTAAAGAACTTATCTTTGTGCCAACCCCTCTCAGAGGCTGCAAGCAAACTCCAACATGGCTTTCTTCAAAATGTTGCTTCTTTTTTTAGCATTGTATTCCTATTGTAATTCATACTAGAAGACTGGAGAGAGCTTCAAGAATATAACAGAAGCTTCTGCACCCCTCCGAAATTGGTATTGTTCATCGTTTGTAAACTGTTCCTTGTTACAGGGGATTAGGCTGAGACACAGAGTGCACATAGCTTAGTGTTGGCAGTAGGGCTGTCAAAAAAAGCAAAATCAAACTTCTTCATGTCCAGTCTGTTATTTTCCTCACTGCTTAACAGAGAAACACAGCTTGACAGTGTATTGCCAGTATTCTGGAAAATTAATCACTGTAATGGAGAGTTTTTGAAAACTGTCTGGCTGTTATCAGCATGGAAAAGCCCTAAATGCGAACCATCTCACTTCAAAAAAGCGCCGAAAACCACAGAGTATCTGCAGGACAATTTTAATATCAGGAGAGAACACTTAAAACCACTGGATTTGCCAATGTGAATTCATCCCAGATTGCATATCAGTTTGGCTTTACCAATCATGCAATAGGTCTAGGCCACAGAAAACATGTTTGGTCATCTCAATTTCTCAAACCTGTGTTGATTTCACAAAGACAGTATCACTGTCAGAAACTGTCATGTTTCAGCCACCACTGAGACACCAATGAGTATAACTGCAGAGGACAACCTCTTTGGCCAAGGTGAAGCCATGTCACTGGGGATACAACGCCCACCTAGGCTACATGAACTTGCAAGAAAACTTCATCGAGCCCGAGTGCTCACAGAGGACACTGTTAAATATCGTGTGCAGCAACATCTTCAACAAGAACCATCTGTATTGGACCATAACCCGCAACTACCACACATTTCCACTGTGTTTGAAGGTTCTCTCCTTTCTACCTTTAAAGCAGCGAGCACAGCCAATTATCTTTACAGATATTGTCATGTCAGATGCCTGGCCTCTATGAGACATGGCAATGGAGAAACAGCAATTTCAGCACTGTCCTTGAGAAAGAAAAAAAAATCTGAGTAGCTTTTACAGGCTTTAGGGAGGGGGAAAAGAGGTATTTAACTAAAACTGTCTGCCAAGAAAGATACTCAGTTACCACAATTTCCTACTCGAAGTACAGCGAGGCAGGGAGATGGCAACATCTCAGATACCACAAAGTGGTGACTAATGCAAATGTTAATGGTGGTTGGCCAACACGCACTGAAAACTTGCCAAAGCCCACATGCTATATAGAAGACAATGTATGGAATTTTCTGTAGCACAACATTACTTTTCAGTTAAGGCAAGAGGGAAAAAAAAAAAAAAAAAAAAACAAGAAATTTCCCTTCATCTGGGAAAAACATGTTGTTAAAATACCATAAAGGTAACATTAGTTTCAAGTGTAGCCCCTGCAAAAGATTTCAAGTATCATCAAGTATTTAACATCCATGTTACTCAGGTCTGTTGTTCTATGTTCTATGAAAAGCCAGTTCTGAAGTTAATTTTAGCCTAACCTGATCAGACTGATCTGTATTTTCAATATACAAAAACCGACAGGTTCTATTTTCCATACACAGGCAAAATCCCTCCTTGAAATCAAAATACACAATACCACCATAATGATGAAATTGCAATTTGCTTATCCATTGCAACACTAAAAAAAAATAAAATAAAATAAAATAAAGAAAAGAAAAAAAACACAACTTAGATGAAAAAAGCAGAAAACTTTGCTAGTCCTTCCTATCAGGTAAAGAAGAAATAATGCAATGAGCTGATAGCCAGTATGTTCCCCACACACTGTCCACTTAAATCTGTGCTTTCTAAAACAGCTATTTGCAAATACAAAATATTTGTTAATTGTTTGTAAATTGATCTTTGAATAATTTATTGATAAATTATTATTTATTGACAAAATAATCTAAACTTCCATGAAGTTTATTCATGAAAGATCTTCAAGATAATGATATTTTACTTTAGGTAATGGGATACAAATTCATATGCACTTGCTGTAACTGAGCATTTTCAACAATAGTATATAAACCAAAAGACTAAGGTGTTAGCATCACTCCTTCCCCACTTTTTTCAAGCAGACACATTTCAGAAACTTGTTTGGGTCCAATAAAGCTCTTGTCAGGTTGTCTTCTCTGGAGAAGCAAACATGGTCATCTTTCTTAGTCTATCATGCAGAAGCAAGCAGCCCTGCCCAGCAGACACCCTGGGTATTTTCATACTGCTCCAGCAGGTGCAGCAGCAGCAGAGGGCATATCTCCTTACTTTATTCCCGGAACGCTTTCAGAACATGCAGACCTCCATGCCCCACTGATGGCATGGGGCATCCCAGGTCAGGAAGAAGCATGTCTGAAGAGCCCTTGTGCCAGGTCACCCTGCCCACTGCAGAGCCCTCTGTGGAGGGTTGTGCAACTGGGAGAGTCAGGGCAAAAGAGCTGGGTATGTCTGAGGCCAAAGAGAAGTACACAACCCCCACCTCACGATATGTCTCAACGCTCAGTGAAGAGGATCTGCTGTAGGCACGGGTCTCTAGTAACTGCCTTGATCCCATCTCTAAAACATTTGTAGCATGTCTGGGCCATTTATAAATGCTCCAATCTCCTTTTTAGTAAGTATAGGTTCAACCCTGCTCTCAGTCAAGTCAATGGAAAATTTCCCATTAACATTAATGGTCCCAGATCAAGCCATAAATTCCTCCAGCTCCCCAGCCACTTGTGCTGACCTTTGCTTAAACTTCCTCGGATTTGTCATCATCCTTCTGGAAAGCAAGACCTTCTGTGCTATTTTTCTCTTCACAGTGGTTTCCAAAAAATCCTCTCTTTCTTATCTGTGACTTTCATTAATATACTCTCACCTCAGCATCACTGATTTTGAACACCACCACTCCTACAAGGATCCTCATGGTATCTCTCTCACTCAACCTGATGCAAGACCATTACTCACTATTCTTAGTTCACAGTCCTTTTGCCAGTCCGCGTAAAGAAAATATCAGAATTAACGCAGTTGTGCATCTGAAAAACTACACAGACTGACACATTCAACAAAATGGAAATAGCATCTTACTGGCATGTTTTCTCCAGCCACCAATTTTAAAATCTTATCCATAACGTCTACCTAATTCATCTGACAAGATCTGTTCTTCATTACATTGACAATACTTATGTGCATTACAAGGCATGAGTGTAAGGTGCTGTTCAAATGCCTGACAACGTTGACCATGCTTCTACTTCCTGCTGGAGAAGTAGAGTATTGTCATACCCATTTTACATGCAGGAAGTCAGTAACGATGGCCGTATCTCTCCTGGCAGGCAGGCTGCAGCCATGTGGGCCAGAGCTTGCACCCAAGCCTGTTCCAGCCTGTGCTGGCTCCTCCCTACCTGGAAAGCAGCCGTAGACAAATCTTAATCACCTGGCAAAGTCACCCAAAAAGGCTGTGTGGGTCTCCTCACTTCCAAGGCCAGCATCCCAAACAGCTTTGCTCTTGCCTTGCAGGCCAAGTTTCACACTTAGAGCTTAAAAATAAGCCTCAAATCTTGCAGCAGATGCTTGTGAAGCCACATGAGCTCTGCCCTGCTCCTTCCAGGCCTTGGCGGAGCTGCGGGCTATGGGAAGAGTAGGAGACGCCTGTTTCCCCCATGCCTTTGGCACCTCTTTCCTCCTTTAACACACCAGACCACTCAACCCCAATCAGCTCCTCATTTCTTTCATATTTGGGGTGATTTTTCCACCTCCACAGGGCAGCAAAATTTCAGCTGCAAGGCAATATCTGTTACCATGATGTAGACCAAGTGAGCTACACCACAGACAGCAAGTTACTGCTCCTCTTACCTCTCCACAAAGGACTTAGCCCTGCCTTGCTCTTGGTAAGGGCAATTTCTGGGTTGAAGCTACTGGCTTGGCTCAAAGCTCTTGAGAAGTGTTCATCCACTACTGAACCAATGTCTCCCTGGAAGTAAGTGAAAAGGACGCAGCGAGAGTTAAGGTACTCCATCTCGGCAGGCTGGTCTTTCTCATCCTCCTCTTGCTTGCTGGGAAGGGTCACTTCCAGAGACTCCTGCATCTTGTTGTATACAGCTAATTTCTTCTGGGATTAAAAACAAAACAAACAAGAGATGTATCACTAAAAGCATTCAGTGCGAGCTCAACATCTGGTTTCCTTAAAGAAAAATAACTGAATGCATTGAATATTCATTTCAGTTCATTGCAGTTGGAATACAGAGATATTTTGCACCAACATTTTACAAAGAAGAGATTACCAGCGCCGCTTAGAGTTTTTGATTCCTCTCACACAGATGGGCCTGCTCCTCAGACACATTTCACAATCACAGGTAATTTAATGGCAATGGCTTGCACCCAAAACCTTCAAAAAGAAAACAGGCAGACTCTAACAATTCACTGCTGACTCCCACCTGGAAAGGATATTCCCATCAGCGAGGGCTGCAGAGGTTGAGTACAGCCCTGCAGAAGGGTGGCCACTTACACAACCTCTGTATTTCACCCTTCTAAACTGAACATCCACCCGGCTTTGCCAGCAATGCTCTCCCGGGTGAGAGGACAGGAACAGTGGGAGAATTTGGTGATTCCTGAAAAGTCTTCCACTGTACTCCAAAAGTCCAAAAAAAAAATGCATAAATTCTCATTTAAGGCAAGGAAAGTGTTTTTTTTTTTTCTTTTTTCTTTTAATCATGGGAAACTACACCTTCAGGTGGTGAGAGGGTTCTTTTGGAGGAAAGGACAAAAATCCAAGTCATAAAAAATTTAAACATGTGAGCTGGGGGAGGAGGGGGATTGACAAGTCTGCAAACACATGCAAAAAAATCCCCCCAAACTAAAAACACAGAGAAGCATTTAAAAAAAAAAAATAAAGCCAGCACAAGCCATCTGTGAACCGCTATTTCAGAATCTTCTCTCTCTCTCAAGTCAAACCTAAATGTCAAAATAAATGTGTGTGAAGATCCATTTTGCATGGAACATATTTTTCAGATGTTCCACTTTACAACTGTTTTCACAGAAAAAAAGCTCCCCACAACACTCAAGCTGCAGGA
Organism: Anseranas semipalmata; assembly: GCA_013399115.1. Classification (NCBI taxonomy): domain Eukaryota; kingdom Metazoa; phylum Chordata; class Aves; order Anseriformes; family Anseranatidae; genus Anseranas; species Anseranas semipalmata. The sequence continues at coordinate 1,660,412 of VXAA01005665.1, forward strand.
ATCATAGCTTTTAGCTAGCTAGCCATTTCCACATCTGACTTTACACACAAGCAGCTTCGGGAACCCCAAAACAACTACAGCACATACGCAGAAGTATTTCATAGCTTTTCTATAGAATTACAGCTTGACTTATCTTTTATGGTTTGCTTGGCAACACTTTAACACCATCAGAATCTCTTTAAGTTTACGGCTTTTTTCTCTTTTTCCAAAGTTGTTCTATAGAACAAGTTAAACAACTACACAGTCTATAAAGTTCCAGTTATACAATAAATATGCTTGTCAGATTTAGAAATAATTGGAAGTTTTTTTTCCTATCTTGTACACTATCAACATACTTACATTCGATGTTTTCTAAAAATCACATAAGCCAATACAAATTCTCTCATTGTAATGCAAAATAGAAACTTGGGAGCTAATTCTTAATTATGAGTGATTACTAAAAAAAAAAAAAAAAAAAATTTAATTGTAAGAAAGAGCTACTTACACGTAGAATTAAAATCTACAATACTACAAGCTCACAGCAATTGAGTGGTGTATCTGACATTCTGGTAGCTTAACTGAAAAGCATACACCAGCTCAGTAATAGCTTTAATTCTGATGCTGTTGCACAAACTGCACTGAGGGATATGAGCAATTTTATTTTGCAGTTTTGATCTAGACAATGGCCTGAAATTCAAGTAAATCTATGCTTCACAAAGCAAGTAATACTGTGGCTCTGCTTAGCACAGTAGTACTTATTTAGACATACAGTTTTATTCCCAAGGTGTTAAAAAAAAAAGTTAAAACAGTAAATAATTTTACTAGAAACTAACTGCTAAAATGAAAGCTAGTCTGAAGCTATCAAACTAACTTTTGCAAATGTAGAATTTGAGGTGACCCATACTTTTTCTGTAAATGCTTTGTGCGTCCTCTAAACAAACAAGAAATCTCCTAACATTTGTACCTGCAACACTAAGATATCACTCACAGTGAGCTTCACGGTTTTGTTTAAGTAATCACCAAAGGATGAGACCTCGATAAGACATAAACAGTTATAACAATATCGCATATACAGTAGATGTATGCATTAGAAATCTGTAACACATCTACCTCACTGATTTGATAATGTTTAAAGGTGCACCACAACCCAGATCCTCTTGAAAAAAAAAATACAACACAAGTGGTTGGGAAGAGGCCTTTTAAAAATTATTATTATTATTTTTAAGTAGATACAAAGCACGAAAGAGATACTTTAAATGTGTCTAAATAGGTATTGATATATTACAACATCTCAGATATTGTACATACACTAGACCCCGAATACATGCAACACACTTTAAAAGTTGATTTCTACCATTACAGGTACACTATTTGTATTTATACTGCAAGTATACAAATACATACACAAGCACGCAATTATATACAGAAACACATCGTTTAATATAGCCCCTGGCTTGACTTGGTTATCAGGAAGGAAGTCTTTCAATGTTCCTATACAGAGACTGGAGCTCAGGAAATTAAAACTTATCTCCAGAGTCGCTTCTCTGTGCAGGAATGTTCCCCCTTCCACAGCTTAAGAATCTAATTCATTTTCCATTTCAACTCTCTTCCCTCCCCTCCAGTCCATGGGTAGTCATTACAAGACATTCTGAGTACTTGCTCTGTTTTTGAAAACACTGAGTCTGATTTTTGTTTTTTAAATGTCAAAAAATATGGTAGCAGTGATGGACAAGTACAAGGGCTTGTGTACAGACTAAAGTTATTTACAGTGAAAAGTTATGTTTTGTGGAGACCATTTTGCAAAGAATGAGAGTTCTAAATTAAAAGACGTTTCAAAACTGCGTCAAGCCTATGATCAGATACAGATCTACCTAGTTTGTATTTCAGGCAGAAATTATCAGCCAATTTTTTGCCTGTAATTACAGAGCCCTTTAAATAAGTAGCTACAGTGAGAAAAAGCGGTATTTCCTTGTATGCAGTGTATATACATCCTATACATATTATACATCCTATAATAAAAATTAAAGTTTTTTCTCTCCCTAACTCCCTTGTAATACCTGTCTACATGCAAATTCTGCATCAGTTCTTCTGACTTTAACAGTAATCTTTTCATAGCATTCCTAACTGCACTTGCGTGAGTGGAAAAGTATGCAAGACCATCAACTGCTAAGTGAATTTGTCCCACTCTCCTGAGAGAAGAAAAAAATAAAACCAGTAAAAAACAAAAACCATCAGGTTATGTTTCTGATAACTAGCCTGGGCTAGCCCAGTTTCCCTTGTACTTCTTTCATACGAACAGTTCCAGCATATATTTAAGCAGTCAACGGTATCTGTAAGGTCTTTATAAAGTGTAAGTGCTGACTGAACACCGCATATGCCTTGCCTATGTTCAGTTCTGTAATACTTTCATATATTCATGAATTACACCTCTCTCTTACTTAAAGGCTAGAGACTGAGATTAAGCAGCCTCTGAAAAACAGAACAAAACAAACGCAGAAAATCTCATCGTGGCCAAGACCCAGAGTATAGGATTAAAAGTCAGCTTAGCATTTTGGAAAATAGGTAGAGAAATAGGAAATTCAGTGTCTACCGCATCTGATACCAGCTTTGATAACAGACACAAGTTAGTGGCTGAAGGATTAATAGTAGGACCTCCAGGTAAATAATGCTGTACAGCACGGGCTGTGTTCAGCTTAAACAGACACTATTTTTGTTGTTTCATATATTCACAAACAGGTTCTTCCAAAGAGAATTTCAACTCTTACCACAAGTAGGCTAACAAAAGGAAGCTACAGGTCAAAAGCAAATGACTAATATGGAAATATTAAAGAGAAGGTTTATGCTGAATAAGCATCCTCCAGTCTTTCGGAGGAAAACGGACCACTTGCGTCTTTTACCAAGAAAGCATGTGGTCCAAAATCTCACACAAAACTCCTGTCTTGATGATTCCTGTTATTTTCTGACATACCCTACCCAGAACCAAGGAAAACTGTTCTCATGCAGTGAAACTCTGGCCACATGAAAGCCAATGGCAAAAGTCCAATTGACTTCAAGGGTCCCGGATCTCAGCCGGGGTGTCTGGTAAAAATGTCAGAGCATTCCTTTTCACAAACTGAACAAAATTTCACTTCCAGCTGAAAGTAGCCAGCAGGCAGCAAAACATAAAAACTACCAAACACAGTTGAGACTGGAAAAAGTTTTAGTTTAGCTGAGTTTGAATCGAAAATTCTGTCCAGCTCTTATTTTACATATAAGCTGGTTGCCAGTTCCTACAGCTTATTATCTCCATACATGCCATCATGCAGCATATGGTCCTTTATGCTCCCAAGCATGAAAGTCTGGTGTGCCTGTGGCCACCTGTTACAGATTTTCCATTATGAGAGAAAGAACAGGAACCAAAAATAAAGAACAACTACACTGAGGAAACACTATATGACCCTATCCTGAGAAAAAGGCTGTCATTCGACATAAGCTTCTGAGAAGGAATTTCAGTAACAAACCCTAGGCAAATCACGGACAGTCCTCCATTTGTGGAGCTGCCTGCCAAGCAGGCTCCTATTGATAACACAGAAAGTATTCAAGGAAGAAGACAATTTCAAGCAATCATGGCATGGAATGTTGGGCCTGAAAGCAGCATTTACTGCATGCCTTGAAAATAGGAAATGGTAACTTCTACCCTTGCAAATGAGCAAGTCGATAGCAAAGCCACACTCTTTCTTTCAGGTGAGCCACTGCATTTGCAGCAGTAGAGCCTGGAGGCCCTGCAGTTTGCAGCTGATGGAGGTAAGAGGTGGAAGAAAACCGAATTTATACATCTTTTGCAGTACAACTGAACAGAGCTGTGCCATTAAAGCCTAAAGCTCTATTTTTACATAGTTCAGTCCCAATCAGAACAACAAGGTAAGGCAAGCCAAACTGTTGAAATCAGCAGGGTCTCACAGGGCTAAAAACCAAACAAAAACAAAAACACTCCCACACATAGCAAGACTTAATCCAGGTTTTACATCCTGTAATTTTGACAGCAGCCTTTGAAGCCCTTCAGTTTCTAGTGAAGGCAGCAGCAGGGAACCCATCAGACTTCAGAACAATCCTTGAGGAACCATCCAAACTACAAAAAGAAATGTGAAGCTACCTTCTGCTGTGCTATCTGCCGTGTCAGATGCTGTAGACTGCCACGCACACCTAGCACCAGTAACATAAGCCCGTCCTCAAAGCTGCAAACATGCGATACAAAGAACTCTACTGGAAAACTGAGTTACAGTGTGTGAACGAGGGTTTAGCTACAGCCAGCTGACACAACGCTACACACGGCTTGTCCTTGTCTGCAACGCTGTTTGTCTGGAAGGAAGAGTTGAGTTAGTGACCTAATTTGCTAATGGAGACAAGCCCTTATCTGGAAAAAGTCTGTCTACAGCACTGCCAGCAGAAAGTCTGACTTGAGCGTATCACAACTCTTTATGCAAGACTGATTTAGCAAGGATAGTGTTTGGCTTAGCTCTCTATATCTACATACCATGGAGATGTTCCAAAACTACCATTTACTGTAACTTCCCATTTGAAAGGTCTTAAACTCAGCTGTTAGTGTGCCAGGGCGAATCCTACCTTAGCCTCAGCCTTGCAGCTTGCTGTCCCTAGACGACAGGGTATGGCAAGCTGTCACTGCCTTTCTTGCGCGCCAAGAATAAAACAGGATTCTTCACCGATTATGTGTTTCCAGTCTCTTCGAATGAGCAGTTCTGTTACACCCATTCCTCACCCAATACATAGGAAATCCAAAACTTACTACTGCAGCTTCAGAGCTCCTCAGAAAAGCGTATGGTGAAGAGAGTTTTTATTGCACCATTCCGAAGAGCTTTACACTCGGGCCGGCACGGCTTCTTACCATGCACAAGAATGCATTCTTATTCTAACACTGTCACACACTCGTTCTGTATTTTGGCAAAGGAATGTGGAATCCCCAATTTATCTGCAGAAATAGCACTGCACCCCATTTTCATTAGTTCCTTCTGGCATCACGTAAGCATCTATATACCCATACTCCTCTTACTTCCCTCCAGCAAACACCCTGGACTTCAGCAATCTCAAAGATCTGAGGTGCTAAGCCTCCGCTCTCATTAACATTCAATAGGAATTCAGGCTTCAGTCCACTAAGCACTTTAAAAACAAACAAACAAACGAATAATCAAAAACCCCTCACTTCTGCAAACTCCGGCTGCATGCTAGTCCATCGTTTAAAGCAACCCAAGACCTCCTATGCAAAAACAGGAGACGATCATTCAAACCCCTTTGAGTGCAGAGCAGTGACACAGTGCCAGCTGCTTGCCAGAGACGCTTCTCCTGACCTGTGGATGCAGCACACAACCTACAGAAAGACGAGGAGATTACCTCTCCAGAGAAGTGCTGCAGCCCAGAACTTGAGCTTAAATAGTTGCAACTGCAGTTCCACCGCTAAAGAGCTTGCTTTGCTCTTCAAGGGATACAAAAACGATACCAAAAGCTGGCATAACCAATTATGTTTGTGACAGATTTATTACCAGTACCTGTGAAGATGCACAAGCTTTAGTTAGAATAACACATCTCAAGCTCCCTGAAATTAAAAGGAAAGTCAACAGAAGCACAGTGCTGAGGTGCCCTCTCTCTCAGGAGACAAAATGTTTTACTAGGTACTGAAAGACAATAGAGTAGTGCGATGGCACTGAAAAACCCAACGACTTCCTTGGATATTTTAGGGGCGAGCTCCACTTTGTCAGCTCCAATGAAGAGCTTTATTTTAAAGATGCCCCACTACCACATCTTCCCTCACTGTTATTTTTAAACCACAGTTTTAATTCCGGCAAAGAAAAACATTCTTTAAAATGGTCATCATCCCTACGAAGAGCGCAGGAGCATTTTACATGTTGAACACATGTGTAAGAAGAAACAAAAACCTGGCAACAGACTCTTCTTCCTTCTTTCTTAGGCTCTTAACCACTTGATTAAATGTTCTTGACAGGATGATTTTGAAGAAATAGAGACATGCAAAATGTCATATGTTACCCAAGCAATAAATCATTCCACTCCGTCTACAGATACCTCAGGAGTTCATCCTGTGTTTACGACTATTTATTTTTAAAAAAGCATTGGATTAAAAGAAAATAGATAAACTGCTCTAGAGTCCGCAGCTGCTAGAATCAGCAGATGCAGCGCTCTTAGTTCAGCACGAGCAGCTCGGTTTTCCAGCCTGACACTTGACTAGCTCATGAAGACCCTTCAGCTCGAAATATTTCAGGAAAATTGGCGCAAGCAGGATTAACTAAAACAAACTGTCAATAATGTGCAGGATAGCAAGGTTTAGAATGCTTTTTTGGTGGTAACGGGATATATCGTACTGGCCACAACTCATAAGCTGTATTGGCTCAACATAGCTATGTTTCTTGCCTTGCATATCTACCTCCACATTTCATAAATAGCATAAGCCACAGGAACTCAGTTTATTTAAAATGAAATTTCAAGAAACTTTGGCTTTCATTAGGGTGCCTCTGGGACATTTCAGATGTGGTGCTGCTTAGAGCTGATGGAGAAACTTCTTGATTCTGTTTAAAAACAAAAAGCAACCGCATGGGAGTGTGACACAGCCGTTAGTGATCGCTCGATAGATTTTCACGTACTAGGTGCTCTACACTCCAGTGCTGGAAAAGAAATACAGCTAATCACCTGCCTACAAAGTTAAGTGCCAAAAAGTCCACCCAAGTTTCAGTCAAACTTTACTACTTCTAGGTCTCTTAGTCAAGGAGTCAAATCGTTCAAGATTATTTATTTGCTTTCCCTCCAACTCAGGCGGGCTAATAACTGGAACTCTGGATACTCAAATACAAAAAGTTCATAACTAAAAATCACTGAATAAGGTGAAGGTTCTGCAAGCTGTGACCTAGATTGGAGAAGAAATAATAATGCAGGCACACTGCAACAGACTAAATATGCAAGTTTTCCAGAGGCCGTGTTTACAGTGAGCAAGGTGAGCAACCTGGAAAAGTCAGCTTCAGTATCGTTTCTGCAAAAACTCCGTCTCCAAACAATAAAGAAAAAAACAATAACAAGCGATAGGAATTTTAATGTTTTAGCCCATATTCATGTCTCCCAGGCAAGTTGATATTAGGGGTCACTTCCCATGTACGGAGAAAACAATCTTCATGGATAATAATGATAAAACCTTATGGAATGCAGCAACAACCAAAAAATGTATTCTCAGATGACTACATTAGGGCCAAGTCAATATTAGTCCCACTTCACCCACGCACTGCATAGTCTAAAAATGCTGTCAGCCTGATAAGAATTTCCTGATTCACTTTTTTTTTTTTTTTTCCTTCCAAATACATCTGATCACCAAATTCAGCTGGAAACGCGCCGGAGACCGATCTTCCAGGAGAGCCGGGGTGTGCGGCTCAGCACGGCGCGGCGCGCCCG
>VXAA01005665.1:1668720-1700198 GCA_013399115.1 Anseranas semipalmata
GGGAAGCGCAGCCAAACTGGAGAGGCAGGGACTGTCCCCCAGTCACCTGCATGGGCCACGCTTCACCTCCCAGAGGATTTGTAGCGCTGCCTGGAAATTCATACAGGGCAAAAGAGGAACCCACTTGCCCCATACAAGCTAGCAGTTTGGATGCATTTTTGACTGGCCAAAAATTCTCCCTTCCCTCCCCACCTTTGGTTCACAAACTTGAAAAAGAAAATGAATTAACTGCACTGCTCGACTTGAAAAATATGCGGAAAACCGGGATCTGGTTGTAATGGCTCCAGTCCTACTCAAATACATTCATGGCCTACCTCTGCACACATTCTTGCCTGTGAGCTGCCCCACTGCAGTCCCGCACTTGAAGGCTTTCGATACCATTCCTCACATGGAAAAGAGTCAGCATATGGCTTGGTAGCATTATCCCGGTTTATAAGCCTGGGCATGACTGCACTTGTGTACTCTTGTTTTCTTCTTCTTTGGCCTAAAATGAATTATTTCAGACTTCTTTAAAAAAAAAAAAAATTGCTTTGAAGTTTGCCTATATTTAATAGTGTCCAGAAATTGAAGCCTTCAATCAAAAATTCTAAATTTATACCTTCTCTCTCTCTGTATATATACACACACAAACACACATGCATCTCCTCTGCCAGAACAGTGAGATGAATACATGAGGTTAAAATAGCTCTGTCTGACCCCAGTAGGATTCCCTGTTTATAGAAAGCATTTCTCTGAAGCATTCAACTGCAATACTTTGAAAAAAGATCCAATTTCCTGCAGGCACATTTACTTTTTTCTATTTTAGTTTACTTTTGGGTATACAGGTCTTAAGGTAGCTATATACTCCTTTAATAAAGCTCTGGTAATTTGTTCCCGATAGTTGTTACAGTTTGTACATCTGCCTAAATGGACTCGATCTCTACGCCAACCTTCACAGCCAGTCAGAAGTTTCAATGCGTGGCTAACGAGCGTACCACGTGCGCTTTGCTGTGCCATGTATATGGGCTTCTGAACGGTTTCTTCGGGAACAGAAAATCACGGTGCCCATTGCTAGCCACAGGCCTCCAGCTGACCTGGGCCCTGTTGCTTTCAGAAATCCCTTCCCCTCATTTCCTACTGTCACGACGCGACCTGACAGAGAAGCCAGCAGGTGCCAGAGGCTGTCACCCCGCGGTGCCGGGATCCCTGCCCGGAGGCTCCAGCACTCAGATACTAGCATGACCCTGCCTGCGGGAGCCGCTCGGGGTGGCCGTGCTGCCTGCAGCGCAGCAGGGTGGAAGGGGCTCCCACCTTAAGGGAGACGTTGCCAGATCCATCCCTGTCCAAGGGAAAACACTCTCAGGTGCAGCAGGAAGAAGGCCCGATGCTAGTTTATCAACAACAAAAAAGGGAAACAAAACAACATGTTTCTACACTTAATACACACTAACAGAAGTCTGTAAAATCATGAGCAAGCTCTTTTCATACTGACAGACTGCTTTGTGGAGAAAAATCCACTACCGGTCCTTAAAGCAGAACCAGGCCAAAATAGAAATTTATTTGTCATTTACTATGCCAACACAATGTGTCGAGGTGGGAGTACATTAGTGATCATTTTACACCCAAGTACACGAGGAGTTTGCAAGAGGCCTGTAGATAAGCTGACATACATAGCACTGTTTCCCACAGGATGCCAAAAATGCTCAGATATTCAATTAGTGCACATTCCTCATTATTTCAGATCCTGTTGCAATTCCTATCGGATGCCTTCAGGCATGACACAGTGGCACGATACATCATGTAGAGCAGCAGAACAGGACCATTACTAGGCAGATGTTTGACATGATGCATCGTGTCAGGCAGCCAGTGGCACTAAGCCATGGTTGAAAATGAGTTTGACACGACACAGTGTGTCAGTGCTGTAGCACAAAACTAATGTGTTCCAAAAATAGGGATAAATTCACCTCTGGCATAAGTAGAAGTAACTGCAGTGACTTCATTAGATTTGCATCTGCTTATGTCAACAGTGAATCTGGCCCGTAATCTGGAATTTATATAAAAGAGTGGTAAGTGGCTGCATTTTCAGATATTTATTATATTGCTTTCTGCCTCCCAGCATACAAGCATCATGAGACAGTTGGGGTAAAACTACCACCCTTCTCAACTCTTTCCCCTCCACCCCATGAGAAGCAGCATCAAGTTTCCATTTTCAGCAGTGTAACAGTGCCCCGGAGTATACAGAGGGTCAATTTTCAGAGGCATGGGCAGTTTTGAATTTGTGGATTTCACAAGGAATAGGAACATAAAAAAAAAAAAAAAAAAGAAGAAAAAAAAAAGAAAAGAAAAGAAAGAAGAGACACTCTCTGCTTTCTGCCTCCATTCTATTTCACAACAGTAACTTCAAGCACTAGGGGCCCAAGAACTGTAGCAAACTGTAAAATTTCAATGACAGTTAGTGTAATAGTAAAATAACGTCATGAAAGAGCAACATGGGTAAAATGCAAGATCTGATAAGATTCAGAGATTTTTTTTTTTTTTAAAGGCATTGTAATTTATTGGTGTCCCCTTTCACCGCTTGGGAGTGAAAAGCACAGCTTGCTGATGCAGATGCATCACACTGACAAAAGAAGAGGAGGAGAATAGACAAAGGTATGTCTGACGCGAGACCATCTTTACGGAAGAGCAACACACCAGCTTCCTGTTGCGATCTGTTTCTTTAATAAGGAGCATAAACCAATTGCCTGTACTTAAAGTAAAGCTCATTCATCTTTGCTGTGTATCCTAGTTTCTTAAATCCATCAGGCTAAGTTACTTCTTGGACTAGCTGAAGTTCAGCAATGCCAAGGGCAACCCTAGGAAACAGAGACCAGAAAATCCTGATGGAAAACAAGGTAAGCACCACAGCGAGATGTGGCTAGGTACATCAGCTCCATGGGTTGTAACATCAAGGAAGCATGGTTTGCCTGCTACGCTGTAATTCTGGCAGAGAGGAACAGTGCAAAGACATGGTGGAAACAGCGGTCTGCACAGGCTCATCAAGAACTCATGCATTTGGGTGTTTTGAGTTGACCTTTTCCTGTTGGAATTGTGGGTGCTCACCACTTCCACAGACCAGAAAATTTAGAGGTCTGAAAAAATGCTGGAAAACTGTTGCAAGCATTTCAAACCTTTTGAACAATAGCAACAAAAAGTAAGGAGATCCTCCCCTCCCTTCTCACCACTACACAACCATTTCCAAATACTTTTTTGAGGAGACAACTCTGTACATTTAACAGTCCCACAGAGATTAAAACAAACAAGTTCTCTCCTTCGTTTCCCCCCTTCCTAGTTTCACCCTCTGCTGGCATCCTATAAGCATTTAAATCATTGTAAACCACACCCTAGCTAGCTGTGGCTAGTAGTTACAGGCAAAGCCCCTTGGCTTTGCTGTTACTGTCCGCTCAACAGTCAAAAATGCAGAGTGTTAGTTTTTCCTAAATGAAGAGACCAACTCTGAAGATACACACCACATCCCAAGGAAATAAACACCCGGTGTTATCGATGCCTTGTATGTAAAGGAATAGAAAGGGTAAAAAATGCATTTGCTCACAACAGGCTAGGAATTCTCNCAACTCAATTTTGACAAACATCCTCTAGCAAGTTACGTTTCTGGTGGAGTTTGCCACACAGATTTCTGAAGGTTTCACACCAATTTACATGATGCTGGGTAGCCCCACTGGGGAGTTTACTTTCACCTAAGGACTCAAGGGCTCCTAAGCATGTTTCTGTAAAGCTGCAGTGCCATCATCACCATGACCTACACTTCCAGCTGACTTGGTGCAAGTCCCAGAAGTGCAGTAGGCACTAGAGAGCTCTACAACTACTGGGCTGAGCTCAGGCTCTCCCCAGTCCCCAGGGGAGATGCTCAAGGTTGGGGCATGCACCATTTCTTTCCTGAGGAAGCTGAATGGAAACATGCTGAGACTGTCCTAAACATTCGAGGAGGGAGAGGAGAAGGATGAGAATTATTTCCTTTTCTCAGGAAAAAGTTTCTCTCTATACATACTTACATTGCTCCAATTTGAAACAATACGGAAATTGAAGGGTTAGGTGTTTGGGGGAAAAAAAAAGTTCCATTCATTCAATGCCATTTTCATTCATACAGCACCTCAGGAGTACAGGAAACAGGCTTAATATTTCCCTTATAAATATTGCAATTACACACTCACCACCAAGGTTTTGACCCCTCTGGAATGGGAGGCAGCAGCTCGTGTGTGGCAAGTATGCTACCCTGAGATTTAGGATCACTTGATTCAAAGGGCAATGAAATACAGCAAGCTACTGGCCAAAGTTATGATCACCAGATGCATAGCAACCTCTCCATGTGATGCATGGGTCTTTACACCTCTCTAGTCATCTCCTTTATATTTTGTAATAAAAGGAAAGCTGCAGTGCCGATTACAGCAAATATCTATGTTTCTTTAATAACAGCTTTCACATCTCCTGTCTGTAATCTTCAGCAATAGATCAAGGACTGTTATTCATTTTAATGTCTAAATGCATTATATTTATTCTGGTTATAATATTTTCTGTTACCACAGAAAATGTTTGGCTCCTAAAGAAAAAGAGGGAATTGTGTCAAAAGCCCAAATTCTTCCTTGAAACATTTGTAATGACAGATATGCACCGAAATCCTCCATTTATATTGGAATTTTTCATCATGTCTTTTTCATAATGCATTATTAAACATGTTTCCATCTCTGCAGTTGAATTTTGGGGCCCTGTTGCATCTGCAAGGGAAGTGCAAAGAAGCTGGGGAGTAACCGTTATGGAGAAGGAGAAAATGGATTGAAGCTTTCAGATGCTGGATGATGCATTTTGCTTCCAGCCTCCTCACAGCAGAAAAAATGAAAGCAGCACACTGGGGTCCTCATTCCAGCTGGTGCAATAGCAGCAGCTGGTGTAGCTTAGGGCAGCTTCAACACTGTTCCCAGTCATCCTGAATGTTGCTTTGGTCCCTACCTGGCCATGGATTGAGCACAGACTCACTTGCTGCTCCCCCTGCCAAACCCTGGGGCTGCAGCATAAGTGAATAGAGCAACTGGGGATGAAGCCCAGCAGCTCCTGATGTCTGAAAAGCCTGGGAGAATATGGTTTCATTATTCTGTGGGCTGGAGACTGGTGACCTGTTCATGAATACTGACGCTTTGCTCTGAAATGCGTCCTGTTGTCTTCAGCATAGCCACCCACAGAATACAACAGCAGTCCTCCAGTCACTGGTACAACACCTGCGACTGCTGAATAGCATGGATGCAAATACATTTCTGATGAATTAGCCAGAACACGATATAGAGTGCTTGTCATTTTTATGCAGCTGGGGGCAAGCTTGCAATGCCTGGCCTGGCATAAAGCCCACAGTAAACCATTAGCTCAACAGCACGTTTTGAACAAATCTGAACCAGCGAAGTGAGTATGCAGCAGAGCGTGTTTGCATCAGCTAACTTCAAAGGTTTTGATGCAGTCCAACAAGCACAAGGTAGCCAAGGCTTTTGATGACACTTTACCGTAATTGCTATAGAAAGAAACCACCACATCTTCCTCACTTGCCCTCATTCCCCCTCATGTCAAGACAGGTACGGGCGCATATAAGTTTAAGTTTAGTAAGACACAGACACTGGTCCAAGCTAGGACTAACACAGTAAAATAATGATCAGTTTTAATTGGTATTAATTATTGGTATAAAGAAAAACAACCTTAAAATTTGACTTTTCCACATCCAAATGATGCCTGGATTTTCTACAACCACCCCTGCTGGCATAGCTAGTGCTTCCACCCCCACATCTATCTACGCTCCCTGACAAAGAGTCCCTCCCCAGCTTTCCTAAAGGGGGCCTACAGGAAAGCTCGGGAGGGACTCTATCAGGAAGTGTATTGATAGGACAAGGGGGAATAGTTTTAAACTAAAAAAGGGTAGATTTAGATTAGATATTGGGAAGAAATTCTTCACTGTGAGGGTGGTGAGGCACTGGCACAGGTTGCCCAGGGAAGCTGTGGATGCCCCATCCCTGGAGGTGTTCAAGGCCAGGCTGGATGGGGCTTTGAGCAACCCGGTCTAGAGGGAGGTGTCCCTGCCCATGGCAGGGGGATTGGAAACAGGTGATCCTTAAGGTGCTTTCCAATCCAAACCATTCTATGATCTATCTTGCTTTCTGATATCACAATCTGCAGGAGAACAGGAATGATTTTACACACCTGTTTCACCCTCAGACCTCTATCACTATTGTATGGTTTTGTTACCAAATGTTGCAAGTCCATCTTTCCCAGGTAGGCTGCGTTAGATAACTTTTCACAAAACAGACTAATTGCAGTACTGCATCCAGTTGAGCTGCATTCATTTTACTTCCTCCTCCTTCCTCCTCTGCTTGATATTAGCAGTTTCTATACCAATTCAGCTAGAACCACTTCTTATGATTTATTGGATATGATTAGTGACTATAGGAGCACTTGATGAACACCCTTGTTTGCAGAAACAGGGAAATGCAAATCTTTTCTTTGGCTTAAATGATAGAAAGCATTTACTACAAGAGATGTTGCCGTGTTTTTAATACCAAGCACCACTTCCCAACTCTAAATGTATGTGTTAAATGCAAGTATACAGTTTCATAAATACCTATAACAATTTAACAATTCCTTGTTGTTTTTTTAACTCCTTTTGCCTGGTGTATATTAGAGTAATAATGTAATTTGCCATGCTAATTTACTAATAATAACCAAGACTGTCAGCATTTTCCAGTTTCTTTTCATACCGCTCATGATCTCATTATCATAAGCTTTTCATCAGCTTTTCTTCACTCAAAAGAATGTGTGTGTATGGTGAAGGAAATGGCTGGAAAAATACTTCCAGTATTACTATTAGAGTATTACTAGTCTCTCGGTGAATAAAATGCAGATATTAATAACACTTAACCAGCTGTTCTCTGTTGTCTACGGCATCATTACTTTTCCCTACTCTCAGGGTAATCTGTATGAGTGGGAAAGCAAGTAGCCAAATCTTAGCACTTTTTATATATAAATATTTTTACACTTTTTACTATACAACATATTAATTCACTAATTTCCACAACAGCTATGAGAGCTATCTCCACTATTTCTTTTACAGTTGTAGAGACAGAACTCAAGATCATAGCCAGAATTTTTTCCATCCAGGCATGGGCTTAATGATGTAGCTTGTTTTGTCTCCTGTAGGCAGCAAGATTCATTGCCATGTATATTCTCTATTCCATAGGCATCTCTATCGTCTAGGATGTGACTGCCCTAATAAAAAAAAATCAAAGCAAGCAAAACCAGCATCCTGAAACTACCTGGAAAAAGCCATCTGAGGAGGAAGTATACTGCTCACGGTGACAATTCTTCACTTCTCAGGGAGCCAGAGGATGGGGAAAATAGAGCAGAAAGGCTTTTGCTTGCTCCCAAGCTAAAGTAAGCTACTGAATAGGGATAATATTCCCCAAGTCAGGAATAAAATAGCTGAAGCTTAAGCTCCATTCCCTCCCAATCCATAACACCCCCCCACACCATGACGGAATTTTCTCACCTTATCCCTATACACATGCATGCATTATCCCTAGCTTCTAGAAGAAATTCTGTGCTTCTGTCTTAAAAATGCAAACAACGTATGAAAGAATAGTTCAGCTGGAAGGGACCTTCCAAGATCATCAAGTCCAACCACCCAACCACTTTAGGGCTAACCAAAAATTAAAGCATATCACTGAGGGCATTATCCAAATACCTCTTGAACACTGACAGGCATGGGGCATCAAGCACCTTGCTAGGAAGCCTGTTCCAGTGTTTGACCACCCTCATGGTAAAGACTTTTTTCCTAATGTCCAGTCTGAACCTCCCCAGGCCCAGCTTTGTGCCTTTCCTGCACATCCTGTTCTTGGTTACCAGGCAGCAGAGAGCAGCACCTCCCTCTCCACTTCCCCTCCTCAGGAAGCTGCAGAGAGCAGCGAGGTCGCCTCTCAGCCTCCTCTTCTCCAGACCAGACAACCCAAGTGTCCTCAGCCTCTCCTCACAGGACATGCCCTCCGGCCCTTTTACTGGCTCTGTCGCCCTCCTCCGGAGGCTTTCAAGGACCTTAACATCCTTTTCATATTGTGGAGACCAGACCTGTGGATAATATTCAAGGTGAGGCCGCACCGGTGCTAAATATAGTGGGAGAATTGTCTCTTTTGACCGGCTTGCTATGCTGTGTTTAATGCACCCCAAAATGTGGTTTGCCCTCTTGGCTGCCAAGGCACACTGCTGGCTCATGCTGAGCCTGCTGTCACCAGCACCCCCCAGGTCCCTTCCTGCTGAGCGGCTCTCCAGCCACTCCTCTCCTAGTCTCTACATGTGTCCAGCATTACTCTGTCCCAGGTGCAGAACCCAGAATTTTCCTTTGTGGAACTTCATGTCATTGCTGATTGCCAAATGCTCCAATCTATCTAGGTCCCTCTCCAAGGCCCTCTTGTTCCTCCAGGGAGTGAATTGAACCTCCCAGTTTAGTGTCATCAGCAAACTTGCTGAGGATGTGTTCCAATCCTGCAACCAGATCATTGATAAAAATGCTGAACAGGACTGGCCCTAGAATTGAGTGCTGGGGAACGACTGATGTATTTCAGTTTTTTTGGAGGAGATTGGTCCTAAATGACAGTACTTCATATTTTATTTGATTAATGCTAGCTTTTCTTAAAATCTTAAATGCTTTCTTCTAAATTCATCTTTCTTATTTCAAAGTGAGAGAGAACTGTTGCCTCTGACAAGGTACATTAGAGGCAGAAAAACTGCCTGGGCTAAGAACACAGGCATAGCTGCTATAGCACAGTATGAATAAACATCTTAATTCTCCGAGTCTATCAGTACCACAATTCCCATGAGCACCACCAGTTTTGGTGAGGCTCCCTCTTTTTTCTTTTTTAATTTTCCACCTAAAGCTTGCAGCAATGAATTAGAGAGACAGGACGTAGTTAACAAAACTAGTATTAAGCCAGAGCACTTGAATAGCACTCTAGTTTATTTCAGAGGTATCTTTACAGTTTCAGTAGAGTATACTGGAGCATCTCTGAAGAAACACAGTCTTGAAGCCTTTAATCTTGTGAAGTACTAATTGCCTTCCAAATGAGAGAAGGCTGCACCACAAGAGAATGAGCCATGCTCATTTACTGCAAGCAGCTTATTATTTACAGGTCTTCCACAAAGGTGCTGAACACCAACTGTTTTGATTGCTACTGTCCTCACATCCCAGCCCAAACAGAGAAGCAGCAAAGACAAGTCACTCACCTGTTCTTGCAATGCTTTCAGAGAAACCCCAAGAAGTGCCGTGAGCAGGATACACAGGCAGCAATGGTGAAACATTTCCTCTCCTAGGCCACAGAGCACAGCAACACCCCTCACTGACAGCACCTTCCTTGGAAGGAGAATAGAAGGCTGTTTGTCTCCTCTATCCTTACCCCTAACCCCTGGGGTCCAAGTTTGCTGCCATAACTCCAAGTTAGAAGTGGTGAAGTCCTTTCACTCGGACCAAAGGCAACTATTTTACCAATGGCATCTGATTATTCCCAATCAGGGAGCACTTTAATAACAGCAGCAACTGAGAAAGGTAGGTTGCAGAGTCCTAATTAAACAGCCACTGACATATCGCTTTTCAAACTAAACATCCAACTGGGATGCTCGATCTAGCACACATGGTTTGTAAACAAACGAACAGAGCACTCCACAGAGCAGCTCTACACGCTGCTACAATGAAATATGCTGAAGGCCTGCCACAGAGGCTCCCTTTGCCCTTGTAACAAATGATCTAACGATTCTCAGGAGGAGGAAATGAGGCTGATTTGTAGCTCTCTTCAAGAGGCTAACGCAGTTAAGTAAGACTTCTTAATTGCTTGCTCTTTATTATTTAATGCATAAGAAGGTTAAAAAAAAATCCTTAGAGCCAGATTCCCCAAAAGGTATTTAGGTACCTAAGCAGGCAGCTAGGCAAAATTTAGCTGCAATTACAAACAGTGATATTAAAAACCTCTGCTCAGCTGCTGCCTAACTCTGAAGGCTCTTAAAACTAAGTAGGTACCTATTTGAGTTTTAAAGTTCTCCAGGTGCCTAGCATTCAGCTCCTGCGAGTACCAAGGAACATTTTATTCCTGACAGGGCAAAGGCAGCTCATGCCAGCTCGGTGCTAAGCCAGCTGGGAGCCAGGAGTTATGGCAGCTTTCTTCCCTGAGAGGTTTTAACCACGAGGAACAATTGTCCGGAGGACGGGAGCATCTGAAAGCCTACCTGTATCTCTTGAATGGGTTATAAATAAAGTCAGCCTAATTACAAATAATAAAGTGGCAGGCAAGCAGGCCTGCTCAAAGACATGTCACAGACCCAGCAGTTACATGAGGGGAAGCAATACAGCCGAGGGGCAATCCTAATGCTCTTGCAAATACTTGGAGCTGCAAATTATGAAGGACAAATGAGCCAGTTTCCCCATCCATAGCAAGGCAAGAAGCATGATTTTTAAATCCCTGCATCTTCTCCCTTCAGACCAAAGCATGAAAATGAATCCTTTAAATGAGCTGGACCCAGGTAAAGCTAATGGTGCCAGCTCATCGGCTGTGGTTTCTGAAGGTACAGCGGCAGCCCCTGTGGCCTTGTCCCATTCAGAGTCCTGCCAGGAGCAAGGATGGGAGAGGCAGGAACAAGGACAGGAGCAAATCCTCCACTCTACTTGTGCATCCCATCAGTGGTTTTATACGCAGCTTTTATGAAAAATCTTGCTTTTCCAAAGAATGGCATTTGCGCCATGCAATTTAGATACCACCATTTTGAAGAAGTTAGTTGTTTTGTTTTGCTGCATATAATCTTACTCGCATTGATATCTGTTTGAGAGGGATGGGGCTCTTTCAGGAGAGTGTTTGGGTCTGAGCTATGTTCCACATACAATACGTAATAAGCTTTATTGCCATATTTCATTGCTGTGAATTCAGGTAGTGCACTAATAGAACAATGAGATAGACCCTTGAGTTGGTAAACACGGAGTCAGAAGGAAAAAGGGCTTATATAAGAGCCTATAAAAGCAAGACAGTTTAGAAATGAGGCAGCTGCTCCATTCTTGATTCCCTCCACTGTGCCTCAGTATGGACAGACATCAGACTGCCAGATCTCTTACGTGCCTTGTTGCATTTTATAAAGTATGGGCATAACAGAGAAAATGGTAAAGATAAAATGGATCTGTTAACTTTTCTGTTTGTCTTCTGACACTTTAAATCACTTCATGGGACATTGCACTCCTGGGAGATTTGATTACTTTTAAAATTAATGCTGTGTAAGAAAAAAGATGTCCCATAGGCATAATGCAATATTTACAAAGGTAATTTCTCTTTTCTCAGAATATTTAACCTTGGTAGAGACACCTTTGATCTGAATAGCATCTATATAGCAAAACAATAACAAAATAGGTCTTAAGGGCCAGGAATAGTTTTCTTCTATGTTTTACTTGTCATGGTCAGTGCCTGGAGATTGGGAAGATTGCTTAATGCTCTATACTGAAAATGAGTTGGAAACAAAGCCTATTTGGCGTGAGGTTTCTGCCTCTCCAGAGTGAGGGCAGAGCTCCCTGAGCTCTAAAGTGAAGGTGCCACAAGTCTCTGTGGAAGACAGAACTTTCCGCAGATAAAAATGGAACAGCCTTCCCCAAAGTCCTTGCAAATTTCAATATTGCTTCCATCAGATGTAAGGAATTGCTTTCTCTGAAACACACACAGTGAAGTGTATAGCTATTCTAGTAACCAAACCAACTCTTCTGTTCACACCTGCACCTCTCTGAAGAGAATGTAAATATTATCATGCATATTTCAAAGGTTTTTAATATATTTATATGCAAGGAATAAAATTGGTGCTATATGAACACTAGTATTAATAGCAAAAGCTAACATCCATCATGTTGAAAAGAGAATAAAGATGTTACACTCATACATGGCTTCCCCCCCCCCCCCCCNAGCACAGAGTGAATTTTGAATTTAAATTAGTCAAATCAGAAAGTTAAGCCATATAGTTAAGCATCAACATACAGCAACATGTCACTTACCATTTGTCTCACTATTTATTATGCTTTTGAGTTGCCCAGATGACAACTTGAGTAGGGTTTCATTGACTGTCTTTGTCTAAAGCAGCCTTAAAAGTGTTAGAATTAAAAGTTGTTGAGAATGTGAGCATTTTTCAAACAGAACTGCTCAGCTAGTAAACCTAAAGCTTCTTCCTCCAAGTATTCTATTACAATGGGACTTCTTTGCTATAACAAGCATACAAAACTTACCAAAAGAGAATGTCTTGTCAAACTGCAAACATTTTTTTTAAAGAAATTCATGGTCAGGGAAAGCTGCCCTACTCATTATGCAAAGCACTAGGAGCAACACAGCCCACTGGGCAATTAATTAGACTGATACGGGTACATGAAGGAGAAAAAGAGCATGCACAGCAGGTCACTCAGTGCTCAGTGGCCATCAAAGCAAGATCTGCAGCCACATTCCAGTTGCTCTGTGGTCACGGCCTTTCTGTTAAATGATGGAAGTAGACAAGATGAGTTAGGAGGGTTGATCAATGTGTTGGCTGTGATCCAGAGATGTGGATTCATCAGTTACTTATTCACTCAGGCAGTAAGGGTAAAGAGAGGCTCCAGGGAGAGTAGATGACTACAGCAGTGCTACCCTACCATGTTGGCATGAGCAGATGATGTGAAATGCAGCAGCATACCCATTTCTGGCAGGGCAAACTTTTGGTTTGATGCTGGAAAAAGCTTAACTTTTGAATAATTTTGATAAGACGGTCTCAAAATCACCCCATATTTTCAAAAGGGTTTTGCAATATGTTTCCTGTTCTCTGACCCACGGTTATTGACTACCCATGGTAGTCAAGATGATGAAGAACTCAAGATACTCTTGACTATTCTTCATAAGTAAAATTGACATGAAAATTTGTTTGTTAATCATGCTAGTTCAAGTTTCTACCTTTGTGTTTCGCAGGGTTCCTATTTTTAAACACAATTCAGGTACACTGTGCCTATTTGATATGCCAGTTGTACATCTCCTAGGCAGCAAGATCTAGTGCACACAAGCAAGAGGATTCATTTAAGTCTCCCAGGAGTTTTCCTGGTGTAATGTCTGCTGAAGGAAACAGAGAGGGATTGCAGAACTGCATATTTAATTCATTTATATGTGTCAGATCTCTCAGGCAAAGATCAATCATTCATCTCCAAAATTTCTCCTTGTTCTCTGGGGAGTAAATTTATCAGCTGGGAGCAAATTTATCAGCTGGAGCCAGCCAAACAAAGTCCAGATTTTGAACTTGAAGGGAATGCCACCAGCATCATCAGGATATAAGTATGAACCTGAAACAAAAGTGAGAATACATCTCTGTCAAGAACGATAGGCTTATTTAGGAATGCAGTCCATCAGAGAAGCTCTCTAGCAGTCTTGAAGAATTTGCAAATAAGTCTATCTCCTTAAAAAAATATATATACAGAGAGAGAGAGAGAGAGGGAGAGACAATGTTAATGTACCTTTTAAGAAGCTGGGTTTCTTGCTGCTGTAATATCCAGTTGTGCCCACTAGATGGACCTCAGTTTCAAAAAGTTGAGAGGTTTTGTTCTGCGCTGAGCTGCGCGGACACGTGGAGATGGAAGCAGGCTGGAGTGGCCTCATCCTAGCTTTTCAGAAATGCATTTCAACCAATGTTGCTCAGGCAGGGGCTGTTAAATGAGTAGGTGTAATTCCAGGGCTTCCGATTTTCCAGACGTGATTTTACATTCTGATCAATATGTTTCCTCGAAAATTTCTGTGGCAACCACATAAACTGCTTTTTCTTTTCTATTTAACACTTAACAGACACTTCAGTAGCGATAGCTGAATATAGTCATTTCCACTGATGATGTGATTTGTCCACTTCTATATTGCTATTGTTTTAGAAAACACAAACATTGAGTAAGACTGTTTCTTGAAGGTTGCCCATGAGGTAAGAAGGTTATTTTGGTAATTTTCTCCATTTTAATAACACGATTATAATAAGGAACAGTTTTGGTCTATTTTAATCAAAACTCATGAGTCAGAGTTCCCCTAAATCATAATTCAAAATTGACTTAAAAAGACTTTGAGATTTAAGAATGAGCACATCTGGATTTCTAGTTAGACTTTGGGCTTCTGAACTTTGGGGTTTGCAGTCTTTTGGTCTGCTTTGTTTGAAGAACACCATTCTAGTGTTTTCTTGTTTTCTCAATAACTGTGAGAACAAAATTTGTTTTGCATTTTAAATGAAAAGTAAGAAATGTAAAAATAAAACATAACAATACATGACTCAAAGAATAGGTACGTAAAACAGCAAATATTGCGTGGTTTGCAATGAGAACAACAAGGGCTGGCAAAATTGGAACAAACATTTCTGCTTCTTACTGTTTTAGGCTCATAGCTGGCATTATACATGCAGGCACTTTGGTGTTTACATGGCTATGCTTGAAACCATACATACTTTTTTAAACTAAGGCTTTAGCTATAAAAGTCCATTTTAAATAATCTGCAAAATAAGCATAGCTTCTTCTGGATCTGGATACCTCCAGGCTTCAAAACCAGAACAAAAGTCATCTGTGGATTTCTCCAAGAAATGCTAGAACATACTGAACCTCTGAAAGAACCATTTTGCAACAGCAGCACACAAATTTTGGGCAGGATCAAAGTAATAATGAGCTAGTACAGTAACCTGTAGAAAACTGCAGGATCAAAGACATGATTAATTCAGTTTATGAGATCACCCAGGAGTTTCCTCCATAACTCCTACTTCCACTTCAAGGGCTGGATTTAGGTTTAAGTCCTTGGTTTATCTAGAGTCACACATGGTTTTGTCAATCAAAGATCTGGCTCACAGTATGAGCTGTCGCTGTCTATGAGTTAAGTGAATGCCCTGTTAAATAACACTACAGAGCAGTACTTACTTGAAGAGACATTGCGTCTAGCAAGGCAGCTGTGTGCTAGCCTGCCAAACAGCATGCAGGTATTTCTGCCTCTGGTTCAGCCAGCAAGCCAGAGAAGGAAAGCAAGGCCCATGGTGAGACCTGTTGGTTTTGAGGGACAAGAGAGGGGAAATAAAGAGCACAGTGGGGCGAGAGATCTGAGGGTATGACATGGGAGGGAAAGATCCTAGTGGGAAAGGTAAAGGACACATGGCACAGATATGTATAAGCAAACTTCATTACCCTAGGGATCATGGAACAACTTATTACTGTACCAACCCGTATTTAGCACAGTTTTCCAGAAAAGTGAGTAAATGAAAGAAGCTCTGATAAAAAGCCATTTGTGTAGCAGAGAAAATATAGATACAGTGCTTGTAAATTAATATTTCTAGACCACTTCCATACAAATAGCTGCTTAAATCAATAAGCTTCTGAAAGACAAACATACATTAAAAAATGAATTAACCTCCAGGCTGCGAAATTTTAATAAAAATAGATCTAAAATAGATGAAGAGCAATGATTCCCAACGCAGTGAAATTAAATTGCTTTTATACATCCTTGTTCTTCCTATAGCTTTACCTCTGAATAATATTTTCATTTTAATTGCATCAGCAGTTTTGTATTGTTCTTCAAAGTAAATCTTTCATAACTCAGGCTGGCCATGAATAATTTTGTTTCTCAAATGAAAAATCAAAACTTGGACTATTTTAACTGTGTAATATGACCACTGTTCCTCGAGGGAAATAAAAATACTGCTCCTGACTGTAGTCTGGACTCATACTGAATAATACCTTTCCATCTTTGGTGAGAGGCAGTTGTTCATCATGGAAGAAGAAATTCAGATGGTGACCTATGGCGTTCAGTACTGCTGCGGAGTAAATCATATCAGCTCCTCGGGCACCACACCAACAGTTTTCTCAGTCACACCTACATTTTTCTGGGAGCACAGGAACTACAAGCACTGCTGAAAGGGAAGCTAGCAAAGTATCCCTGTCTGAAAAACTATGTGAAACACCTGAAAATTGCCTAATTTCAGTCTTGATAGAATAATCTGAGTTGCAGAAGGAGCCATACTTCAAGAATGAGGCTGTGCCTTCTTGGATATAAGTAGATAAAGCCACTTCAAGTGAAATAGGTATAACTGACTGATAAAACCCATTAAATGTGATCATATAATAGTCCCTTAAAGTATCAAAACTGTAAGTAAATTTTATTCTACATTTTCTACTTTGGAAGAAGATAGTTTTTGTTGTTGTTGTTGTTTTTGTTGTTGTTTTACAGGGATACCTTTATTACCACACCATGCTTAAGTCAGTTTTAGTATCAATTATTTAAGTTTAAAGAAAGCCAACATTGGGTGAGAGCAGGTGCTGAAGAAAACAGCTTATCTGATTAAAATTGAGTAATATGGATGTACCAAATTGCTGCGGAGTATTTGCCACAAGATAGTCAGTGATATGATATCAATCAGTGATGCAGCAGAGAACGTACAGTGATGACTTTCTGATGGAAAACCAGGGGAAAATATCAAGTCTCCACTAGGTACCTATAACATGGATTTATAACACAAAATGAAATGCAAACTACCCAAGTTAGCCAAATTTTATTCAATCATGCCTTCTGTCTATTTATCTACTCCTTCTTTAAGCACATTAATCTATCATTTTCATATTCATTCTGCAACTTGGAGCAGGGTTTCTTTTGAATGATGATTTCATTAGGATTTGTTCTGCCAGATAGCAATGCCTCCAGAGTTATGTACTACATTAATTCTGACAGATCTTTTACCTTATTTTTATTTTTATTTCACAAGAATTACAGGAAAAGAAAACTACATGTTGAGAAGAGGGTGCTATTTTCATATATTTCTCCTAATTTAGATGAAAGTTGAACCTTCAAAACAAAATACAGTTCAGAAAAGAGGAGTGCTTACCATGCTAAGTGAATGAGACTGTAGCTTATTAGAAAATTATTATAAAAGACAAGAGTTACGTTATTTGGAGTCAAAAGGAGACTACGCTTTGAATTCAAAGTGCACTGAATAAGCCACAGATCAGAGGGACAGTTAGTGCTAATCATAGTTCATGTTATGCTCTTGGATGATTAGCTTAGATTAGAAAACAGTAATACCTTACAGAGCTTCCTTTCCACTAGAGTGCCAACTTGAATCTGCTTAGGGGATGAGCCCACACATTGAAATAAACTGTTACTCTTGCTGGTATATGCAACATCTTATGAGGTCTCCAGGTCTGAAAAAAAAATCAGAGCAAAAGACACTAGCTACCACACTTAAGGCACACAACTGCAATCCAAAGGTGTTAATGACAGCTTGTATGAACACACCCAAGCTGCCTTCTCTATTACTTATACTGGGTACCATCAACAGCATCACTGTAATGATACGATGTTCATCAGGAGTTGTTTTTCCCTCCCCATTTCTCTCCCAACACCTTCATCCAGTGTAAATATTCAGACAGTAGATCATACTGAGTTCCATGCTGTTACCCTACCAGATGATTTTAAGCTGCCCAAAGTATGTTCAGGTAAGGCTGAAGACAACCTTTTCAGTTACAGAGCGGGCAGGTGTGTGCAGTGACCAATTTCTGTGATCGCTTAGACTGGACTCCTAACCCACTTTTTTAATCTTCAAGTAAGTCCTTGCTGCCTCCAGGAGCTCTTGGAAAAGTCAACACTTTCAAAATTCCCTCGAGTGCAAGCTCTAGGTGCCCCTTACAACAATCCAGTCATTCTTGTAGTTATATTAAACTGCTCTCTCCATAAAAGCAAAATTATAACAGAAAAATAATGATAAATCATGTAGCCACAAGAAAGCTAAGTAACAAACTCAGTTTATCTGCCCTGGTATTGGGTTCTCTCATTTGAAAGGGAGATGGATGGGGGAACGCTCAATATAAGGACTATGCCCTCAAAGCAGGCAGGAACGTTTGCATTGGCCCAGTGTGAAGAGGCACTCGCTGTACAAAACTGAGAGTGAATTAGACCCTACAAGCATCTCTACTCCAGAAAAAAAAAAAAAAAAAAAATCTGCCAGTTCAGTTAGAGCAAGAATATCTTGTTAGTTTTCATGTAGGGATCCCTTGGACCTTGCTAACAGTGGCTGTTGAAAAATGTGATGAATTACCCCATTCCTTCATACACTACATCTTTTCCCCCACCAAAACAGTCTGGGGAAAAAAGGCATAAGATGAGAGGGAGCAGAATGGGCAATTCATCATATTTCTCAATCCTTTTAGGCTTTCACTAGCATCACCTGCTGTCATCAGTCTCCTCCAGAGAAGAGGGTCCTGGCAACCTGTCTAAAGCAGCAGCCGTCAGTATACTACAGTGCTGAGCTAGACCCAGCTGTTTAAAAAAATGCTTCACACTCCTGCATCAAGGACACTGAAAAGAACTCCATACAAAAAAAGATTTGGCCTTATTACAAAGAAAAATGAGCTTGGTTTTAAATTAGTACCTGTGTTATCGCAGTTCCAATTTTAAGCAGGAACCAGAGACGATGGAATAACTAAAAGTTTGTTGAAATAGGTAGAGTTTGTGGTTTGCCTGATAGTAGCCAGGATGGTTTAGGCTTAAATTTTGGGCTGTGCTAAATGCTGATCAGTATCTTTTCATCTCCACTAGTTCAAAGCATTGATTTTGTTCTAAGTATGCAACGTGCCTAAATGATAGACATGCGGAAGTGCATTACACTCTTTGCAACTCATGGTTCTCAATCTCTGCAGCACCCCCAGATGACTGGCAGATTCAATTTGATCCCAAATTCAATCCTCAGATGAGAGACGAATTCAATTCAATGGAGAGGACCATGTAGATACTACACTGATGACTCAGTAGGAGAAGATTTTGAGCCCATAATTCTTTCCATATATTAAAAATGTGAAGCTTTAATGACACAGATGCTCATTCTGATTATTTTTTTGCCTTGAAGTCTGCAGGGTAGGTTTCACCCTGGTGCATTGCTTCTTCTGATGCACAGGCATATGGTAGAATCACGTCACACCTGTGGAAGGAAAAGGCAAAATCAGGTAAGATGATATGATTGCTTGTTTATATGAATTCAAATCAGCAATCATTGTGTCCTCTTGTTTTTTAGAATATTACACCGTTCAGTAAGTACAATAACAAAGCAAACAGTCCATGAAACAGTAAGACACCTCTCGTCAATAAATATCTTGTCGAGACTTACTGATTAAGCCTTGATAGGAAAAGAAACCTATTAAAATCCTCTTATAGTGCTCCAATGGAGATCAGTCAGCAATTACAAACAGTTCATCTTAGCAGAAGTTTTTCCTGATGGATTTTTCTACAGGTTAGCATTAGTATTTATTTTAGTGAGGCAGAGGTAATGTAAGGGACAAACTGAGGTGTGAGAAGGAGAGATGTGACACCCTGACTCACTTTTCACTCTAGTCTTGTGAAAACACTGGGGTAAAGTCATTAGCACACATAGGTACAGATCAGTGGGCTGGTGATAAATGGCAGAAAGAGTCAGAGAGGGGAGAGAAAAGCTAATGAGAAATACAAAGCAAAAGAGGTCATATGACAGCACTCAGCTATGTCCTGACTGTCCCACAACCTTCCAGGCAGTCTGAAGGTGGTCTAAGTAGATGGGAAGAACCAAAGCTGAAGAGTTTTGTGTGTCATAAAGAGACAGTTTATGATGCAGCAGAGCCTTGCAAAGAATACAGGTGAAGGTCTCTGTCCTGTAGCCTTCAGAACCAGAATTATTCCCCTTTTAAAAAGGGCCAGTACTGTGAGGTTGGAGGAGATAGCAGCTTGGATTTGAAGGGATGGCAGAGCTACAGGCTGTTTCTTCCCTCGTATGAAAAGGCTGTATTATAGTAAAGATAATTATGTAGACTGATGTTGGAGACTGTGTGAGTCCATGCTAATGATAGTTCACCGAAGTTTAGATTGTTAACAAAACCAAAGTACTAGTCATACAAAATAAGAATGCACAGACCAGTGTAGATCCTTTTAAATCATTCGTCAGGATCAAAACGGCCTTCTCCTATTTAAAAAGACTGGAGGTTTTAAATTGCAAAACTGTAAAACAAGCAGCAGTGCTGCTTTAGCTCCATAATATAGTAGAAAAGAACACCCTGCCAAATACAAGTGCCAGGTGGAAGAATCCTGACCTAATGGTCTGCTAGAAGGATGAAATTTGCAGAACTTCATGGGAAAATTTTAGACATGTTAGAAAGTTAATACCTGGTTACCTGGGGTGAGATTTTTTAAACAACTTCAGTTCCAGGGTTGGTGTTTGAGCTCACAGACTTGACTCTGTTCAGAGGGGAGAAATGGCTGCACACAGGTTGCAGCTTACCACATCCCATGGCTGGTGGCTGAAATAGATCAGACGTCACTGAGTACTGCTGAGATATGAAGCTAAAGGTATGAACAGAAAATACGAAACTTCTGTTAGTTTTGAAAGAACCCCTCCTTTCCCTTAAAGCCCCCTCAACCTTAGCCCAGGTGGAAAAAAAAGCCTCAAACTTTGCACTCAATATAGTATTTATTTAAAAACAAACAAACAAAAAAAGGCACTAAATTGATGCAGGTCTACAAATTGCTGCATTAAGTCTGCTATACACAGCCCACGTACAATAACATAAGGGTAATGTAAAAACATGCATTAGGGATGAAGAAGAATATTAAATCCATCTCTCCCCCCATGAAAGGATGAGCTGAGAGCTGATGGTGGGTGAGTGCTGCTAGCAAAGCCAGCACTTCACTATCTGTGGGTGAACATTTCAGTCTTTTGTAGCATGCTTTTTATTTTAAAGCCCACTGAAAACTTAAAGCTGCTCTTCTGAAGGAGCTGTTGTGTAACTCTGACATCTGGGGTTTTCAGTCGCTGCCCTGTTTGAACTGGTTATGGAACACATTAAACCCAGAAGGCTCCACTTCAGCTGTTTACAAACCTTCCCCACACTACTCCACTATCCCAGCTTTGTCGACAGGCTCCAGTTCAGCAGGGGGCTCCAGGCTCAAGCCTGGCTTTCTCAGATAAGCACTACCAAGGACTGCAGTGGGAAGGAACCCACATTTAAAATGCAGCATGTTATCAAGGGTCTGGCAGACTCAGGACTGTTGTTTTCAGAAGTTTAATCTGCTACTTCACCTTTGGATCCACCCAAACTCGCTGCTGTGCCTATAAAAAGGACTTGTGATTCCACATGTGTATGAAGATAAAGCTACACAGGCCTGTAGCTGTATAACTGCTACACTTTGCGTATATGGTTGGAGCCATCCACCATGTTCTGTTTGTGTTTCATTGTTATGATAGCCCAGGAGTCAGGCAGTTGGTCCATACATGCCATGTCAATAGCATTACTAAAAATCCGTATGAATAAATCAAATTATTCATTCTTTCTGCTCACAGCTTCTGAACCACACTTTTGAATTTGCTGTTTAAAATAATCATGGGTTTATTGACGCATCTCCCCTCAAACCCATAAGGAGCTCTCAAGAGCTCAGTGCCAATACTAGAGCTTCAGAATTCCTGTGGAGGGAACACGCTGTCACAACACACTGTCATGGCTGCCCAGACTGTATGGATTCAGAAAACAACTGGATAATTCCAAGAAAGAAAAATCCAGCAAGCCACCATTAAACCCAAAGATGCTACTTTTGGATTGGGATGTCTTTGAGTGTAATCGCTGTAAGCTTGAGAAAAGTGCTGGCAAAGTATTATTATAGGTATTCCCTCTTCTTCTTATCTGCCTTAAGCATGAAGGCCAGTGTTGGAAAGAAGGGACTGGATGAAACCCAGAACTTGGCTGTACCTTTGATCTGACCCTTGTGTTTCTGTCTTACGACACAAAAATCTTTGCTTGGCTTGTTTCATGGTTTGTACAGCTACCTGCTGCAGTAAAAAGTCAAAATATCGACAGGTAATATTTATGGTAAAAATAACCTTCAACAAACACTCAAAAAACTTGTTTATCTTGTGTAACTGTGGTATTCTGAGCTGATATTTTCCCTTCCAGACTCACCAAAGGAATTGTGGAGGCAGACAGTATTGGTAGGTTCAAAAAACAATTGCACACATTCATGGACAACAGGTCCATAAATGGATACAAAGAGGAACAGACAGGAAGGTACCCACGAGTATCCCTAATCCAAAAGTTTCAACTCTGGGCCAGTAGGAAGGGAACAGACAGCAGGAAGTGGACACGCTCATGTGCTCTTCTGAGAATGTTTAGTATATTGTGTTTTTTGGCTGGCTATAGGACTTCACAAAGCATAAAATGGGCACCCATACAGGATAACACAAACAGCCTTAGCCACCACAGGAGAGGAACAGTATATAAAAATTGATGACATTAGTCTTTTTAAGCCTTTGCACAATAACAAGTTTGTTTAGTGAAGAAAGCTTTTGTATTTTTTAAAAATTAATACCTGTGACTGGCTGCCAACATACATCTCAACTAAGACTTACAGTAGTGGTAAAATAGACAGGAAATTATGCAAATAATTACACAGAAATTTATGAGGATATGGGTAAAATTGTGCTTTGGATGGCAGTGGTAGACACGGGACCTGAGAGTTCATCTTTCCTGAACAAAAAGGGTTGACTGCATCCTGAGTAACTCTCCTCAAACTGACTTTAATTTAAGTAGGTCAGGTGCTGACAGTTGAGTAGGTACAGCAGCATGGATCTCAGCAGAGATCAATGGGCTGGATACTTACCAAGCCTCTCTGGAAGTTGTACTATATTCCATGCAGTTGCAGCTATTTTCTTAGAAGGACTCAAACAGCTAGTTTAAAGCTAATTTAGGAAAGCTACATGAGCAGCAGTAACATCATGACAGTAAGAGAGTCCCACTGTGAGTGATGCTTGGCACTACTCTACTCATTACTCCCCTGGTGCTGGGAAAGAGGATGCTTGGAGAAACGTAAATGGAGCCAAATAAAGCTGTCAGACAAAAGACTTGGGGCCTACAAGCACCAAACCTGCAACACATTTAAGGACAAGCCTTGGAAGATGTCAAACTTACCTGCAGAATTAAGGATGTTTATAGCTTCCAACAAAGTCCAAAAGGTTCTGCTTAGCCAACCAGCTCATCTATGCCACTCTGCTGGACCTGACTCTGATTTCACTTCCATCCATTTGAAGCAATGCAGTTATGCCAGTACAAAGTCAGAGCGAAGTCAGTATCCTCTGCTTCTTACTGCAGTATCTACATGCTGATGGAATGTTATGAAACCTTAATACCATAATACCATTCTAAAATGGTATACAGCACATTTCCCAGTGTATGAAATACATTCTACAATAGGCTAATCATTGATAAAAGCCTCTAAGATGTTGCTGTTTTTACCTGTATAAAGATTACTAAGAAAAATAACAGCCCTGACAGCTAGATTCTTGGGTGATGTGAAGTACGTACATGCTGTTGTGCTTTTATTACCTAAGCACTAATGGCAATTTCAGAAAAAGAATTCAGGCAAAGTGGCACATAATAGGAGATCCATTAAAAGAGGAGTAAGTCATGTTAAAAGTCAGACAAGTGACTAACACTGACAGGAAAATAACCAGCCAGCTGGCTATGGTTTTAAATAAATCAGCTAATACATTTTTTTCATGAAAACATAGGAGATACCAAAGGATTTGGGGGAAGAAATAGCATTTAAATGCTCAAGATCAAAGTCTATCACATTATCACTCTCAGTTTTACAGAATCCAAGAAATGTGAAGAAGCTTCTAAACAAGTCAACCACAACATCAACTGCAGATTAAAGATTAACTCAGGAATCTTGCCTTGTTGTGGTGTGTGTATGACTTTTTTACTTCATGACAGTGACATGGATTGCCTGTTTTTGAGGAAGGGAATGCAAGAGTCTCTACCTTGTTTGACTTATGCCATATAGCAAGCTGTATTTTGATAGAGCTAATCATAACCTCATCAATGACAATCTAATCATAAGAAAATACTCCTTTAAAGGAAGGAACGTTTCCCCACAATAGGACATTGAAGGCAGACAATAGAATTACCCATCCAAATGCAACTTTATTGCTAGTTACCTATAGCAGACACACTTGATGGACTCAGTCTACCTTTACTAAATAAGCATGCTTCTATTCCTGGCTTTAGGAAATTCAACTAAATTTCTTAGTTATTTTGCAGCTATTTTGCTCTAAAGTCAACTTTGCAGTGCTTCCAAAGTGTCCAAACCACCTCGCATTCCCCACATTTATTTCATTCAGATCAGAAAATCTCCATTACGAAACTCAGAATAAAACAAGACCCTCAGATAAAGTCTCTGGAGCCATATTCCAAGTCTCTGTAATGATGTAACATTCACACTCTGTCCACCATCCTCTACTCTCTGCTGTACTTGCTGAGCATCAGTCTTCTTACCAAATCAACATTCCCTGAATGCAAAATTGAGATAACACACTTTAAACCATTTCTAGCGGTGCACTTTTACAAACCCAAAAATCATCATAATTGTCATTTATATAGCGTAAACAACCAAAGTGACAGACTTCAGTCAGTGCAAATGCCTACTAACAAGGTTACAATTTACAGAAATGACCTAGCTGGATTTTTTTCCTCCTCCTTACACCTGCCCTGCTCAGACTGGGAAATGGAGATTTCTATTGCTGCAGGTCATCTGGTGTCTGGTTATCAAACAGAAACCTGCAAGAAAAGGGCTATGTAAGCAGAGATACAGAAGAGAAAGAAGATGCAGGAACATAATATATGCAGATTTCTAGAAACACGCTGTAAGTCTGAATTTTCTTATTTTTATTTTTTGCTGAGCTTATTTTAGCAGAAATAGTGAGAGACTCTGAGCAAAGAGAATCTTTCTTCACTGAAGCCACAGACTCCATTTCATACATCAATCTCATAGAGATCATAAAAATAGTTTTGAGCTATTCAGATCCTTGTTTGTCATATTATTTCAAGCATTCATTTATAACACCGCTTATTTAGTGAGTACATCTTTATACTTTGCAAATAAAAAGCTTCTATTTCACTTCAATGAAAATGGAGGGGTAGGAATTACTTGAGAAATTTAAGAGAGCCAAAACTGGTACGGTGCCTGCTAAAAAGCAGTTTGCAGAGTATGACTGGTGATACGAGCACTCAGTCAGGGGCACCAGGAATCGTGATGAAAGGCAGCTCTCAGAGCTCAGTCAGAGTGTGGAGACCTGCAGGATGCCAGGCTATGTTACAGGGGGCAAGATAATTTTGGCAAGTATCATCTGCTGTATAATACCAATTGTGATGGTTGTATGGATATTAATAAGAAGGTCTGTAAGTACTTACAGGAAACTATAGTTATGAATATTTACCAGTTAATGAATCATGCCAGAGACTCTGACTAGGTACTTGATCAAATCATAAAAACAACTTATGAAATGGAAGTATAGCGCATATTATGTGCAGATGTCATTAAAGTACCTGGTACACTGATTCATAATACTTTATATGTTCAAAAAAATGTCATTTTTTCAGTTAATGACAAAGGCTAACATAGGGAAACTTTACAGGTAAAATGATTATTGCTTGATTGATCATTTTCAATGATAAATTGGTTGCCCACAGCAGACAGGCCTTCTGGCAAATAAATAACTAAATAAAAAGCAAAATGCTAAGTTAGAAGATACAATTTCACTGGACAGGGATATATAGCTTTAGTTTTTCCATACAGAACTGTAAAACTTACATCTAGTTAGCACCGCTGATAGCTTGACTCTTCCATAACCACTGTGATGAGAAGAGATGTTTCCCTCTTGGAAAGCACAGTCTTATGAGGCAAGATGATAGTGAAAGATTAGGTCTACCATTTTTTAAGGTCACAATATATTAATTGAGATGAGTAATTCAGTTATGATACAGAAAGAGATGAAAACTGATGATCCTTTTGAGGTCAGGCCATACAAGTAATGACTGAGAGTGATTTCCATTTTTAAATGGAAGCTCTTAAATTAGTTTACAAAAAACAGATTTTTCTCTTTCCAATGATGGGATTCCAGAAATCATCACAGGTGGCAATTTCAGTAGAGTTCAGGAACTAAGTGTACACAGACCCCACATTCATCTGCATAGAGACAGTTGTCTGGGGACAGGTCCCATATACATCAACAAGGTGGCATGTGGAAACGTTGCAGTGGTGTATTCTGTGCTTCTATAGGTAGAAAAAGACATGGTTTGAAGTTCTATAACCAGAAAATACAAAAGTTTTCACTGTAATTTAAGAAAGTAAATGCAGTAACAGTGAAGTGAAAGCTTCCAGCACATAATTTTTTATGTGAATTTTAAGAATCTGGATACCATTCTGAACATGTAAGTATTGTTTTCAAAAACCATCCATGAAGATACTTTGGCAAAGCAGCTAAAGGTAAAGCTGTTTCTCTACAGTGCAGTGTATTTCATCTTTTTCATGCTGAAAGATGAAAACTTCATTATCTCCATAGGCTTACTAGTAAAAGTAATGCAAAATGCTAACAAGAAGCCCGTGTAATTTGTTATCATAACTCAAGGTGTTGACAGAGAATTCTTGATCTCAAAGGATACTGTTAATTGTGAGTTGGGGGGATGTTTCCTTGGTTTTATTGGTCCTGCAGAACATATTAGAGCTGGCTTGGTTCCATAATAACCACAGTTACATTGACTTCCTGATCAGAGGTGGCTTATATCCAAGCTGCCTAAGCTGGACTTGTCCATACAGGTGTGCTGAAAGAATTCAGCCACGGCACCAGAGGGAGGCAGTTGTAGGACAGGGAACTGAACCTAGTGCAACTGGGCTTGAATCTGGTGACATAAACATCTGTACTATTCCTGTCTTGATATGATTTGCCCTCACAAAAGAAGGACCATCGGTGCATGTAGCCACTGAAGCGTAGCACAGAGACATCCAAATTAGCTTTAAATGTAGCAGCTCAGGCGCTGTATTGTCCCCATTACAACACAGACCTCAGATTCTCAGCAATGTGTTTTAATCACTAAGGGCTCTGTGCTGCTTGCTGTCTGTGTCAAGTATACATGCCTTACCTATTTCTCCTGAACTTAACCTCTTTTATATTAATGGGTTTCACTGTTTGAGGTATTTTAATTGTATTCTATTGCCAAAGGCTTTCTAATACCTTGATGATGTTTTATGTAGAAACAGAAGTTGCTGGTTGCTGGAAGACTGAGATGACATCCTGAATAATTGCATAGCTTAGGAAGATGATATCTGAGCATATGCCCAACAATTTCACATTCACAGTTGATAACCCCGTAATTTCTATGAATAATCTAAAAACACAACAGAAATGGCCCAGTGGCTCTGATGCATTTATTTTTAAAGTAAGGTAATTAGCATACAGGCTTCCCAACACTCCCAGCTATCTAGCCAGCTTTTAATACAAATGAATTAGATGCTGACAAAGAATAAAAGAGCTCGATGTGGCCAGTCTCACCAGAATTGTCCTTAGTAGGACTATTTTGCTAAGTGAGATTCCCATATCTGTCAAGGTATGTTCCATCTGTGGCGCTGATGGTATTTGGTGAGGCCACAATTTAAAATCATACCTTTTCCAATTATTTAAGGTAGACAGTCCCCTGATCTAGTTCATAGGATTGTCCTACAAACAGCTGTGCCAGCACAGCTTGGAAGACAGGGACAAGGTCTGTGCCACAGAAGTGAAATGAGCTGGGATAGCCAGCTGCTTAACATTGCCTACTGCTGCCTAATATTTCGTACTGAAAAATGATAGCTATATAATTAGCACTATTCCTAAGACAGGAACACATTCAAAAAGAAAGATTTGGAGGGCAATATATTTTGCTGTTTTTTTTGTTGTTGTTGTTTTTGTTGTTGTTGTTTTTTCCCCCAGCTTGGGGAGGAAAAGCTTGGTCTGCAAGATTGCTATCTTAAATCAAAGTCCAAAATAGAAGATAAACCATGAAAAAAAGAAAGAAAATATTGCTTACTGATGAATGAACTAAGAGATCCCTTAATTTTTCCTTCCAGCCTTAGTAGTACCATTGAGTAAAATGCACTTCCCCCTTGCATGTGAAGTGGTCACAGCTGTGTAGCATTCCCATTTAGTTCAAGACTTCATTCAGCCCTGATACAACTATTGTTAATTCATGCAATACAGATATTACTCTCATTGAAACCCATCTCATACACTCATTATGTTTATATTATATATACAACATCAACCACAAAAGCCAAAGGAATGCTGTATGGCAGGCTTGAAATCTTATTTACAAAGGTTCTGTCATGATGCAATTTCAGTTTTCACCTCTCTTAATTGTTACTGAAAACATTTACATGGGAACATGGGCAGATAAATCCTCAGGTAGTGGAAAACTGAAAGTCTGGCTCAAGTCAAAACTCTATCAGTTTATAGCACCTCAAGATTTGATCCAGGTTGTGCGTTGCTGAAAAGCTTGCTTATTTCTTGTTTGAAGTCAGTATTCCCTGCTTGCTGCATTACTGTGTCTTTAAAGATAATCTGGTTGCCAGAAACAATGAATTATGTCTGCATGAAAGAAATAAGCTGCAGGAGCAGAGGAACCCTTAAACAACAAAAGATTGCATTCTTCATGGAAATGTAGTTAGTAATTAAAAACAAATGGAGATGATGAAAACAATGTATTAGGAAAACTGGCTCTTCAGAAATAAAACATTTTCCTGTTTTCCACTATTTGTCAGCAACTTTAAACCAAAATGATTTAATTTTAAAATCATTTAGATGACAACGTGAATTAATGCACATGAAAATTGATAACGTAGCTGAGGTAAAAAGGTATGATTTGCTTAGCAAATAATAAAGGTGTCAAAAGAATGGAACAAGCCACAGTATCAAAACTGACATGATATTGTCAATTGATACTATTGATATTAATTGATACTAATTGATATTATTCTATATTCAGCTAAATAATATTTCATTTTTCTATTTCTTCCAACATTCAGGCACCACTTTACACTACTGTGCATTTCTCTTTTTTGGCACCAAAGAAAGAAAGAAAGAAATCCCACCATTAAAATGCACACACAAATGAGACAAAGCTCCAATAGAGATTCGCTTTGTCAATATATTTTAAACTATTCTCTTTAGTCTTGCATTTTAAATAAATTTGCTGTTTTGCTCTGCTTAGATATTGGGATGACTTTTCACACTACAGAACTTATGTCTGTTTGAAATATTCCAGCAGTACTAATCCTTTCTCTCTGGTTTTTAAATATTTCAGTATCTCATTAGCAGATTAAAAATTCTGATGATTTTTAAGCAGCTGTGATGATTGTGGCATATGTTTTCCTTCATCTTTTCTAATTTGATATAGGACTTGGGGTTCTTTTTGGAAAAAAAATACTGTGAAACCAGTAAATTGTCCTCTACTCAATCACACAGCTATCCTGGTAAAGAGGGATTACATATAAAAATCCAAGGCAGTATAAAACACAATAAATATTTTTCACATGACTTCAGTCTACTGAATGATTTTTACAACTACATTTATAAATGGAAGTAGTGACACTTTAAAAATTAGAATTTCTGTAAATCATGGGCTAACTTCGCTGATCTAAAGGAGAAAACTTCACTGAAGCTTCTCTACCTGCATCCAGTTGCATCAAAAGCTATTTACTGTTGTCAAAGCCTGTCAGTTGTTTGTCATCTGGTGGATTACATTCTGTTTAAAATCAAGAGTGCAATTAGGTGCAAAGCAGCAGAAGACTTTCCTTTGTCTTCTATGAAGTGGTCATCAAATGGTAACAGAAACCTTATTTCAGAAGAGCACCGGAGAAGGTGAGCTAGCATTGACCCATCCCTCCCCACCTCATATGAAACAAATTTAACTTCTAAACAATCATTCCAGTCGTTTAATAGATGTATTTATTTTTCTAAAGCAAAGCAGGGGACTAAAATGTAATTAGCAAATAAAAATTTAATTCTCTTTGATCTAAAATAGTTATAGTCCAATGTAGCTACCAATAAACTTCAAGGTTTATAAAACCAAGTATAAGAATTGACCAGCATTTAATCATTATGGTCTGTCTATAGCAAGGAATTAGACTATATTATATAAAGCATATACTTCAGACATATATATCTTCATAACATGTACTGATGGTATATATCCCCATACTATATATTATAGAACTGGAGAAGTGGAAAAAGAAGTTTCATCTGAAAAGAGTTAATGCTGGATATGAGCAATGGATTGTACATACTATTTGTTATTTACCATAAAAAGCTGCAATTAAGGAAAACTTTCATAACACATACAGAAGCTTAAATTTACAGAATTTTCCTAATGAAAAATATTTTTCTATATGTGACCAGCCCTTTGAATTTCAGTCATTTATAAACCATTCCTTGCCAAGATATCAAAAAGGCTAAGAGATATGTATCTTATCTCCTGTTTTAATCTACTATTAGTTTATTTTACATTTCTTGTCAGAGTAAATGGGCTTCAGCAATGTACATAACAGTTAAACAGATGCTAAGTAAAATCAGATAATTTTATCATGGTTCCTTAGCTTCAAGCTTTGTCCTTGACTGAAAAGTTCTTCCATGTAACTTGGAAAGCAACAGCATGACTTAATTAGCCCTCCTGAAATCTTTAAACTTATTTCCCCCTATTAACAAGGGCTCTCTTTGTATTTAAATAGATATAATCAATACAAGAATATTCACTGAAAAATCTGTTTTAGAGAATATACAGGACCCAGTCCAGTGCTATTTTGATATCTGAGGAAATATCCATGTGCAAAACCAAATAAATCAATATTCCAAAGGTGTGTAAATTCATTAAAAAAAAACCCTACACTCACTAATGTATCATAAAACATGCCTATTTAAAATTAAATTTAAAGCAAGACAGTGTACATTAAGCTCTAAATTTACTACAACTTATTTAAATCCTCAAAATGTAATTTAACATTTAATGTACTAAGTAGATTGTGTTTGTGCTGAAGTTTTAAAATAGGCCAAACCACAGATCAATGGGAAGACTTCTAATGAGAAGTCATTAAGTATGCAGACTGAAAGTTTATTGGAGCAGTGTGTCAGTTTTTGGCAGCAGTTAGCTCTACTTGCAGGTGTAAAGAATATTAATTCAATGAAATTATTTTAATATATAGCTCATACAATGTTATGAACTAATTATGAAATGAGGAACCAGCATCTTGTCTTTTTCACCCTAACAACTTCAGTAAGACCTTGTAATTCTGAAACCTTGACAATGTTTTAACCAAAATATGTCTGCTTACTAATGACATGTAAAGTTACAAAAAAAAGCTACAATTCAAGAACACTTTTTATAAAGTTTTACTGACTTGATAATATTTTTAGATGTTTTTATACATTTTGTACGTTTTAATTGAATCTTGCTTTGTATGAAAATCTAATGGGATGGAACCTAAGTAAAGTTAATATTCTTTTGATGATAAATGTTCTTTTCTGTGATTTTGTGATTCTCCCTTGTCTAATAACATAAAAGGTAAAAAAAAAAAAAAAAA
>VXAA01005665.1:1700215-1710645 GCA_013399115.1 Anseranas semipalmata
AAAAAAAAAAAAAAAAGGATGAATACAGTTACTATATTATATAATTTCTTAAATAAATGTTCAGAATATTTCCCACAGCATATTTCCATTATAACAGAGAATCATCGAGTGAGGTTTTTACTCAGTTGCAATTGGCTTCTGTAATGGCCACCAGAGAGAGGGAATCAACTTCCCTTTAGAGAAGTAACTAAAGCAGTGCAAATGCAAAGCAAGTGTAGAACTACTAATTGATTTCAGTCTTCCTGCTTGTTGATTGGAATCATAAATAATATTGATGATTTAATCACTTGAATTAAGTTTAATCTTTGCAGGTTTCAT
The DNA here is from genome assembly GCA_013399115.1 of Anseranas semipalmata. Classification (NCBI taxonomy): domain Eukaryota; kingdom Metazoa; phylum Chordata; class Aves; order Anseriformes; family Anseranatidae; genus Anseranas; species Anseranas semipalmata. The sequence continues at coordinate 1,700,534 of VXAA01005665.1, forward strand.
TGCAATGAAAGCATTGTTGATTAAGTCACAATGGAGATACTACATTGTTGAAGATGTCATATTTTTAATTTATCTATCCCAAATCTGAATGCTCCAGAAACTGAAAGGGTCATACCAAGGATGGATAGAAGGACATTTTGGTTTTGGAGCTATGCAGGTGACACAAGCAGCATCTGGAGATGCCAAAGATGCTCAGCCTTTGATGTAATCTTAATTTTCATGAGGACCAAAACAGTGTGGCTTGCTTTTTCAGACAGGATCCACACAATGAAATGCCCAACAGACCAACCTGCTGTCAGTTATAAGAAAGTATATCCAGGAGGTCACCAGTTTTAATACACAAATGTATCAGAGGAGAACACTGTGGCCTGGAACTTTGTAAGGATAATCCTGGCAGGTGCAGAGCTGCACGCTTTAAACCAAGGTTGTTCCTAGTCTTCTCCAAACTCGAGTCTGCATTGGTGACATTTCCATGCCACAAACAATTTTAAAAATAAATCCAGCTACATAATGATGCGTTTCTTCTGTACCCCCTTCCCAGGCCTACCAGCTCTGCTCCCTTCCCCAGGGGCGGTCTGGTTCCCATGGCAATGAAACCACCTTCATCTGCTGTTGTGCAGGCCCACTCTGCACCACCCCCTCTCTGGCAGGCCCCAAACAGGCTCAATGTGGAAACTCTGGCGAGTTTACTCATATTGTTAAAATTAACAGTCTGGGGGCTAGAGGGATGTCAACTCAAGCCTCCTCTCTCAGATATATATCACTGATAGCCCTCCTGGAGCTTGAACAAACAAACAAATGCAATAAATGCCAACCATGTGTCATTAAGTTACTTCACGTAACCATGGCAAAGCGTAGGCAGCTAAACAAAACTGGGATCATTTTGGATGGCTCAAAATATTCTTATTGGCATTAGATAGGCCAACTGATGACCAAATAGGGCTTAGACCAACTGTGTGATTGGGGATTAGAGACCAAACTGGGGTTGGTATTTCTGTTGGTATTGGACCTCGTCAGAAAATTTCAAGCTAATGAGGAAATTCAAAACTATAGTCAACTTTTTGGCGTGACTCCTTTCCCCTTATCCCCCAGAATCCAAAGCTCCAGGCACTGAATTGAGCCAGGACCATGAAATCAGTAGTAGGGACCCAGTACCAATCCCTTTGACACCTCTGCTAATGCAGTGTGGTAGATAGCCATCACTGGAGGTCTCTTGGCATCCTGGGTGCTTCTGAGTAACTAAGCCAGTGATACGACACATTGGGGAAAACATTTCTAGGAAGATTTTGCTTGCTAATGGCTATGACTGTCAAGAAATGTAATGGCAAGCTAACAGTGTAATATAAGTGCAAGTTTTTATGACTGTTTGGAAATCTCTTATTAGCTCATCTGAGCCATGATTTTTCCTATGGTATTAGTATTTTAATAACAGCTTCTCCACACAAGTGGACAACCCTTACGTGAGGACATTCATTCTTCATTTTTCCCCTTCCCAACCTGGCCAAAGTTGTTGTAAATTGCTATACTCTCTGTTCTTACTTACTTACTTAAATAAATAAATAAATAAATAAATAAATAAATAAATAAATAAATAAATCCGTCTTATGTTACACCTGCAAAGCAGCATCAAAAAAGACAGCAATATAACTTTGCAGCCCAGCAGACAGAACTTAAATTGATGTGCATAAGGGTTTGATCCCCCACCCCACCGGAAGATGACTAAAGCAAAGGCAGAGGTACCTGATGCCACTTGAGAAAATTGTGGTCTGACTCTCATCTTTACTGAGTCATGCTGAACTGCAGAATGCATGGACATTTGGTTGTGTGGGCCCCACTCAACAGTATTCTGAGAAGCGAAAATGGCAGAACTGCATTCATATGGTTGACAGCTTGATATGCCTAGTGACAACGTAAACCTTTCACCTGCAGCAGAGGGCAAGATATATTTTGAGTATATTTCTTTCAGTTTATTCATTTAGCAGGAGTAGGTAGCTATCAGCATGCTGTCTGTTCATCCGTGAGAGAATAACTGTCAGTACAGCCGATTGTTTTTAGTATGTGCAATACCTGAATAGTTTGAGACAGCTGTCGTCATGATAAGACCTACCACTGGAAACTAGAAGTAGTGATGTGACTTACAATGTGTCGAGATGTTAGCAAAATAATTATTACATTGGACTTACTAAATGATGCCAGTGGATTGGAGATACTAAGTACAAAGAAGGGCCCTACAATTTTTCAACATTTATTTCTGTCAAGAGAATGTTTCGATAATATATAGCGAAGTCCTTATATAGGCCACATAGGTATATGTTCATATAAATCAATGCCAGCCTTGATGCCTCAAATTTACTCATTCATGAAAAATCTTTGAAACCCTAAGCTCACCCTTGCCCTGCTTTCTCGCTCATACATACACACTTCATCTGAAATTTTTAAGAAGGGTAGAAAGGAAGACCTGGGGAACTACAGACTGGTGAGCCTCACCTGAGTGCCTGGGAAGATCATGGAACAGATCCTCCTGGAGGCAACGTTAAGGCACATGCAAGACAAGAAGGTGATCCAAGACAGCCAGCAGGGCTTCACCAAGGGCAAATCATAGAATCATAGAATGGCCTGGGTTGAAAAGGACCTTAAAGATCATCTAGTTTCAACCCCTCTGCTCTGGGCAGGGTTGCCAACTATTAGAGCAGGCTGCCCAGTGCCAAATCATGCCTAACCAATCTGGTGGCCTTCTATGATGGAGTGACTGCATCAGTCAACAAGGGAAGGGTGACTGGTGTCATCTACCTGGACCTCTGTAAGGTCTTTGACACGGTCCCACACAACATCGTGATCTCTAAGTTAGTGAGACAGGGATTGGAAGGGTAGACTAGTCAGTGGATCAGGAATTGGCTAGGTGGCTGCAGCCAGAGAGTTGTGGCCAATGGCTTTATGTTCACGTGGAGGCCAGTGATGAGCGGTGTCCCTCAGGAGTCTTTCCTGGGACTGGCGCTGTTTAATATCTTTATCAATGACATAGTGGGATCAAGTGCACCTGCAGCAAGTTTGTAGATGATGCCAAGTTGAGTGGTGCAGTTGATACGACAGAAGGAAGGGATGTCAAGGGAGTGGATTGTCCCTTTCTGCTCAGCCCTCATGAGGCCCCACTGGGAGAACTGCATCCAGGTCTGGGGCCCCCAAGAACGAGAAAGATGTGGACCTGTTAGAATGGCTCCAAAGGAGGGCCATGAAGATGATCGGAGGTCTGGAGCATGTCTCCTACGAAGAAAGGCTGAGGAAGCTGGGGATGTTCAGCCTGGAGAAGAGAAGACTCTGTGGAGACGTCATTGTGGCCTTTCAGTACCTAAAGTGAGCTTACAAAAAAGATGGAAAGTGACTTTTGACATGAGCAGACAGTGATAGGACAAGGGGGAACGGTTTTAAACTAAAAGAGGGGAGATTAAGGTTAGATGTCTGGAAGAAATTCTTCACTCAGAGAGTGGTGAGGCATGGGCACAAGTTGCCCAGAGAAGTTTTGGGTGCACCATCCCTGAAAGTGTTCGAGGCCAGGTTAGATGGAGCCCTGGGCAACCTGATCTAGTGGGAGGCACCCATCCATGGCAGAGGGATTGGAAGCAGATGATTTTTAGGGTCCGTTCCAACCCAAACCATTCTACATTCTATGATACTAGGATTTTTATCTATTATTATTATTATTTTTTATCTCCCTTAATCATTCCTCCATATATTTTCCTCTCAATTATTTCTAGGCAAACTGGATGTATACAAAATGTCCAAAGAAAACTAAAGGCACTTATTAATCCCCATAGGATATAAAGCATAAGGCAATGAAGTGCCAAACAAAGTTACAGTTTTCAGGTTACATATTTAAAAAAAGTACTGTTTAATATTATGAATTTGCACATAAATGATTTGCCAAGATCTAAAACCAATGAAATCTGACCAGAGGTTTCTCACGTATTTTAGATCAAAGATGGTTTTGGCTGACTGTATTCCTTTCTATCTAATGCCAAAATAGCACAAGTACAAGCATAAAGACATTTGCAGAAAGTATATTCTTTATTCTTGTTACTTGGTGGATTTACAAACTTCTCTCTCTCAAAAGATGCAGCAAATCTTATTGAGGAGTTTGTGCCCCTTCAGTTAATATGACATTCTGGGAAAAAAATGCAAATAAGTGTGATTGGGAAATAAACCCTCAACCAAAAACTGAAGTCAGAATTCTAGCACTGTTTGCAAATACTGATAGTTCTTTCCATTGTATCTAAAACTTGTAAATGGGAAAGAGTTTTACAGATGTACTAAATGAATAATGTTTAAGCCATTGGCCAACCTCACCTCTCCGCTACCTCTTTCGTCCCTTCCCTCCAAGAAGCTTGTAACTTAAACACCATTAATGAAAAATTAGATGGAAAAATAGAAGGAATTCTCTGGTGATGTCTGTGATACAGAAATAGTAATAGCACCCATGGGAACAGTATTATCTCTATTATTTTATCAACTCTGTACTAGAGGGTGATCTACACTGACACTCAAAAAAGATTAAGTGAAAATAAAACAAGAAGAAGTTACAGAAGAACTAAAAGTGACATATTCATTCTCGTACCTTATTTGCTACATGGAATGCTATCTTTCCATTTATTACTCCTATCCTAAATCACAATAAAACAGGAATCTGCAAATTAGAAAACTTAACAGATTTAGTTATACTTCCTCTTCCCGATATAACAGTTTGCATTATGGACCTCTCATTTCTAGTGCAATGATCTTCCCATTGTCGGTATTTTTTTTTAAACATCTGACTTTCAGCAGGTTATTTTCTGATACAGTTTTACATGTGAAAGTAATTGCAGGCATAGTTGTGCTCTACTTGGCAACCACTTTGAGGCCCATTTTGAACTATTTATTTGTCCTGTTATTTGTTGCACTGGCAATAAAATATTTAGATTTAGATGACAAAGCTTCAGAGATCTGTCTCCAGATCTGTTATTACCTAGCTTAATAGTATCTTCAAGGGTATGCCACATATGTCCAGGCAATGCCACAAAGAGGATTAATTTTTTTTTGCAGGCTTAGCTTTTAGTTCAAAACATATATAGGGCATAAAAATACAGGTACAGAAAAAGCATCATAGACTAGTTGGGGTTAGAAAGGGACTTCTGCAGACTATCACGTCCAAACTCCTTCTCAAGCAGGGCCACCCAGAACAGGTTGCCCAAGCCCATGTCCAGGCAGCTTTTGAAGATCTCCAAGGAGGGAGACTCGACAACCTCACTGGGCAACCTGTGCCAAAGCACAGTTGCCCACACAATAAAGAAGCACTTCCTGATATTCAGATGGAACCTCCTGTGTTTCAGGTTGTGCCCCTTGCCTCTTGTCCTGGCAATGGGCACAGCTGAAAAGAGCCTGGCTCTGTCCTCTTTGTCCCCTCCCTTCAGGTGTTTATATGTATTGATGAGATCCCTCCCAAGCATCCTTTTCTCCAGGCTGAGCAGTCCTAGCTCTCTCAGCCTCTCCTCATAGGAGAGATGCTCCAGTCCCTATTCATTGTCTCTGTGGACCTCCCTCCAGTAGCTCCATCTCTCTCTTGTATTGAGAAAAAATATGAGTACAAAACAAGATGCAAAAGGTAATTTTGACTTTTGTTTTTTAGGAAAAAATTTCTAATGCTAATTTTCAATGAACAGCTTTAGATAGAGACTTAGGTCTTCAAATCAGTCTCTGAATAACAAATGAAAAATCCAGGGAGTGACACGGTTTACTGTCATATCTGCTTCCTTTTCATTTGGTTGTGTTCATAGTTTACAACCTTCTGTGGACCATTATAATATCAGCTTGTCATTCAGAGGTGCCAAATCCTACATGCATCCTTCAGGTACCTCCCATTTTAACAGCAAACACTTTGCCTTATCTATGCTCTTGTTACAGATAAGTTAATGATGGAAAGTCTTCATTTTCTAGTCCCACCGAGAACAACTCAGAGTAGCTTGGAAGGGCAAGAGACCTGAGTTTCTTAAGCATTGGCAAAACAATCCTGCCCTCTAGCAGGACCTAAGCACTGGCTGTTCTTTCAGACAACAAGGATAGCCGAAGCCAAATAAGAACACTTACTGTAACAGACACCCCTTAGAAATGTCTCTTTAAGAGCAATGGACAAGCCACAGGAGCAATGGAAGCATAGTTTAAGCATATATTCATAAATATTAAAAACAATTATTTATAATTCTTGAGACATTTGCCATGATGTTAATCTTTTAAACTTCATTCTGAGTGTCCTCATTCAGCTTATTAAAGACAAAATCACTTCTGAATCTTCACAAACCAAAATCCAAATCCGGTAAAGCACATAACTGCATGTCTAAACCCCCCCCCTCACCCCCAAAGGCACTCCAACTTCACACACACACACCCTTCCATGTTTTACACAGGAACCCAACTCAGTCTTGTTTTTCAGACATTAGGTATTCAAGAAGAGTCTCAATAAATTACTTGATGCAACACATGATTGTTACTAAATGTCCAAGTCTTATATAGACATTATTTCACCCCCTTGTGTGTTCTCTCAGCTCTCAGGTTTTCACTGATTTGTGCTGTGTATTCTGTTTAGTCATTAAATCAGAGCACATGTAACTTTTAGGACACATGGATCTCTTATTTTTCTACAGTACTTGGGGTTTGCATCTCAGAAAACACAGAACATGTGTTACTCATCTGCAGGAGTAGAAAAGAATTTTTGAAATTCTCTTTTTTTTTGTCTTTTAGACAACACATGTAAACTTTGTCTCATTTGCTTTGCTAATCAGACACATACACACTTAGATGTTCAACGGTAAAAATGTTTTTGGAGTTGGTCAATATTTAACAAATAGCAGATATTAATTCCAAATACCTTAAGAGCAGTGCATAGCCACAAATAGTTTTAAAAGCTATGCACAAATATCCATGAGCACAATGAATTCCGGATGAAAGTTTTGAATAGCATTAAGCACCGTGGGAAGACGAGAGTACAGGTGATTCTGACTGAGATTAAAAGATACAGGAGGAACTGTATGTGGCAGTTGTTAATAGAAATCTATGTCCAAAGGTACAGAAATATTTCTCTACAATGAAGCAGTTTTGTGTGGACAGTTATCAGCAACGCTGATGATAAGGACAGAGTTGAGGTCTCCTTGCTAAGCTGCATTTATCAAACTCAAGTTCTACCACAAGTCAACAGAATTGAAGCAGTCTTGGTCTTTGTGGGAGATGCTCTGTACCTTTAGGTAGCTGCTGTCAGCAGGCTCAACGGTAGTTTAAAAGAAAGAAAAACACAAAAGTATTATGCACAAGGCTAGTAGATATTTGCTTGGAGACCTTCATATTTAAATTTCGCAACATAGATATCAATGGCTCAGCAGGATTCTTTTAATAGTGTTCTACATGAATGCTAATATTTCAATTTTGTTGTTTGTTTAAAACAAACAAAAAAACCCACCAAATTTTAGAGGAATATAAACTATTATTAAAAAAATACAACTTTCCCCTGAAGAGGTATGTAACTTGTTTTTTCCTTGAGAAGCATCTGGTAATGCTTTGAGATGGACAGTGGGTGCCTAAACATAAGGAACAACTGTGTAACAGGAAACAATTTATTTCCCTTAAGACTCTCTTCACAGGAGTACTCAGTCAGTGCAGGTACACATTCATTCCTAGGTAGGCTGCAGATCTGAAATTCTTTACAGGACAAGGAAATTTAAGTAACTGTAAATACCCCTAGACAGAGCAGGTCACTATACTTTGTAAGGCTACCCTTCTGCTACCCTACTATTGTTCTGCTGAAAGATTAAACAAACAAAAAAATAAAAAACAGAAACCTCAAGTATCTCTAAAATCTGTGAGACTACCAAGACTGCTCCATTTCCAGAAGTGCTCCGAGTCTGATAGAAAAGTGAACTAAAAGCTTAAATCACCAAGTGCAACTGAATAAATTTGTTAACATGTATCAATTAGGCTGCTTTCATGTCCTTGTCTAAATACTGAGTGAAAGGGAAATGGTTTCCTTCCTATTCTGCCTACAGCAAGGTTAAAGGGAACTTCAGACATGGCAGAGACATACGTTTCTTTATAGCTCTCCCTTCCTCATACCTCATCCCTCTTGTCCATCCTTCTTGAAACACAGCAGGCCACCAGTTCAGAGTGATTTATTCTTTTACTACAGGAGCCTCAGTGAGCTGGTCCCATGTGAGAATGTGAAGATAATGGAAAAAAGAACAATAACAATGAATCTCTTTATTATAGTCCACAAGGGGGAAGTTTGCACTCAGAGATGCTTCCCCAGCTTTCTCTTAATCTTTGCTCCTACTATGGTGTGTAAAGGTTTGAAAAAACATCTAGACCTGTGTGTAAATCAGAACCAAAGAGGCCTGATTCTCTAAAGATTTGTGACTCAATCAAACAATAGGCTGCTAATGAACTAGACAACCCCAAACTCACTGTTCTTTTCCCTGCCACTCTTCCCCACAACCTACTACTATTTTCTTTTCAGTGGTAGCAAACTTGTAACTGTGTGGTCAGTTTGCTTATCCATGTGGAAATTGGCCTGACTTAGAAATGATTCATTTTCACCCAGATCAGGTGCGTATACGCATTTGGATTGCAGAGGTTGCATCAGATTAACAGTGTTACATGCAAGAAAGATGCGAGAGTAGAATTTTATTCTGTTGCAACAGGACAATGAGGAAAGTGACTAAAAACCAAAACTGCACATCATTGCTAGCTGGCAAGACTTTTTAAAATAAATATAGCAATACTGGATTTATTTCTTAACCCTTAACTGCTCCAATAAACTTGCATAAGAACCTTTGTTTTCCCACTAAAAAGTAACTTTCTATCACTGAGAAATGCAAAGAAAATAAACTTTTAAAGAGCATTAGATTTCTTTACTTTCTCAGATCCTGATATTATGACCAAGGGACTGGTTACCCTCAGGAGAGAGGGCAGGAGCAAGATCTGATTTTTGAATGGCTGCAGTTAGCAATACTGAGCACATGAAAAGCCTAAATTTGGAATACTATCAATTGCGTGACAGATCAAGGAAAAATACACATTCATTAAAACTGAAAGCAAAGGCATGGAATGGGATGGAAAACAGGAAAAGAAATGAATTCTTTGGTCAACAAGAGTTTCTGAACTTGGACCAGTTCTTTTCTTGCTCAGTATAATTGTAACACATTTTTATTTTCAGCAGATGTTGTTCAGTTGTTCCAAATCTCAGTGTTCTGAAATTCAAGGAAAATCAGCAACCTGGCTTCCAAAACTCTTGAGATGAGTTTCAATGTTATGAAATCTGTGATTATTTATCTTTGCCTTTTCACTTGTGAATCAACAGCCTGCAATCAGTTCAATATTTTAAACAATTTTTTTCTGCAAAGGCAGACACTACAGACCTTCTTATGGTATTTCTTTCTAATGAAAGCCCATGTTCACGGTTCAATTTATTGATTCCAGTAGTTAAACCTCTTAAGGTTTTTTAAGGCCCAGATTACAAAATTTATGCAAGTTGTCATCAAAACAGAAAAGAATGTTCATAGGGGTTTTAGTTTTCGCTTGTTAGGTTTTTAATCCTTGGCTTTATAAATGCTTCCACAATGAAAGAGTGAGTGCAGCATCAAAATTTTAACAGCATTGCAATCAAATCAAAAGTAGCAGAATGAACTGATTACAAAAGCTATCCCAAAAGCTGGAGAGCACTCAAATTGTGTTTATATCACTTATTAGAGAAAACTGATCCTTGAAAGTGCTTCGGAAACACTTGAATTTGCCTACGAAATTAAGCCTTGTTTCAAAGCCTAACTCAAATGTCCTCAAAAATATCCTTGGTACTGAACGAGTTCTCTAAGCTGTTACACTTTCTTTTAAAAAGATAATCCTCATAAAGCTAGTATCTTGCACACCTTGAATCCAATTGTTTGGAATGGGGAAAGGAAAATGCTATTGCCATTTTAAAAGATGCCATGCTCTAACCCAAAGATAATCACAGAATCACAGAATTGTTCAGGTTGGAAGAGACCTCCAAGATCACCTAGTCCAACCTCTGACCTAACTCTAACAAGGCCCACACTAAACCATAT